>CM076582.1:88413984-88589259 GCA_034641835.2 Pinus albicaulis
AACTAATCAGAGCCTAACACCAAGGACATTAAGGAGAATTCACCTCATTACCTCCCAATGGAAAGTTTCTTTAGCAACAAGACCTCAACCGATTGACTTTACCCTCAAGGCTTCCCAATTATCCTCTCTTTTTGCTGCTTGATTGAAAAAAAGCTAATGTCCAAATTTACCTATATCGGTTTTGTTAGGTCCATATATCACTAGTATAGCCCCTTATTATTGTTAGTGTAAACCCCTTATTGTTATTAGTGTACCCTTGTAACCCCCATTTTGTTATTATTGTGCCCTTAAATTATTATTGTTAGGTTTGCTAGATTACATTGTAGGCCCACTAGGATTATATTATGGCCCCATGGACTCCTATATATAGAAAGGAGGTTTTTGGTGAATTGTATCATCCAAGAATTGTTCATTCATGTAATGTATTGGGAGGTTTCCCCCCTCGAAGTGGCTTATTTCTAAGGCGTTGATATCTCATTTCTTCTAATTTTGAGTCTGGTTACACAACATTTGGTATCGTAGCTGGATTCTAGGGTTTATCTGCTCCAAACAGTCATCGTGGCATTTTCGCTATAAATTTTCTACGAAGTTTCCGTAGCTGAAATATTTAGGTGCGAAGTCAAATCCCCGAGGAAGCTTGTCTAAAAACTTTGGACTCGGTTTTGCAATACTTTGCGGGAGATATCATCCGTGAAGTCGTCGGGTCTTTTTTCAAGCTCCTAAACAGGTCATCGTGGAATTTTCGCTATAAATCTGTTTCCACGAAGTTTCAGAATCTGAAATTCATATGAATGCGAAGCTGAAATCTTGATGAAATTCGTCTAAAAATTTCAGAGCTTGGTTCGCAATACTTTTTGGAGATATGATCCGTGGAAGGTAGTGCTTTGTGCAGTCTCGAATCTCCATCTCAAAGAGGTGATCGGGAAAAGTTTAATAACTCTCTCTGAAGATTGGATTGGAGTTCCGTAAAAGTGGTCACTGAGCACACGGCCTATAGTTTCTTCGCTATCAATTTCAGAGACAAAGAACAAAACAGTTGACACGTACAGCTCAGCTAGGTTCGCCTCTATCGAACCGGTCCCGAAATTAGGTCATTGTGGGAGATTGGACACAACTTTGTCTTGGAGAATCAAAATCGAGTCGACTCCGTGGCATTTGAAAGAAGCTTAAGAGGGCTACTACAGGGCTGAATTTCAGATATCTAAGATGTTCAATTACAGAGATAATTCAATTTCAATATCGATCCCCTAAAAGATAGTAAAAGGTGTGTGTATCCGAATTGCATAAGTCTTGTTTGAAGAATCAAGTTGAATTGATTCCAAGGGAATTTTTAGAATAGATATCAATATTGGATTCTAAAAATGGCTAAAAAGAATTCAACACCCATTAAGCCTTCGCAAGGCTCTACTATGACTCATGAAGATGAAGAATGGCAACATGACATATCAAAATTACAAGAGCAAATTTCGTCTTTGCAAAAGAACAACAAAAAATGAAATGGAAGTTTTGAAGAAAGGCGTGGAAACTAAGATGGATGGTTTGGAAAGGAAAGACGTGGAAGCTAAGATGATTGGTTTGGAAGCTAAGATGGATGGCATGGAAGTGGGCATGGAAGCTAAGATGGATGACATAAAAGACAACATGGAAAAACATGAAGAGTGATCTAAAAGCATACATGGAAGGCTCGATGACAAGCTTAAACCGTAAATGATTCCTAATGGCGGAAATATAGGAGAAGAACTTCCCGCATGTAGAACAAAATAAATGTTAATCATGATTTCATAAACTCGAATGTTGACGGAAAGAACCACCATATTCCAAAAATGGATATGAGGAAGTTTGATGGAAAGGATCATAACATGGATACTACGAGATGGAGCAATATTTTGATCTCCATAACGTGCAAAACACACAAAAGGTACACATTGCAACTTTACATTTAGAACAAAAATACATTTGTATGGTATCAATGGCTTTGCTCTCGTAAAAAATTGTCACTTGGTCAATTTTTTACGGAGGAAATGATAGTACATTATGAGGATACAAAGAGCAACACCTTCTTTACCCAATTGATAAATCTCAAACAAAAGGGTTTAGTGGGGCACATTGAGGACTTCTAAAACTGAATATAAGGGTGACATCCATTCTACTGGGAACATGCAGATTGACCCCTTTCCTAGGCACTTTAAAGGATAACATCCAACATGAAGTTCGCGTTTTGGAACCCGATTCATTGGAGAAGGCATTCAGAGCAGCAAGAAAAGTTAATGTAAAATTATGGCGACAAGGAAGCCTACCACCACCTATAAAGAAGGAAGTGTTGCTACGCCTAGATTTCCACAACCTACAAGGTTGACACCACAACAATTGGAAGAAAAAAGAGCAAAAGGGCTTTGCTATAGTTGTGATAGCAAATACACTAAAAGTCATAAGTGTGCTTTCGAGAAGAAATTATTTTATATAGATTGTGAAGAAGAAGAAGAAAATGAACAAGAAGAGGATCTACACCGGAACCACCCCTAGAAGAAGAAGAAATGAATCCGACCATATCATGCAATGTGTCGCCGGCAGAATTACCACTCCTCAAACTCTCAAGATAGAAGGACATATAAAGAAGAAAAGGGTAACATAGTGCTGATTTAGATTCGTAGCACCCATAATTTTATTCATTATAAAGGTGCGAGGAATTAAATTGTTTCTATACCCATGACTCCGGAATGTCAAGTGATGGTTGCAAATGGAGGAACTATAAATTGCTCTGGAAAATGCCATAATATCAAGCTAACCATGGGGGAATATGTGTATTGATTATTCCAATGCTGCCATTCCTATGGAGGCGTCTTGATAGTTGTACCATGAGTACATAATCTTTGGGGACGGTAGCTAATTTTTCAAGAACTTTTTCTTGAAATTTTTTCGTAAGGAAAGGAAGTCGAATTACTGGGATCGTAGCCGAAGGATAATAAGCTCTAATGTCATGACAAAGCTTCTAAAGAAAGAACACCGATGCGTAATTGCACAATTATGCTCACTAGAAGTTCCAGCATCAAATCATCTATTTTCGCGACATCTCCAACAAGTCTTGGACAATCATTCCAAGGTGTTTGAAACTCCCAAAGGACTCCCACCTATTCGTGATCATGATCATGCTATTCATTTGATTCCGAAGTGTTCCTCCAAACATCGTGCCTTATAGATATCCTTACTTTCCAAAAAGAGCGAAATTGAACGTATGATTGCAGAAAATGTTAGAGGCGGGTATAATTCAACCGCCAAAGTTCTTTCTCTCGCTCCTATAGTATTGGTACACAAGAAGGATGGATCATGGCGAATGTGTCCGATTATAGGAGAGTCAATAAGCTCACCATTAAAGACAAATTTCCCATTCCGTGATTGATGAATTATTGGATGAATTACATGGAGCAATTTATTTTACTAAGTTGGATGCTTCGGTTTGCAGATATCATCATAATTAGAATGAAAGATCAAGATATTCCAAAAAACGACATTTCCAAACTCATGAGGGTCAGTTATGAATTTTTGGTCATGCCTTTGGCCTTACCAATGCACCTCTACATTTCAAGGGTTGATGAATTCCATTTGCAAACCCTTCCTTAGAAAATTGTGCTAGTATTTTTTGATGATATACTAATCTGCGCAAGTCTTGGAAGGATCATGTTGAACATGTTGCAATGTGGTGCTCAAACTATTGCAGGGAGAAACAATTATATGCAAAAAGTCCAAATGTTTTTCGGAGCACTGAAGAGGTGGAATATATGGGTCATATTGTATCTCACGAGGTGTTAAAGTGGACCCTAAACAAAAATTAAAGCCATTAAGGAATGGAAAGTTCCCACAACCATAAAGAAGCCATGCAGGATTTCTCGGGGTTAACACGGGTATTATCATGAAAGTTTGTTAAGAATTATGAGAGAATATGACACCTCTAACAACATTATTGAAGAAAGATGCATTTTCATGGACTCCCGAAGCAACTAAGGCCTTTGAACGCCTTAAAGAGGCAATGTGCCTAGCATTTCGGTCTTAGCTACACCGGACTTACAAAAACCTTTATTGTGGAATGTGATGCCTCGGGAAATGGAATTGGTGCAGGTTTTAATGCAGAAGGAAGACCCATTGATTTTGAAAGTCGTCCAACTAAAGGAAAGTACTCATAAACCTATTTATGAGAAGGAAATGTTAGCAATACTACATTCACTAAAGAAATGGCGAACTTACCTAATGGGAAGACACTTCAGGTAAAAACTGATCATGATAGTCTTAAACACTTTTTGGAACAAAGACTATCGTCAAGAGCAAAGAAAAATGGGTCACAAAGATGTTGGGTTATGACTTTCGAAAATAATCTACAAAAAAGGAAAGCCGAATGTTGTTGCGTATGCACTCTCAAGAAAGAATGAAGAGGTGGAAGCATTGCTTTGTGCCATTTCTATTATCCAACCCGATTGGATAATCAAGCAAGAGATGAATGGAAGAAGGACAAAGATGTATGGATACTCATTCAAAAGTTGCGAAGAAGATCCTAGTACATTCGATACATTTAGTTGGAAAAATGATTCCTTTATGGTACAAAGATCGCTACATATCTCTGTAAGAATTCCAAACTAAAACAAAAGATTCTTCCCGAATTGCACACTTCTCCTTTAGGAGGACACTGTGGATTTTTAAAAACTTACCACGCGTGAAGAAAGAATTTTTTTGGGATGGCCTTAAATCCGATATTCGAAAGTTTGTATGGAATGTTTGGTTTTGCCAGTTGCAGATAAAAGTGGAAAACAATTAAGACCCCAGGACTTCTACAACCTTTATCCATTCCAAGTCAACGTTGGGAGGAGATTTCAAATGGATTTTATCTGCAGCAGTTTACCTAAGTCCGAAAGGAAAGAGTGTCATCATGGTGGTAGTTTATAGACTTCTACTAAGCATGTAAACACTGTGCATTATCTCAGTCCATTTAAAGCAAGTACAATGTTTACAGCATTTATGGACGGGTGAATTCAAAAGCTACATGGAAGCCCAAGGGTTATTGTGAGCTGCACAGGATCCCATTTCATCGGAAATTTTTCGGGACGGAGTTATTTTCTTGTTTGGGTACTCAATTAGGCTCATAGCTCATCTTATCATCCTCAACTCGATGGTCAAACCGAGATAGTAAATAAATGTTTGGAAGGATATCTTCGTTGCTTTTGTATTCGATAAACAAACACAATGGGTCAATTAGTTACCCTCTTGCTGAATGGTGGTATAACACTTCCTTCCATACTTGCAGCAAAAATGACCCCATTTTTATGGCACTTTATGGATATCATCCACCATCCATACATCATCTTTAAGGGAAAATTCGAAGGTTTAAAGCAGTGGAAGATCCTACATCGAGCATCAAAGAAGTTCTCCAACTCTTAAAGATAACTTCGAATTTGTGCACAAAATCGAATGAAACAACGAAATGTGATCAACATCGTAGCGAGAAGTTTGATGTAGGAGATTGGGTAGTTTCACTGCTAGCAACCATACAAACAAATGTCCCTCAAAGCAAGCAAAGAAGGATAATAAATTATCGCCCAGAGTACTATGGTCCTTACAAGGTGTTGCAAAAGATTGGTCTACCTTGGTATACAAATTGAGCTTCACTGCTTCGCGAGTACATCCGGTCTTCCATGTTTCATGCTTAAAGAAGGTTAGGTGAAAATCTTCCGGTTCAAACGATATTGCCGTAACTCGATGGGGAAGGGGAAAAATCATGTTTGGAACTCGAAGGAGCCATGAAAAGAATCCGACAACTACGGAATCGATCAATTTCGCAGTATCTCATCAAGTGGAAGAACTTACCTACCGAAGATTCTACATGGGAGGATGAGAATTTTTATATGATACACCGGAGCTACTCAAGTGTTTAGAGGACAACACTTTTTTTGAAGGAGAGCATGTTAGGTCCCTATATCACTAGTATAGCCCCTTATTATTGTTAGTAAACCCCTTATTGTGCTATTAGTGTACCTTGTAACCCCCATTTTGTTATTATTGTGCCCTTAAATTATTATTGTTAGGTCGCTAGGATTATATTGTGGCCCTACTAGGATTATATTATGGCCCCATGGACTCATATATAGAAAGGAGGTTTTGTGAATTGTATCATCCAAGAATTGTTCATTCATGTAATGTATTGGAGGTTTGCTCGAAGTGGCTTATTTCTAAGGCGTTGATATCTCATTTCTTCTAATTTTGGAGTCGGTTACACGACAGGGTGTTTTGTAAAACCAATAAACAAGAACTGTAAAGTTTTTTATTTAGGAAAATAGGTTGGGCCACAAACCTAAACAACCCCCGATACATATTCTCTTTTCCCAAAAAATCCCAATGAGTCGGGTTTTTTTCTTACATAGCCGGATCTATGGGATCGCAACCAAATTGCATACTTCATTTTTGAGATCTCCTTGGGTTAAGAGGCAACCTACATTTGCTTTTACATACCGTTTCCTTGTTTAAATTTCGGAGGATATGGAAGAAGGAACTGGAAGTGTAGATTTTGTAACACTTTTCCGAGTCTCCGCAGTCTTGTTGATGGTCGGGTTATTGAATTGATCTCCGTGTTCATGATCTTGATCGTATTTCCAATTCTTGAAGACCCTGAAGTGTATTCTTCTCCGTGCTCTTGCGCGATCCCGACAGAGCTTTGAGCGTCTTAATATTTTAGCTTGATTGTTTGATCCGGGTGGATGGTGGTGCCCGCCTATTCCACTTGGGGTCTAAACTATTGTCTCTCTCATTTTTTCGCTGCGGCACAATTTACTATTTTTAGCGATTTCCAGTCCTAAACTTCCGAGCCGTTTTGAGGCCCTAAACAACGTTTTTGGGAGAGCAACATGGGTTCATGGACCAATGTTGCTCATTCCACATTTCTAGTCCTCGGATAGATCTTTCTAACGAGTATGGTACACGTCAAACGGAGATCGTATGCCAAAGTTACGCTCCCAGGGAAGTTGAAACACCAATTTACCCAAATGGGGCCCATAGTTTTGGCGCTTCATCTCTCAGGATTAGGGTTTTTGCAAGTGAGATTTCCCGCTTGTTTCTAAACAATAAACAGGCCCTCGAGCCTCATTGTAACTCGACTCGAGCAGGCTCGTACGCTCACATCTCTTCTCGCAGACAGCTACCCGGCCGCCCTAGCTAGTTTTATTTCCATTCGTTCACGTAAGCAAATTTCGCTCTTTGATATTAATGAAATGAAGTGTTATTTCCGCCCGCATCTCTCGTATTTATGGTTATATGTTTATTCTCGTTGTGTTCCTACACAAATGCTGGGACTCGGTACCTAGCGGTCTCGCTTTTTCTCGATCCTTCTCTGTATGTCCCCAACGAGGTCGGCAGGTATAGGGAGCTAGGGCTCGATCTCGGGTGGAACCTTTGCAAGACCGCTCGCAAACCTCGACTGACCCCCATGAAAAGAAAGATGAGGGAGCAAGAGATCCTACCAAAATATTGCTCGAGAGGCCCCTCAACAAACAAAGGAACACGATGATGGATAACTTTGCTCGTATCTTTCAACGGCTACCCACATGTTGGCGCATCTCGCATCCGGCAGCCCACTCTCGCAGGTGCAACTCCTTTTTAAGGTACGAAAGTAAATTTTGACATTCCCATATTTTAGGGTCAAATAGACGCAAAGATGCCGTAGACATATATGGTTGAATTTCTTAGAAGGATACTTCTTGGTTCATGACTTTTCGTACCGAGGAGAAGATTATTTTTGCACTCTCAAATGCTACCCCCCCCATGTTAAGGACCGGTGGGAAACCTATCGTGAGAACAAGGACCGTACGAACCCTCTCTATTTCTCGGTCGTACCAACTTGGAATTCTTTCTCGACGCCGTCGAGCAGTACTATCCCTTGGGGAGCTATGAGGACAAGTACATAAAATGGACCACACTCGACGACAACAAAGGGATCAAGACATGCATGAGTCGACGAATCTATTCCATACCGCGCCTAGTTGGGTATCGAAAGATTTGAAGAAAACATCCGGTGCTAAAGTATCACAGCCTATTCCATAGATACATCTGGGAAGGAAAACTGGAGTTCTCGACATTCCTCGCTTGGTGTGGCATACTCGGTATGTCTGCCGAAGACGAGCAGTAAATTCAAAGCAGAAGAAGCGAGACTTTGGATCCGCGAATCAAAAAGCAAGGGAAAGGTGCTTCCAAACTATAGAACAAAGGACAGAGCCAAGGCATGGTGGCTAAAGACAACTCATCGAAGCCACAAGAAAAGAAACGAAATACCGCAAAGCCAAAGAAGGACACGGGAAAGTGGTGTGAGTTCATAAGAGCTCCACTAACAACACAAGTGAGTGTTGGGCCAGGCGATGCGGGCTAGTGGCCGAGATGAGCGCTTATGAGCCGATGCATGCTCTAACTCCGAATTAGAACCCGAAAAGGGGAGAAAGTGAGGAAACAAATTATTGATGCGGAGCCCAACGCCACCGTTGCCTACCAAAAAGATCCGTAAGGAGGAACCGGAAGATCCGAGAGGAGGAGGAACGTCTCTTCCACTCCCGCATGTGGGTAAAGGGCTCCCGTACGCTTCATTGTCGACAATGTGAGTCGAAAGAACCTCATTTCCAGCAGAGACGTCATGAAGCGGTTGGGCTTGCCGACCACGACTCACCCACATCCATACACCATCGGGTGGCTTCACGACGACGAGATCTCCGCGTCGGCCCGGCAAAGTAACAGTCGCTTCCTATAGCATCAAGCCCTTCACTGATGAGGTATTATGTGATGTTGCTCCTATTGATGTTTCGACGTGTATTATTAGGAAAACCATACTTGTGGAAGCGTCATGCTTGTATGAGTCCCGACCGTCTATTATTGTTACTTTGGGGAAATAAGCTATGCACAGATACCGCAGGTACCACCGCTAGCCTATCTCTTTTGGTTACCCTGCCATACAATGCGTAAGCTCATTTCCCCAAACGGGAAATTCGTTTTTCCGATGATCCGCCCCCAGGGCAAGAAGAAAGACTGAGAGCCACGACCTCACGCATGGTGGCTTCCGCACAACAGCAACAAATGGATAAGGTTTTGGAGGAGTACGGGCACATATTCACCTCCCTCACCTAAAAGGGGTTCCTCTCTATCGTCGGGTCAAAGCACCCGATTGATTTGACCCTGTGTCGTCGTTACCTAATGGACCGATTTATCGACGCTCTATTCGGGAGAATGATGAAATCAAGAGGCACATTCAAGAGTTGTTGCGACAAAGGTCACATCGACCAAGTTCATCGCCCGTGGGAGCCCGATCATGTTGGTACGAGAGAAGGATGGGATGTGGAGACTCGTATTGACTATCGTGCGCCGAACAAGATCATCGTCCGAAATAGGTACCCAATCCCACGGATTGATGAGCCTTCGCCGGACCAACTCAAAGGTGAAAAATATTTCAACAAGATCAACCTAAAAGTCTCGGTATCACTAGTGTACCAATTGAACCCTCCGATGTGTGGAATATCGCCTTCAAAGCCAAGGAAGGCCTTTTGAATGGCCGGTCATGCCTTTCGGGTTGACGAATGCTCCCGCCACCTTCCTTGAGGGATGATGGATGACATCTTGCGGCCATTCACCAACTCATTTGTAGTGTGCTACTTGGATGACATTCCGATCTTCGACGTACTTGGGAGGAGCACCTTCACCACATCCGACAAGTCCTCAAACACTACGACAACACGTTGTGTGCCAATTTGGAGAAGTGCACTTTTGGCATGACCGGTTCAATATCCGGGATACATTATTGATGAAAGGGGGGTGCATGTGGATCCGCCCAAGATCCAAGTCATTCGGATTGGCACCCAACCACTATAACGAGCTTCGCAGCTCGGGTCTTGCTAATTTCTATCGGGAGGTTCGTGGGGATTCTCTCATATCACTTGGCCCTTGAGTCAAGTCACCAAGGGAGCGAGCGAGAGCAAAATTTTATGTTCGAACCTCAACAGAAGGCATTCACGTAATTGAAAAATCACACTCTGTTCTACCCGGTGCTCACTTTACCGGACTTGCAATAGCCATTTGAGATCCGAGACGGATGCCTCGACTATGCTATTGGGGCAGTTCTGACTCAACAGGACATCCAGCGGTATTTCTCATAGTGAGACATTGTCTAACAGTTACGCCCGCAAAGTATCCCACTTATGAAAAGAAATGTACTCCATTGTGCAAGCTTGTCGAAAATGGAAGAATTACATTTTGGGGGAAGAAACAATCATCCACACGTACCACCGGCTGCGCTCTATACGACACAAGGGAAGTTGTAGAATGACTCGCCATTAGAAATGGTCCACGTATATCTCAGTCAGCTTTCATTTGAACATCGAGTACAAGAAGGGTAGCACTAATCATGTTGCATACCGCCTCGCCCGACCACCAATCGTGCGCTCACCACTGTGCTCAACTCTTGTGTGTGCCGAGACTTTCCCGATTAGGCTCGTCTCTATAAGAGTGACCCGGAATTCAGATTACACTGTGACAACGCACTCTTGGGGGTTATACGAGTTCCAAATTTCACCTCCAAGATGCACTTTTATGTCACATGGGACACCTTTGTGTTCCTTCGCGAGCGTGCCAAGATGATATGGGAGGCACACCCTGCGGTCGGAGTCGTTGGGCATTTTCGGGGTCGAGAAAATAGTAGCAATCCTCCAAAAGTATTTCTATTGGCCGAACCTTCGAAGGATGTCGAAGAAGCACATCTGCATCCCGTATCAGCAGCCATTGCCAAACCGACCATTTAGAATCAAGGCCTATATACTCCTCTACCTACCCCTAGTCAACCTTGGGAAATCCATCTCCATGGATTACATGTCGGGCCCGACTTCTACTAAGCAGGGAAATGACCGTGTTTTCATGGTCGTCGACGTATTCTCGAAGATGGCCATTATGGCGGCTCGCAAGAAGAATATCACAGCGAAGCCATCGCTAAACTCTTCTCTTTGAACGAGGTGGGTGCACTTTGGGATCCCACGATCTATCATATCAAATCGGGATAGCCGTGTCCTCAAACACATTTTTGTCCAGACCTTCCGGTCAATGTTAGATACCAAGCTCACCAAGTCCACGGCTTTCCATCCTCAAATAGATGGCGTACGCAGGTCGTCAACATAATGATTGTACACATTCCCGCGCATGTACAATTCAAAGCATCCACGCACATGAGATGAGAGCCTCCCCTATGCAAAAATAGTTATAATTGCCTCCGGCAGCTCAATCGGCCATATCCCTTTCAGGTGGGCTTAGGATTCCACCACTATGTCCCACCGACGTAGCCATGCCATCTGCAAATGTCAGCGCAATTCAGCTCATGTCCATCCGAAGTTGACAAAGCAAGTAGCTTCATCGAGCGCATTCCAACACATCCGCCAACGGAGTTCATGATATATTGGGTGCGCATCCAATGCCAAGTACAACCAACACCATGATCAACACCCGCAGCTACACAACTCTGTGTGGGCGACAAAGTATGGCCAGTTACTTGCAGACGGAAATGCCTCATCGACTCACCGCAAGCTTCGCTCGCTCCGATATGGGCCGTACACCATCACCAAGGTCATAGGGGAACAATGCCTTTCGAGCTCGCATTCCACCATTCCCTCGTCCGCACCCGAGTCTTCAATGTGGATCGCCTTCGTCCTTACTCTCACCCTCTACCGGACACCTTGACATTGCAAAACAACTCACACCAATAGAGTTAAATCCGTATCGCATGGAACACAGCCACCACAGATTGTATCATGGACATGCAAATCAAGAACACTCGCCAATAGAAGATCCAACTATATCGGGTTGTCAAAGCCGGCCAACTCCCCCGCACTCAAGGAAAGTGGTTCACCAGTGGACCGTTCAGCAGTAAATTTCCTCATCTCATGGAGGAAATTAACGCAATGGGGACCATTGCTTCCTAAGGGGGAGGAATGATCCAGGGATACTGGTGGGCACCGCCTATTCCACTTGGGCGTTCACCCATCTGTCTCTTTCGGCTTTTTTCGCTGTCGGCTGTACTATTTTTACGTGCGCGGGTCCCAAACTTCCCTGAGCCGCTTTTGAGGCCCTAAATGACGTTTTTGGGAATGAAGTAACATGGGTCCATGGACCCGATGTTTCTCACCCAAATTTTTATTCCTCGGATAGATCTTTCTAACAGAGGTATGGTAGCCGCCAAGCGGAGATCGTATGCTACAAAAGTTACACGGGAAGTTGAAACACCAATTTACCCAAAGCAGGGCCCATAGTTTTTGGCGCTTCATCTCGCTTAGGTTTTGCGTCGTTTAGGATTTCCATTGTTTCTAAATAATAAATAGGCCCTCGAGCCCTCATTGTAACTTAGCTCGTAGGCTCGTAGCTTCCACATCTCTTCTGAGATAGCTGCCAGCCTAACTGGTTTTATTTCCATTCCGTACATGTGTAACTCAGTCCCTTTTGATATTACTGAAATGAAGTGTTATTTCCACGCATCTCCGTATTTATGGTTATGTTTATTCACATTTGCGTTCTCGCATAAACTGCAGATCGTGTTACTACTTCTTTCCAAAGCCCCAACTAAAACCGATTCTATTTTTTCGTGGTCCTAGAATGACACTCCTAGCTCCTACAGTTCTCGAGTTTCCGTTAGAAGCTCCATCAGAAAAAATTTGTGGGCTTTTACCTCGCATTTATTCATGCGCCTTAAATTTAGTCTCGTAATCGTAGCCTCCACTCCGGATTGTGACAGGTTGGGAGGGTGTCTTTTTACCTGAAAGATGCTTCGAGCTCGTCCGATCCAACATAGCACATCCGGGAGAGGTTTTTGTATTTCTTATGGGGATATTTCGCCAAGTACCCAATAAGCAAGGCTTTCACTTTGGCTTCTACCACGGAGGGGGAGCAGGATTTGTTGTTAAATATGGCATCATTTCTAGCGTAACCAAATTTTTCCAACAAATGAATTTAGGAATGGTGCAAACCGAGATGAGTACCACAAATATTTTGCATAGTTCATGAGGTGATCACTCCTTCCACGAGGTGAATAATCTTGGTAATCGAGCCTCACAAAGGAGGTTAGAAATTAAGCCCATGCAACGCTTTCACCCGTACATATTTAGTAAAATTTCAAACCAATAGCGATGTTCCATTGATTCAGCGTGGCCAGCGCAGAAAGCAAGCACCCGTGAGGTCGACTATTCTTCTTTTTTGACCAATTTTTTCACTCGTCAAAATGCGCTTATGAATGAGGAGCTAGGTGAATAAAACCTACCTTTGGGAGACCACCATGATCCGTACCTACTTCCACAAAAATGGGGAGTGGAGGGGAACACCTGGATTGGAGGGTAGAACCCGTACACATGAGAGAACACACGGTCCTACCACCCCCATTTGCCACTTAGTCGTCGATGAATCCCAGCAGACACATGTACACGAAGAATAAATAAAATTGAGGAAGGAGCCAATCTGGGGGGCAAGGAATACTCCAAGCTTTCCAATGACTAGCAATGTCCCAGGAAGATATGTCCGTCAATTGCTATAACCACGAATTATGAGCCACTCAAGTTATGTTATTTCTCGAACTACGTTGAATGGAAGGTGACCCATAGTTTTGTCTTCCCAAATACCGATGTTTTTTCCCATGGCTCGAGATTTATGAAGAGGTGTTCTTTGAAGAACTCCTAACCACGATAGAAATCTTCCGAGAGAGGTACCTTGTGAGCTACTCATTCTTACAGATATTATTTCAGGAGATTCCATGCATATATTTTTTAAAAAGGACTCTGACTTATAGGATGACAGGATTCGAGAAGATTTTCCATCATCTTCCCTCCCAAGGCGCAGTTTAGCCAATCAGGATCTCTTAACTGCAGGGCCTATCTGAATGATCCCTTTTCACAATGTCCCGTACCATATGCTAGTTTTGCGGTTCCCCTTTCCACCTTGCCATAGAAATTTTCTTAGAGCTTTGAGAGCTATTCAATGATTGGATTTAAAGAGCCAAAAAGAAATGTTTCCTAGTATAGGGGAGAGAGGAGGTGAAAAAAATTCACCAAAAATAAGCTTTCGTGTTGCGCCACTAACCACCCCAAAATTTCATTTGTCTTAATTTTAATGTGAATATCATCTCGATGAAGGGCCCTTGTTAATGACTCGGATCAGTAGGCCATGGTATTTGATTTTATCCCGGCTAGCAAACCCACATAGCCAGAGAACTTGGAAACCAATTCATGGTTTTGGGTCAATCTCCCCTAACAGACATTGCACACATTTTCTCCCTATTGACTAGGCTCCGCAACCTGAAAAGTGCATGGATAACCTCATTAAACACCATAGCAATATTTAGGGATACCCCACCCCGGAGCAAAGGATTCATTAGCAAACAAGGCATGGTTGATTGGCCTAGTGCCTCTCGGCACCCTTGATTCCGTGTAGAGAAACCTTTATTCTTCTCCGCTAATAGTTTCCGGCTAAGGGAGTGAGCTATCAAGATGTACAAGAAGGGGGACAAAGGGCAGCATCTTTGTCCGATGCCCCTCGAAGCTTGGAAGTAGCAATCCCTAGAGGGCCTCGCCATTTACCAAGGCAATCCACAACTCTCCAATACAAGCTTTGATTAGCCCTACCGAAAGAAGATTTGAATCTGAAGAAGAAAAACTTGGAGGAGAAAAGAATGTCTTACCCGATCAAATGCATTCTCCATGTCTAGTTCTTGATAATCATCCCTTTCTCATGGTGTTGAAGGCTGAAATGAATGAGTTTCTGCACTGAGCCACATTGTTCAGGGATGTACCTTCTTTGAAAAAACCACCTTGATTGATAGAAATAAGCTTTTTCTAATAGAGGCCTTATTGTTACACCATTTTTTTGGTCATCTAACCTATTATCATTAGATGAACCCAAGTACACCATGTAAGACCAATTTTACCCTCATAAAAATTGCTTTCACTATGTGAAATAACTTAGTAAAACACCTTTATTAAGTTGTTTATGAGTCTAAACAGAAACCCCAAAAAGAAATAATAAACAAATCTATATTTTTTTATATTTCTAGTCATATTTAACCCTAAAACAAGGAAATCAAATTAAATAAATCCTTTATTTATTTCGATTATTTCCTAGGAATAAGTTATTTAAATCCTATTTAAATAATATTCCTATTTAAATTTGACTAAATCATTTATAAATAATTAAATAAATCATTATTTATGTTTAATTATGTTCCCACCATTTCCTTAAATAGTAAATAAATCATTTATTTATTTATTATTTATAAATAAAGGAATTGACCCAAGTCAAAAATCCTTTTCCCTCCAACAAATATAATAAAATATTCCTAAAGGGTGGTTCTAACTCTGATAATAATATTTTTATTCATGCACCAAGTTCTAGATCACCCCAATATTTTGTTATAAATAGAAGGGTTTTCCCCATCCATTAGTCACCTTTTTTGCACTAGTTTAGATCACTCCGGATCTATACACTTAGGTCACATTTTCTCCATTTTTGCCTTTTCGAGCTCCCATTGAGTTCTGTGTTTGTCTTGGTTTTCTACCAAAAAGAGAGAGATTTTAGATCTGAAATGCCTAGGACTATCAAGAACCCATCCCATTGAGGTAGAATTGGAAAACACCTTTCTTGTTTTCCTCTTAGGTGCCCCTTTTCAAAATAATATAGAAAAATTTCTTTTTCAAATACATCGTTCTTGTCTTATCTATTGGATGCATGGGAGCCACATTTTACTTTATCCGCTTAATGTCTTTTATGCTTAGATTTGGTTTTGTCAAGTGACATTATTTGGATCACCTCGATTGCAGATTTAAAGATATTTGCATCCATAATTGATGTTAGGGCTATTTGTTATGCGTAGCTAAGTGATTTTTTACGACGAAAGATTCATACTAACAATTGGCGAATCCACGCAGGTTTTCTTTTTCGCGACCGTCGTTATTTTATATATTCTTGCATATCCAGGCTATTTCGCACCCATAAGGTTTCTCTTCGTGTGTGTCTCCTATATTTATGGTGTTTTTCACCTCTAAAACCCTCAAACATTAATATTTTTAACTTTCGTGTGTTTCTGCCCTATCAGTGGTGGGACATACATCGCACGCCGCTCGAGATGACAATTTTTTCGAAAATCGCTACCGAGAGACCCTGGATCTCAGTGCCGTACTTATCGGCCCAAAAATCACGACTTGGACTTTGATGACACACTTTTCTCGCCCAAACCTGCAACTCCGGACTAAAACAAGTCAGAACTCCGTGACCTGCACTTTTTTCTCTCAATTTTCCGCGATATTTTTCCGGGTTTAACTGCATTGCCGTAGATTGCATGCTCCTCTCGCATCTCCGCCCGTTTAGACCCGTTTCCGATCTGTTTCACTCAACTAAGTGGGAATATCTCCCCTTGGGGCTTTAGTACTCTCCACTTTTGGTGGGCGAGTTTTAACTGTTTTCGGATGTCCGAAATTTCAGTTCAACCTTTCTTATTGTCGTGGTGGATCTCACATTTTTTCAGATCCCTTTGGACTCAACTCTTCCTATCCCTTTCAAATCACCTCATATATTTTTGTTTGGGTTACCTCTAGGCCACCTCTTCGTCCCTCCTCCTTTTAGCTGATTTCCCCTGGTTATTCAGACCTTCTCTCCCCTCTTTGCTCTCTCTCTCAGCACTCTCTTTCTGCCAGCAGTATCCTTAGATCCTCGTCCCTCCCGACCCTTAGATCTATCGACCTCTTTTTTTGTGTGTTTCCGACTAGATTTTTTCCCTTTTTAGACTATTTTTTGAGAAACCCACCTTCTTGGGTTAGATCGATGCATTGTTAGCTATTAAATTTTATGTTATTTTAGCATTATATACTCTTATTTACTGCATTTATTTTCGCTCCCACTTTGCTTACACTACTCTCAAAACGTCCGTGTTTAAAAAATTAAAATCAACACATGCCACTATCAAATGACCCTAAGTGAAGAAGAGCCCCGGTTTAATACCGCTTAGAAAAGACTTTAAAATCAATTTTTGTCTCACGCACCTTCTACCTTGACCTCACTTGACTTTGTCCTCCTCACACTAGTCGGTTTTTCTTCTTCGCCATCATTGCCCTCAAGGCGCTTCTCCCAGAACTTCTTGGCCTTCACCCTAAGTTTCCCTGTTGGTCGACTTCCTCCTTCCCGTCGGCCATCGAGTAAGTCCTCCCCCGAGTCCGCACTCCGGCTCTTCTTCCGATTGTTTGCTCTCCCCCGTTACATTCCCAATGCTCCGGTTCCGTGGCCTAGCACCAATGGAAACCCCGCTATATCGCTGGGTCCGTTTCAACAGAACCACTATGGGACCTACCCTCGACTCACCCCATTTCTCCCTTATGGCCCGTCTTAGTCCTCCCGACTTCAATTAGCCGATCAATGATCCTATCCGCCACGATGTTAGTTGGCCTCTCTATGCCAACCAACCTCCCTCCAACATTCCCAAGTTCGAAGGCCTCGCCGCTGAAGATCCCTCCAACCATATTCGATCTTTCCGTAGTGGTGTTCATCCAATTCCATTACTGACGACCTCCATCCGTATTAGATTGTTCCAACGCACGCTTACCGGCCGAAGATTCTAAATGGTATGTTGAACGAGCCACCTCCTTCCATACCACATTTGCAACCATCGGCTCAAGCCTTTTTATCTTATTTCAGCCTACCTCTCCGATGTGACACCGTACTGCAGCTTTAAACTTATTTTCATCAATCCTCTTCGACTCGCCTTTCCCGCTCATGTCCGGGAATGACGACGAAGAAGAAGATTATGTCACGCCTCCCTTTGAAGATCGAGCTTTATATGGACTAGTTCCTTCGCTTCTCTTACCTCCCATGGGCGAAAGATGTTGCCTCCCATTTCCCCCAAACCGAAGAAGCCGCCCTCCAAATAGCTTTGAAATATGACCTTACTTTATGCTCAATCCGGTTATGTTTATACCATCCTTCCCGACCTCCCCAAGCTCAACGGCGCTAACACCCCGTGGGCATCTCACTCCGCCGATGATATCGTTGGAGCTCTTTCACATACCTCCTGCCCAGCATCTTATGGGCTATGGTTCCCTCCGGGAGGGGCCAACACTCCAAAGACCTCTCCCCTCTGTAGTAGCATGTATCCGGTGATACATGCATGCCTCCTCCTTTTTCCCCACCCTCGCTTACCTCTCAATGTTGCCCATCCTAACCCTTATCCTTACCCATGACTCGGGCTGTCAGCCTCCTCCGGCATTTGGACCTCTCACCCCTTGCCTTCTCAACCCCTATAGTAGCACTTACTACCGCCTCCAGAGGCAAGTATTTGCGCAGACGGAGCTTGACCAATTCCTTCCTTCTAAAGAAAGAGGAAAGGAAATCAATCGCCTCGCGTAATCGTGATCCAATCCTTCAAGTATTGATCCTAATTGGCCCGCCAACCACTACAGGTTTCTGCACCCTAAGCTCGGATGAGGCCGCACTTTGACCAATAAGCCCTATTCATGTTGCGGTGTCTACGAACATTACACTCACAGATTATCCCCTATTACCCCGGATGTGGCAGATGTGGGAGTCTCGGGCCACCGTGCTGGAAAAATATTCCTCCCCTACCGTCCCTCCCATTCCCATGTCAGCTCCGCCCTTCGTGTTTACTCGATCCTTTCCTCAACAAGGATTCATGGCCACTCAACCACCTCATGCCCCTGCAACGCACCCAACCTTCCCCTTCGGTTCCTCGCAGTACACGACTCTGCATGATGGCCTTTTCGACCCAACCTCTCACCGTGACCTCGAACCTTTCGAACTCGGTCTTGCTCGCATCTACATGCCCTCCGCTCCGTCCGTTCCCCCGAGTCCCCCATCTTTCGTGTCCTGTGAGCCTCATCGACACCCAATGGTCCTTACAATCCGTCTACCCCAAAGCCGAGGTTCATACCAAGATTCCCAATGCTCATTACACCGAAATGCCGCCTCTAGTCGCGTTGCCCATTCATATAGTATAGTAGATGATCCGGCACAATCTCCTCGCTTTCCATTTCAACACTCGAACTCCAGCTCATGCCCTTCTCAAAAGAAGGCTCTACTCTCCAATCGTGGTGTGCCGAGATCCTACTAATGACCAGCTGACAGTGTTTCGTGCACGCGGGGGCAGCACCATCTTTCGGCTCGTTGCTTTCAAATCCCACATCCGAAATCACAAGCGTCATCGATGATTTAGTCGATGAGGGGGCATCTACCTATGTGATGTCGCGCTTTAGCTTTGGAAACAACTTCGGGATCTCTCGACTGGCCCCTTTCCACAATCACCCTTCATGCGTGGGATGGCCATGCCTCCCCGCCCCTCGGCCTTTTCATACTCGTCTTATCACCTTCTATGAACAAAGATTGTTTGTGTCGACGTTGACGTTATCAACGCCCCTCTTGAATATAACATTCTTTTGGCGCGTAGTTACACCCATGCTATGTCTTCCATCACATCCGAAGTCCAATCGAAAGATGTTTTTCCCTCATAATGGGAGAAAGATTGTAACGATCGACCGTCTGCAATATCATGAACCAATATCTCGACCTCCGAGTCCACCATCTCCTATTGTCACCGACTAAGCCAATCGTTGATCTCTTTTGACCATCGCTTTTCTCCCGGCGTCTATGAAAGACTCTCCTTGTTGGAACCCTTTTTGGACCCTCCTCCCGTATCCGATCCTAGTTTAGCAAACGTTTTCATGATGCAATCATCTTGGGGCTGACCTTACGGAGCCCACTTTGGCTAGTCGTCAACTCTCCAACCTCAACCAACTCTAGCCCTTCACCCCTACGCTTGCCTTCTTCCTCCCAGAACCTTCTTCCTACGCACTCATCCCCCCGCGCCTCTTTATCCTCCTCGGGTCGATTCCACCCCGATATCAACCTCTTTGGTACCATTCCTCCCCGGCCATTTTCATGGCGTCGGTCGCGATACCTTTCCTCGCTCCCCCTCCCGAGCTATTTGGTCCCTTTCTTGGCCACCTATCCTCAACTTGACCTTGCATACCCGCTGGTATCTTGACCCTCCGACCTCTACCACTCTCAAGTCAACCCAAACCATATATTACTTTGACCCTAGTTAAACTAATCCCCCACGACTTCTCCCACTTTCAGCGCACACTCTGCTGCACCAACAGAGACACCTCCGTTGTGACCACTTCTGCAAGAATGGCAAAGCTCTCTGTGACATCAAAGGACAAGGCTACCCCGACAACGCCCTCTCGGCCTCCAAAGCATACCATCCATCATGTGCTCTGGCGATGCTGTCGAGTCACGCCACCCATACATGTCCCGAATTACCACATCTCAAGACCATGGTCAATTGAAAGCGTTCGGAATCGGATATCCCCAAAGGTCTATCGTCACCACACTCGGGATTCCCTCCGAAACTTAAAACTTACGCACTCAATCACCCTTGTTCTTTTGATGCGATTTCCATGGACACTGATACCCACCTCTCTCTCGCTTCACAAGTATTGTTCCTCTTTAGCCGCCTACTTCCAATTCAAGGCCACACTTAGCCATAGACCTTCTTCACTAGCACCCGGATGACCCGTCTACCCCCATTAACATTTCCCATCCGGATATTGAAATGACCAACCCTTCGACCCATCATTTCTTACCTTTCCTCATCACCCGTGATTCCGACAACAACCCCTTAGTGCCTTCCCCCAATGTTTCGCCCCGATCACTCATTTTCTTACCCCTGTCACTTCGCATGACATCGCACATGTGAGCCCCTTCCATCACAATCAAGAGTCTCGATTTCTACCTCATCGTGCTCAACCTTTTCCATCCACTCTTCCCATCTTCCACTCGTGATGAAGACATCATGGAAGCCATGATAGAACTCGATTTTCCCTGGGGACGATCATGCACCATCATGCATATTTCCTCCCACATCAATCCCATGACCAATATGCCCATCGAATCTAAAGACTTCATTCCCAATAAGATCGATTTGGTGAAAAATCCCATTCCTTCACTGACGCTTTACATTTCTCGTTCGAAATGCATGTTTTATTTTCTTGTAGATAGCCGCATATGTTTGTTTTCATCATTCACTACTTCACTAGGATGCATGTTGTCCACGAAGTCTTACTTCACCTCTCCTCAAAAATCGGATTTACTCACTTAGAACACTCTTCCCTCGCACCGCTTTGCCTCCATATTCATTATTTGTTTGTATCGATCTCCGTCATGAGATACCATTTTGTACTCATGATTTTATGGTCCCCTTTGGACCTTCCCCATTCCATTATCACTCATTAGTATCCATCTGCTTGTCACTCTACTATTTTCTCTCGTGCCTTAGTTGGGGATCCCTCATCACCTCACCTATGGCGACCTCCTTCGTCGACATCAACTCATTTACTCCGTGAAGCCGCTCTAGAGAGCGCTGTACCTTGATCGAGCTCCTTTCAACATGATCGTGATCCGTATACTCGATGATCCGAGGATACAACAACAGCTTTTGGTGATTCCCGGGTGTGTGTGATATGTCTCAACCCTCATGAGGGGGTGGCCCTGCAGCGGCCCCCACATGCCCGATGACTTCTTCATATTCAGCTTGATGCAGCTCCTTACATTCGATGATGACGACCTCATCTCGCTTGCGGTGCCTTTTCGATTTGCATGTATTAGTCGGATTTTGCAGCCCTTCCCCGCGTATAGGGGGAATTTAGTTGTATTTGTATCTCATGTACTAAAATATTATTATATAAGTCTTGGTTTTTTATTCCGTACATAGCATGTATGTGGGATTTATCATTCTGTCTTTTAGCTCGTATTTAGGCCAGCATGTACTCTATAGTTCGGTTCCTTGTTTACTAGACATACTATTCTTTTGTACTTTGTCTCAGCGGTGCATAGGTATGCCTCCCCCACCACCTTTAGCACAGTACCACTTCATAAACTAGAGACTCATGTTGCACCCCGTAAGTCTCGTCTCCTCGTGGTCTAGTCCTTTAGCACATCCGACTACCTTACATTTCTCTCCGACTTCCTCTTGATGTCCTAGTGATTGAGTTCTTTACGATGGTACTTCGGTTATACGATTTTCTCCTAACACTCGTACGTTGGGAAATCTGCTACATCATTTTTTTTGTCATCTAACCTATTATCACCGAGATGAACCCAAGTACACCATCGTAAGACCAATTTTACCCTAAGTAAAAATTGCTTTCACTATGTGAAATAACTTAGTAGAACACCTTTATTAAGTTGTTTATGGTCTAAATAGGAAACCCCCAAAAAAGAAATAATAAACAAATCTATATTTGTTTTATATTTCCTAGTCATATTTAACCTCAAAACAAGGAAATCAATTAAATAAATCCTTATTTATTTGATTATTTCCTGAATAAGCTATTCAAATCTATTTAAATAATATTCCTCGTTAAATTTGACTAAATCATTTATAAATAATTAAATAAATCATTATTTATTTAATTATATTCCCACCATCTCCTTAAATATTAAATAAATCATTTATTTATTTATTATTTATAAATAAAGAATCTACCCAAGTCAAAAATCCTTTTCCCTCCAAACAAATATAATAAAATATTCCTAAAGGGTGGTTCTAGAATTTGATTAATAATATTTTATTCATGCACCAAGTTCTAGATCGCCCAAAAATTTTGTTATAAATAGAAGGGTTTTCCCCATCCATTAGTCACCTTTTGTTGCCTATTAGATCACTCGCGGATCTATAGACTTGGCCACGTTTCCCTCCATTTTTTTCCTTGTGAGCTCCCATTAAGTTCTATGTTTTTCCGTGTTTTCTATACCAACAAGAGAGAGAGTTCAGATATGAAAATGCCAAGGACTATCAAGAACCCATCCCATTGAGGAGAACCCGAGAACACCTTTTCCTGTTTTTCCTCTCGGGTGCCCCTTTTCAATATAATATAAAAAAATTCTTTCAAATACATCGTTCTTGTCTTGTCTGATTGGATGCATGGAGCCATGTTTTCACTTTATTTGTTTAAATGTCTTTTATGCTTAGATCTGGATTTGTGCGGCATTATTTGGATCACCCGATTGCGCATTTAAAGATATTTGGCATGCCATAATTGATTTTAGGGCTATTTGTTATGCGTAGTTATGTGACCTTTTATGACGAAAGATTCATACTAACACTTATCCTATTCTCCAAGAGCTTGGAGATGATCTTGTAAGATGGATTGCATAATGAAATTGGCTTGAAACGGTCAAGGAGACGAGGTTTGCATCTTTAGGAACCCAGCAGCGAGGAAAAGTAGAGTTTGGCTCCCCCACCTTGGCTTTCTCCTAGAATCCCTTTATCATTAGAAACAAATCATCCTTTATAATATACCACCCAGTATTCGTAGGAAAGTGAATGGAGAACCCATCCGGGCTAGGGGCTTTGTCGGCCTCCATTGTCCAAATGACATCGTTGATTTCCTTTTCCATGAAGGGCCTCGGAGACCGAAGTTGTCCTCCTCCTTTATCGATCTTGGGATGTGAATGAGGAAATCTGAAATTTCCTCCTCATTTGCAAACGCTCCACTTTATATGTAGAATCATGGAAGTGAGAAGTCAACCTACACAGTCTCAACAATTCCTTTGTGCACGGCTCCCATCCGTGGAGGTGATTTCGCAATGTGTTTTCTCAAGAGGCGGGTACAAATTTTCTTGTAGAAGAAGGAATAATTTTTTATCTCCGCATTTGGAGCCAAAGATTACGTGATTTAAGTCTCAGGTCTCCTCCTCAACTCTCGAGTAAATGGAAAGAGCTTTGATGGGTAGCTTGTTTTCAAGATGAATTTCCAATGAAGTGATATCATGTTTTTCCATATTCATTTGCGGCTCAAGTAGCCTCTTGGTGGCCTACTTTTCGGAGGCTAGTAGATGAACAAGAGGGTTTTTTAAAGCCATTCTTTCGCTGTCGATTTAGTGGCTTTGAGTTTTTTGTTCCTACACATAGCTAGTCAATCCACGATTAGGGTGTACCAAGATTTCGATATTGTCTCTAGTAAACCATCCCTTTTCAATCCATAAAGGACGCGAACCGGAAGGGAATGGGTCCTAAGTTTTTCCTCTTCTTCTAATAGCGCGTAGGATGGGTTTATGTTCATAAATCGGCTTAGGGCGGAATTTTGGTGGGAGATTATATTCTTCTTAGAGAGGAGAGATGCTCTCAAAAAGCAATTTGTCGTCGGGAAAAGGTGTGCTCATTCCCTTTGTTCTATTATTTGACCATGTGTAGAGCCCTATTTTGGGTTTAGAATTCTAGTAAGTCCCATTATTAGACCAGGTCTTCTACAAGAGGGAGCGATGGGATCCTTTTTTATATTGCTCTCATCTTTTTCTCCTTTGGCTCGAAGACAAGATTGAAATCTCTAGATAGGATTATATTCTTGAGTGAGTAGGCTTCAAGGAAGTCGGAGAGGGTTTTCCAACGCATCCATTTTTTCTAATAGAGGACCGGAACATAAATATTAAAGAGGGAAAGGGTGGTCTTACCTCAGCAAGAAGTTGGAGCTCGATGAAGATCCAATGTTGTGTTTTTAAAGGAACGCAACTAGATGAATTTTTCATCCTCCCGGAGAGTGGAAAGCCCACCATAAGTACTCCTTGCACTAAGTGCTTCCTCGGATTTTTGTTTTCCATTTTTCTTTGCTAGTCTCTAGAAGGGTTGTCCTTCTACATTAGTCTCTTAGAGTAAAAGGCTCCTAGGGTTTCGATTTCAAGAGGTTTCTTTCACGCGTTTCTTCTTCGGAGGGATTCCCCCAAGCCTCTCGTAATTCCAAGAGACTATACACTATTATTTACTTGCGGACGGGTGGCCTCGGAGAGGCTCGGGTCGATTGCTTCTACCTATGGACATCTCAATTGTGGATTGGCTGCTCGCTCACATTCGCTTCTCAACCTCTTCTTCTCTTACCTCTCTATGTGACTTTCTCCCGACTCTTTTTAAAGCGGGCCGCTCAAACATTTCTCCGTCCGAAGATCCGTAGGATTCGGGGGCTTCTTCTTTGTCATATTTGCATAAGTCGGGGAAGTGGAGTCTCCTCTTGGAGATCCAATTTGTGTTGAGGTATATTCTTGTTGTCTTTTGTCTTCTTCGTTGGTTTTGGTTTTTGTTCCGTCACTTCAAACTTCGTTGCAGCTGAAAGTTCTTATGGGGTGCTTAGGATATCCAAATGTGGTTGAGGTTTACATATGTACTAGGAGGGACAAAGTTCCTTCCCTTGTGTCGCCGAGGTAGGGGGCGAGCTACCGTAGGCTCACCTTTCCCTTTTTTTCTCGGGTGTTCTTTTTATTACGGGTAGTTTCTTTCTGCACCTTGGTCCATTGTTCCTCTTTGGAGGTCTCGCCTCCTCCACTCTGTTTGTGTTTGCAATATCCGGGCATAGTGTCCATAGCCATGGAAAAAATGGCATTTCAATGGGCGCTGATCACAATCAAGCTTTGGATGTCATTCCGGTCGCCACTATGAGTTTAATAGCCTCGGACCTTTTCCTCCAAATCGACTTCAATGTATTTGAGCATAGGAGTACTTATCTTCCTTTCGTCTCTATCAATATACTTCCCAGCTTTTTGCCAATTGTTTCTAAATATTTTGGGTTCCGTGGAGGGAGGGAAAGGTGGGGCAAGCGAAATCCAAAACCGGAATAGCCAAGGGACCTCTTGGCTCTTTGCATCAAAATTTCCGGGTCCATTGATTCAAATATAGGGCTCTGAGAGCCCATGAAATATGGGTCATTTTTTAAATATCGGGTTCCTGCTCTCTCCTCGCTTCAAAAACAAATGCAAAGAAACAATTACCGAACAGGTAGATTTTGATGCCTACTTTCTGAATGAGAGAAGTCCGCCTCATTTTGATCCAAGCTCAATGAAATAGCAGGGCCAGAGCTCAATGAAACGCCCAATGAGCCCGCGTTATACGAGGTTTAGTGTTGATCTACAAGGTTCTTCAATCAGCCAAATCCACTATGGAGATTGTTTCCAATATTTTCACAAATTTTAGCTAAGGTCGCTTTCATGTGGTGCTTTGTTGTCGCAAGCCACTAGTTTTTTTAAGGCCATTAGTTCCGCGGAAAGAGGGGATCGGGCTTGAGGTCCCCCTCTTAGGGCCACGACGGCGCAGCCGAATCGAAGAACGCGTAGCTAGGGTGCGCAGACGGCAGCGCTCGTCAGTCACAACAACTTTTCTAATCACTTTGTAAAAAAATTTGGCATAACATTTTTGTTTACTATTTTTTTATGCCTTATGCCGTTTCCTTTCGCAACATATCGGGTCCAATTTATAGTATATATTTATGGATTATATTTTGAATTACGTTAGGAAATAAATAAATATTTATATTATTAGATAATTTAAAAGGAAATGTTGGAATGAAAAGTCGAAGCTAAGATTTTAGTCTTGTTAAAAACAAATAAATGTATATATTAATATAATTTTTATAATTTATTCATTTTCCCACTTTATTTTAGATCAATCAATATGTTAGTCATCGCATTTTTTCACTTTTTTGTTGATGACTAGATTCTTAGCTAAGTTTTCTAGAAGCTAATCCCAAAAACGTCAATTTATCTGCACTAGAAAACACCCAAAACAATTTTTTGTCCTCCTACCCCTACTTGTCGCCTATGATGAGAGAAATCTCCAATTTTAAAGACCTATCTCGCTTTTCAAAGAAAGTAACTTTATCTATAACTAAAATAGTTGTATATTATCATGTCATCATTTACCCTTGTTTATTATGCCTTTCACTATCGAACAATGACAAAGTGTCCGTAAACCTATCACCGGGTCATCTTGTCATATGAAAATCTAATTATGTCTCAAATAAAACACTCGAATATGTCAGTATCGTCCCTAAGTCGATAGTAGTGTTTGTAGGGAGTTTCCCTTGGCTAAAGACATCCTAAGCCAAAAGCTTATGTATAGTACCAGCCAACCTTGAATTAGTTCGTACCCTGCAGAATAAGTCTTGATCCATCCATAGGTCGCACACCACTATAGAGTCATCGTGTCAAATTTTAGAAGAATTTCAACAAAGATCTAAATCGTAGGAAAAGAGAAGGTTTGTCGCTATCTCAAGAAATCGTGAATCAGGGAATAATCACCATAAAACACCAAAGGAGCTCTCCAAGGTTCAAAGAATTTGTTTTTACATCTCTACAAGTGTAATTAAATGATGATTCGTATACAAATGAGGGCAAAAAGGCAAGTTCAAAGCAAGTTCCCTTGTTGAAAATATTTCACCAAAGTGATCATGAAGGTGAGTCAGAAAGTGACGAGCGAGTACATGTTATAAATCCACAAGCTACCCGAGGAACAGTAGATTACTCATCAAGTCAAAATAAATAACAAGGACCGAGTAATGTCGATCAGCCAGATATCCGTATAATCTTTCCAAATTTCATCATCATGTAGGACATGAAAGAAGATACGTTGCTTTCTATGTTACCTTGAACTCCGGGATGTAAACTCGCCACAGAAATCTCAATATCCCTCTCGGGAAAACACAATCAAGGGAAAAGATAGTTCAATCATGCCTATCACAGGTGCACTCTCCATGCATTCTTCAAACAAATATATAGAGCAAGACACAATGATTGAAAGTATATTGAGACCCTCGTGTTAAAGAAAACTTCCTTCATGAAAATGGATCGTTAGGAAGACATCAGTACATGAGCCCCTCCTTCACAAAAAAGCGAGGGCCAACATGTTCTTAAAAGACTTCGTAAGCTATTGTGTGCCACCTCCTCCAAAAATGAAAAAGGATGTATAGTGGGACTAAATCTATGTCGAAGAAAGTGAAAATCAGCTGAGTGAAGAATAGTAAAGTAAATGAGATTTCATAGAATGAATGACCTATTTTCATATAACGAATGCAAGAGATTGACATAATGGTGCTATAAATTTATTTTTTCTGTTTACAAAAAGCCTCTTTCATAGTATAATTCTGAGACGGAGTTTTTACCCGAGAGCGACCTCGCCTAAATAACCAAAAAGTAGACCAAGCTTGGTTTTCAAATTACTTCGCAAACTCAAATGAAGAGACATCTCACCTAGATCATATATATGAAAAAATGGCATTATTGTTTTTAAACAAATCCCTTATGGTTATAGAAATAATTCCTCCAAGTGATGAATGAAGGGACAGCATCAGGAGTTACTCTAACTCATTAAAAGGACGAGAGGGCACATTGTAAGAGGGTGAAAACTTTCACTTTTTATAGGCCTCCTTCACAGGATCGGCTCTCCAAAAAATTTGCACCATGAAACGACTCATTCAAAGGGTTAAAAGGTGTGATGAATCCATATCTCACTTTCGGCTCAAAGGGTGCCTCCATCAAATGATAAAAGACAAAGTGTTTAAAGGACACAGGAAATTTACATTTTGAAATGTTTTTTATCATAAGATAAAGACCTTCATCACTTCACAAAATAATGCATACATAAGGGTTTCGAAAGGGTCACGATGTTAGTATTTTTTATAAGCCTCTTAGATATGAGTCACAATTTTGAAATCAATGAGGTTTTATGGTTTGCAAAACCTCCATCAATGAATAAATAGAAGGCCTCATGATAGGTCCGAAGGGTCATTGAAAAGGTGCAACAAGTGTGCTTTTGACATGACCTCCTTTATAGATAAATCAAGGAATAGCATAGTTTTATAAATTCCCTTCATCACAAATGTTGTGACAAACAAAGTGTTAAACAAACAAATCATCAAGGTTAAAAATTTTGCTAGCTGTGCAGCAAGAACTAAAAGGCATCAACTCTTTTTCAAAAAGTCTTAGTTCAAAAAGCCAAAACAAAGATTATGCTCCAAACACCTCACCACTATGCACAAAGTCTGGAAAAACAAAGGCAAAAGGGATGTTTTCATTTTCAAATCAACAAGGGGAAAACAAGGCCATTTCAAACTCTCATCAACTATAAAGGAGCTCGATCAAACTTCATAACTCTCATTTATCATTTGGAAAAACCAAGTCCCATAGAAAAAAAGCATGTTTTTAAGAGCATTTGGGCTTGAGTTTATGCGCAGTCACGCCCTGTAAGTGCCTGACGTAGAAAGACTTTTGCATAGCATGCACCACGCGCTTGTAGACGTGTGCGCACGCTCGTGCACGATGCCCGGTGGCCGACCGGACTACCATTGGCACGGCTGCTCTTGACGTTCAAAGCCCGCCCGACCATCAACCAACTCCCGACACAGTTCGCCGCGCGATGGGGCCAACACTCAGGCAGATCAAAGGTGTTGAAGACCAGATTTTTCACACTGCATCAAATTCATTTTTTTCAAAGGTATTTATGTCTCTTGGCCTAGTTTTGATTTGAGTAAAATGGAAATACAGTAGCATCTAGGAAAACGAGTTTCTATGAAGAGGGTCTTTAAATCAATTTGAGTCTTTGTAAAAGCAAGAATTTCAAAGAGCACCATGTGTATCGAAAACCACATAAGTAGTGATAATAGAGGAAGTTTGATTTTCAAGGAGCTTGTTGTTTTTGAATAGTTAAGGAAAACAAGATTGGAACTAATTTCTTAGCTAAAACACAGTCGCTCTCAAACCTATCTGTTTTCTTGCCTTGAAAGAAACAAAGGATCATCAAAAGAGTCGATAATATTTCAAAGAGGAAAAACATTGTTGTTTTCAAAGTAGCTCATCTGCTCAAAAAATCATGAGATAAACATTGATCATTAAAGAGAGACATAGTTTGTTTAGGAGACCTTTAAAATTAGTAATAGGGAGAATATTGTTTTGATAAAACTATTATTTTCCTCCGAAAAAGTATTGTTTGGCTAGCCTTAATAAAACAGAGAATCATCAAAAAGAAACAAAGTGACTACTCAAGGGAGAAAAAGATAATGTTTTTTGTGGGTGCTCTCTTCGATTAAAAACATACAAAGGCGTAATTAAGGAGCAAAGGGTGTTTTGGTTGAGGGCCTTTTTCAAAGTGATCATCTAAACAGCTTTGCCTTGGTGAGTCGGCAAGTAAAGGGTATCGAAGCAAAAAAGCCTCCAAAGAAGGACAACAGAGTGTATCACAATAGGTATGATCCTATTTCAACTCGTGAAAGTGAATGAATCTCCTTCAATACTCTTTTAATTTTCATGAAGTAGGGTGCTTGGAATTTTTCCAAGAAGTCCAAGAAGTAAAAATTCACCTTCCTTTGACACATTTTTTTACTTTAAGGGTCACACAAGGGAAGCATGTCCATCTAGTAGGTCCGGATTTCAAACTTTCTCCTAGGCTATCTCCAAAGCTACCAAGATCCCCTATATCGGAGAAAAGTGGTTCAAGCAAACATACCTAGATCCGAATCACTACAAACCCTTCCTAAAACTAGACCATCGGGATGCTTCGCCAAGCTATTTTACCTTTTCCCACTTGTTGACCAGCTATGCCCCCTCTCATGAAAATCATCGAATTATTTCACATGTAACTGAGGTTTTCTCGATTTATGCTTATCACATCGCTCTTATGCACTTCACAAGAACTCAATTATCGAACCTACCTTTCTTCCTCTATATAAGCATTGACAAGATGACCTCTATTGTCCTAAGAAGCCCTCAGCTCAACAACAAGCTTGTCTATTTCATCATTCCCTTATCAAGATCATAATCCTCCATCAACTTGAGAAAAAGTGAGTTTCTCGGGACTCTTTCATCTCCCATCCTAATTTTTTCCATTGCTCTTCATCTCATGCACCTTCCTCACCATCCACTCATCATGTTTCTCCATCTTCTAGTAAATCCACTCCTAAAAGACAAAAATCTCCTATGATCAAGAGTGAAGAAGAGAAGATGAAAACTAGTAGTGAAGAAGAGCAAAGTGACAAGAGGCAAACTAGTGATGAAGAATGAAAAACTCGAAGAACCTAAGCATGACAATGAGCATAAAGAAGGAAATGATGAGGAGCATCAAAAAAATTGATGCGAATAGCAATCATGAAGAGGAACATGATGGTAACCAATACGGTGAGCATGATGGTGATGAAGCACAAACAACAGGAAAGTAAAGAGCACAAAAATCATGAAGAAATTAGGGACAAAAGATGAACAAGACAGCCCTCAAGATGACAAACAAAGTGGCAGCCAAAACAGATGATGAGGGTCATGATAGTCCCCAAAAAGACACTTATGATGAGAACACAAGACAACCCTCAAAAAATTAATGATGATGAAAATCAAACACCCCACAGAGTGAACATTCCAAAGAGACGTAAAAGGGCATACCAAATCGTTGACCATGAGCATAGAAGTGATAAAGAAAAAACAAGGCAATCTTCAAGCTGAAGAAACGTGATAAAGATGATGACGGAAGCAATAAGGTAAAAGACAAAGTTGAGCAAGTACAAATAGATAAACCTCCCTCCCTCTTCTCCTCCACACAAACAAGAGCATGTGCTAGCTACCTCTCCTAGGCAAGGGGCCATGACTCTTCCTCCAAAAGTGGCGAAGCCTAGAAACACTAGATCAGCAAAGAAGAAGATCACTCCAAAAGCTGAATAGAAATGCCACAAGAGCACTAAGAAGTAGAGGCAAACTCTCTAAAAAGAGCATTGTTAAATTACCAAAGAGGAAAGAGGACCAAGAAGTCTATCCAAGGCAAGGGGAAAGAAAAAGAGGAGAGTAGTCATGAAAAGAGGAAAGGAGTTTGATATCATACAGATAGACAATTAGATGATAGTGATAATGAAGCTAGAATCCTTGAGGCTATTTTGCAAAACGAGAGAAGACCAAATTCATGACCTACAAGCTGATCTAGAAAGCTCAAAGGATTTCATACATGTTCTATAGATGCAAAACAAAAAAATGAGTGGTCAAATGGAAGTTCTTAAGGCCCGGAGCTTTCAAGTACGTAAAAGGGAAGCCTCCAGTAGCACAATTCAAGCTTGAAGAGCTTATGGGTGAATTCAATGATACCAAGAAGAAGAGAAATCCAAATGAGAAAGAGGCCTAGGACTATGGGTCTCAAGAAAATCTTTGAGAAAGATAAAGAAGAAGAGGCATCCCTTGTTCGATCTTATCCTCTTACTCAATTGATCACCCAAAGAAAATAGAAAATAATAGAGAACCATGGCTTGAAAGGGCCGAAAAAAATTTGGAGGATAAATAGAGAAAAGCTAACAGAGACTTGATTCTACAAAGAAGATGACCTAGCACTCATAAGAAATTGAACCAATTTGCCCGAAAAGCACAATCTTGCCCAAGAAAGGCTCAAGGCTACCTAAAAGAGGCACTCGTACAAACAAAAGTGAAGAAAGGCACATCGTGGCTTGAAATTTTGGCCTCAACTTCCTTACATGCCTCTCCGAAAACCCATGAGGGCGCCTTGGCTAGCCAAAATTGAGCAACATTTGACAAGATTTTGTTTTTGTGTTTTTTGGCCATAATTGCACATTTTTCAAGGCGCCGCCCTCGGGTGCTAGGAGCATCTCTGACCATGAAACTCATTTGGTTGGATGGACTAAATTTAGGGGCAACTACTCACAATTTTTCAGATTCAAAGGAGTGTTTTGTCCCCAAAGAGCGAAAACAAGAGATTTTTTAACTTTCTACCTCACATATCGTCGAAGGCCACTTTTGGTTTTTTCCACTCGGCTCAGTTTTTGATAGACTTCCTAGCATCATTTTTGGGAAAAAAATCAAGTAGTTCCAGAAAGTAGACATCCAAGGCTTTCCAACGAGCCATCATGGGCCCTCATTTTTTTACATCGGTAGGTCCCTCAAAAGTGGTCTACAAGACGGAATCATCGCTCATATTTCCCGTAGCATTTTGGGAAAAAAGGGCGCTCGAAAGTGGCTTTTCCAAATGTACGTAAAGCATGTTTTGGCCATTTTCAGTTATGAAAAGTCAATTTTATTTCCTTTTTTAGCATTTTTAAGATATTTTTAAAGATATTTTTGTGCCTTGGGCTTTGCAAAGCCTCGAGGAAAAGTTTAGATATTTGTTTTTGGCCAGTGGCCTTCTAGTCGCCTTGGTTGGGTTTCTCCTTGGCCTATATATTCCAAGAGGATTCATTGTAATCGCAGGTTGAGCTTGATGTTATGGAGCAATACATGGTTATACAAGCTTGGAATAAATACTTTGCCTCATGCAAGGGATAATTTCTTGAGTGTTTTGGATGGTGGAAGAGGATTGTTGTAGGATTCCTTGACTTGGTAAAATGGTATAGTGTTCCTTCTCCGTTATGTTTCCTTAGTTATCATACATATTTCCATGTTTTTGCTTGTTGTAGGACTGTAAAGAAATAGTAGATTTGAGTCATGCCCATGGAGGCACCTCAAGTTTCCCGACTCATTATAGCTTCTATGTTTGTCTTCTTTCTTAGTTATGTCAAATGAATTCTTAAATGCTCTTTGATACCCTAAGAACTTGTTCTCAATTTCATTAATGGTTATTATGTATGCTACCTAGTATGATTCACTCCCGTAAGCCATGTTTACTCCTAGCTAACCTAAAAAAACCCATTATTGAAACCTTTCTCTCGAATATTTGATTGTCTTAGTTGAACCAAAAAAGGTCTTGTGTCGATCTTGCCCTTTGCCTATGCTCTCCGCAATCTTAGTTCAAAGTTCCCGATAGCTCAAAATATGATGTCTAGGAGTTCCTCTCTTAGTAGATTTAGTTATTTGTTTATCTTGTTTGTTTTCCCCAAAGTCGACGACTTTTTTCAAAGTTAGAGGTCATATACTTTCTATGTATCGCCTCGAATGTTTATTTTATGCATCATCAATTTGAATTTTAATTTATCATGATTAATAGTTTTCTTTAGCCCTACCACATAGATGTCTATTGTAAAACTATTTATGTGAAAACTCTTTGTTCTTCACAAAAACTAGTGTCCATCCCATTTCACTCCACCCAAAGAATCCATTTTTACCTTGACCAAATCGTCCTCAATATACCTTGTCCACCATTTGAGGCTTTCTCAACATTTTTCGACCCCATAGCCTCGCCGATCTAGCAATATTTTTATCTATTTATCCTATCGATCAGCCCTTCCTTAAAAACCTAAAACACACTTAACAACTAGCCTAAAATCAGATACATAGAAGCGAAACAAATCTACATCCCTCTGCATAAGCAGATAGAGCCCTCTCCGAGACCAGGAAAGGCTAGGCCCTTGGGCTCCAAAGTTGGTTTGATGTTACTCCCGTCACTTAGCTTGCCAATCGCCAAATCACAGGACCCTAACATAATGGCGATCACGTGTGGACTTTTGAGTTCGTGACAATTCAAGAACACCCTAGGAACTCTCAAAAGTCTTAGTAAAACTTAGAAAAACTTAAGTGTTGTCCGAAAAGCGAGAATCTAGTTGTCTCACCATCCTAGCAAAAGGATGACCCACTTATAGGACACTTACAAACCTTAGGGCTACATAAAGAAACACGTGAAAACCCAAAAAATTCCTTAGATTGTTTTGCCGCATTGGTGGTGCACCATACACATATACCTTCAAAACAACTAAAATCTACCTCGGTGACTCCACTCAGCTCACGGTAGGCCTACTACTTTACTAAATTCTAGAATACTATCTCGATTGATCCATCCCACTCGCTCACTAACATAATGGAGATCACGTTGGGAATTTTCCGAGTTAGTGACAAATCTAAGTACACCTTAGGACTCATCACCACCTCATCACCACCCTAACATAATGGCGATCACAGGTGGGACCTACTGAGTGTATAATAGTCTAGCGAACTCTTGTAGACTCATTAGTCCTTCAAAATTAGAATCGTACCATGTACCTATAAAGTCATTTAGAGTAAACTCCCTTTTACTTCACCACCTTAGCTAAGTGGGATGAATCGGGTTTAGGACACTCTTATAGCTACAGCTGCATATAAAAACCTCGTAAAAACCCCAAAAAACATCCCTAGATTGGTTTTTTATCTATTTTTTGTGTGGTGGACCATAAATACATATCTCTAAAAACAACAAAACATCCACTCGGCGACTCCACTAGCCTCCAGAGGCTCTAATACTCCATAGAAAACCAAAAAATTTCATAAATCACACCACTCGTTGACTCATCCTTCCCCAAAAAACTCAAAGTTAATGATGCATCCTTCAAATCATTGACAAACTAAAGTACGCACTTAGGGATTCATAAATCTTCATCTAAACATAGGAAATCAATAGGACAACTTGCAAATAGAACCATAGTTTCTCAACAATATAGCATTTGTTGAAACTAGGTTTTAAGTCATTCTTGCAAGTTTCCACATAAAAGTTTTTCTAGAAAAGAATTTTCCTAAAAAACATCTTTTCGCATATTGGTGGTGGACCATAAAATCTCAAGAAAATCCACCGCGACTCCACTAACCTTCATTTTGTTTTCACCTCACTCACATTAGCGCAAACCCCTAGAGAGGTCATCCATCCAAAATCAATCACAACTATCACCTCTCTAAAACTTTGACTTTGAAATTTGGCTTTCACGAAGAATTAATACTAGATCTCGCCCGGACCCAAATCCCCCTATCATAGTTGATGACCCGGTAAAAGATTTTTGTGGAAAATTTCGAGAACCGTAAATTAGCTACCAATAGGACCATCCACAAAGCAAGCTCGACCGACACCGACATCCTTGTAAGATTCTAGTTTGACTTGGAGTTCAGCAAAAGCCCTTTTTAGAAGCAAGTCACAAATTAAAATCAACCTTGACGATCTTGAGCATTAGATTTACAACAAGAGTCCTAGCGAGAGAAGCCTCCACCTACTACACCTCCTAATTTTCCCGCCTTCTCCACCATTTTGGCTCTTACCACCCCAAATCGCTCAGTAATCCGTCCACGAGTCCAAGTACTTCCGCCACACCCTTTTCAAAACAATAATTTTCAAATCACCTCTATCCCATACCACAAACCCTCATACTCGTAAATCTACCATTCTCTCCCATCATGGCAACTTGGTATGACCTTTAGTGTTACCATTACCTTTGGTACCTCCTAAATTATTACCAATCTCGAATCCACATCACACGGAACTAAGGCTACTACCGCTCAACAAAGATGTAGATAGGATCACCGATGCTTTTGACTACATGGAACTAGAAGATGAAACCATAAAGATGAGAATGTTCAGCCCAAAGACTAGGTAGAGAACCCAGGAAATGGTTTAAAAGCTAGCTCCTAACGAAAGATACATGATCTCCGCAGTATCTTATCAAACTTTCATAAACAGGTGGGAAATCCGGAAAAACCCCATCCAAATCCTTTCGTAATATAACAATCTTAAAAGGAATATGGGGGAAAGTGTTCAATACTATTGCACTAGATTCAATAGTTCTACTAACACCCTCCCGACTCACATAGAAACCTCCACTTGGCTCAGCATTAGGAAAAATTTCCCCGAAGGCTTTTGATCCCGAATATGACATACCAACTAAGGAAAAGAGACCTCGCAACTTTAGAAGAAATGCAAAAAGTAGCTATTAGTGTTGAAGCCAACTAGCGCGAGAAAAGAGCTAGGATAAGATCAGAAAGAAAGTCACATACCGAGATGAGACCATGCCTTCGCTTCTCCTCGCATCCTAGAATAGACAACTCAGTTAGATCCATGGAAAAATTGTGGGAAAAAGAATAAAATCTAAATGAAAAATCCTCTCAAAGACAACCAGCATTAAACCCTCAAAACGAAACCGGAACCAAAAATTTTTAGAAGAGACTCCACTCAAAACAAACCAAGGGAAATGACCAACACATCAGTGCCACCTTTTCAATGAAATCTATGTTGATGAGGTAGAAAGAGATATGGGAACTACTTTATGAAAAATGACTTAAACTTGATAGGTTCTCGATAGCGAGGGTGAGGTGTCCTCACGGAGAGAAGAACAAGTTTTCTTCTCCTCAAATCAAAATAAAGAAAAATTATGAGGACTCGAAGACCCTAAAGGTAGGATTTCAAAATGCTATAATGGAATCTCATAGGAAATATGATCTTAGGAGTAAGAAACCAAGACAGCTCTAAGAAAGGTAGCCTCAGTACACTCCTATTATTAAAACGATACCATTCTTAACGTAAACGTAGATAGTAACAAAAATCATGGCCAAGAAAAACTCTGACTAAAACAAAGACAAAGCTAGTCGGGCAAGCCTCTGATCCAAACTCATGTCCCTAGTACTTCTACTAAGATTCCCGAAACATCCGTATCGAAAAAAATCCCAAATCAAATGAGAAAAATTAAGAATATAGAGAAAGTCATGGCTGAAAAAAAGCTCAAGAAAATCTATCTAAACTAAAACACCCTTTCAGCTTAAGGAAAGTGCAAAAGTTAAGATCACCATGCCTCTCAAATCTGAACTTATTGCCCAAAGCTCATACAAATCCCAAGTGCTAAAGGTCCTAAACATAGGAAATGATGCGGATACTTAGCACACCTAGTCGATGATACCCCTAAGGTGTTGTTTGGTCCAAAAATAGAAGGTAAATATCAAGAAGGAACCACTCTTCCATTTTACATCGTCCGAATATACATGACCAAATCCTACAAAATACCATGCTAGATTTCCCCGGGCCTCTCACAATCTCATGCCAAAAGTTGTAATGGAAAGATTAGGCCTAGAAATAACAAAACCTTCTAAAGACTTATATTCGTTTGATTCAATGCATTCAAGTGTCTAGGCTTGATCAAAGATATTTGTTTCATTTTGGCCCAAATACCTGCAAAACACCCGGTCATGGACATAGTGGTAGCGGACATCCCTCCCTAGTATGGAATTCTTTTATCTAGATCTTGGCAGAGCCAAGCTTCAGGAAATATTCAACTAGATATGTCATAGGCCACCATTTCGTGTTTAACCAAACAAGAATATTGTATTGGGAATCACACATGAAATATATGGTCACAGCTTCAAGAAAGGCCGTATAACATCCCTATGTATTCCTTACATTCGAAATCTAAATTCCTTCATTTTACACACTAATGAAGACATTGATGAACAGTGAAGGAGAAATTAAAACAAATCTAGGCACGCCACATCAGCCCACCCCGTATTCTCTATGATGAGCTGATACTCAAAACTATCATGACCCTAAACAACTATGTTCTAAGAGAGGGAATTTTGATTTTCTAGAAACAGTAGATAGATCATAAAACAAAAAAACATTATACACCCTCAAGAAAAATTGCTCAAACCAAGGAAAAAACATCAACAAACACTATCAGAACCTTAAAACAAGCACTAAAGGACTTGCATATTACAAACCTCTTTGAAATCGAGGGCAAGGAGCCAATGTTCTTATCATACCTAAATGCTTCATCATCTCATAACTTTACCTCCCAAAAATGAAACCTTAACTATAGCCACAATCGTTAAAGATCCGGGAAGAATATTTGATAAACTTGATATGAATGGATGTGGATGAATGCAGTCATACGAGTCGATTGAATTAGCTAAACATTCTCGTCACTTCACCAAAGATTTAGAACTACGTAGTACCAAAATTGTTCAAAGATACTAGTACATGTCGGGAAACAATATGAAACACTATGACACTCGCCATCATTTTAAGAAACAACTTTGACAAAAATGAAATACAAAAATCTTGATCAAACATTAACAATCAAAGACAAGACAACTGGGCATAGGATATGTATTGATTTCAAAACACGAGATACACACACCTGAGACAGAAATTATATTCTTCCTAAAAGCAAGACCATACTATACAAATGATAGGTGCTTCTAATCATGTGTCTTTACAAATTGATGTTTTGTGGGTAGTACATCGATTAATTCCTTTGCAAAGCAAACACCTCAAAGAATTTTTCAAATATGTTGAAGGCGCTCCATCTTCAAACCCCGTAATTGAAAAACCACATCGTACACCAAAGACATGTTCCCGAAAGCCATGTTTCCGCTCCGAATCTCTTCATTATGGTGTACCTTGACGATGTCATCATATGCTTTAAAAATGGAAAAGAATATCTGCATTATTTGAAAAAATATGTACAAAGAAAAGGAGAAGTAGAAATTAAAGGTATAAAGAAACATGACAGAAGACACGTGGTTGTTTTAGAGATTCATGTATGAATCCTTATGTTATGCTTGCAAGAAAGAAAAAAATTTTCCAAACTTTTATTTTCAAGAGCTTTGAGTGGACCAAGAGCATCGTGGAGATCCTTATGAAGATAAGATGCTCAAGTTTCACGATGCTCGAGTTCTAGTTTCAGATTTTTCAAATCATTGTACATATCATTGTTTGAAGAAATAAATCAAAAATACAAAATACAAAAACAATAGAAAAGTTGAAAAGAGGGTAGTTTAGAAAACACGCGTAACAACCCCATGTTCGAAAAAAGAGTCATGTTGAAAGTGGCTAAGTCCAAATTCCACTACTAGTGCTCAAAAGATGTCTTGTTCAGTTTATCTCAGCCTAATCATAACTGGACATGTTTTAAATTTATTACCGATAAGTTAGTGAAAGAAGCGATAGTCAAATTGTGTAAGCTTGATTTATCAAAGAAATTATATTAGGAAAAGATACCGGTTCCACACGCTCAAAACAGAACCAAAGAGGAAAACAGTGGATGAAAAACAAACTATGTATCCTAGCCCCGATTTTTATAAATCTTGTTTTTGTGCAAAATAATATTTGATTGTGCGGCTTGTCTTTTATGCCAAAAACACATGACAAATCAGACCATCTAATCTTGACTTTGGTCATTTTTCAATTTCTATGTTTTAGTATAGTGAATGAAATCATTTGTCTAATGACGTAATCTTGACATTCGATCTAGCATAGGTAGAGAATCAAAGGAGTTCATCGGCTTAATCCGAACTCCGGAAGATATATGTAGAATTAGATATTGTCTTTTTCAAAAAATACCATGTCAAAGGGTTGTTAGATCCAAATCACCAAAAGAAGAAAAAATGCTAGGAAATATAGTCGGGTAGGTAGAGATGACTTTGATGCTAATCATGTCGTCAATTTTTTCTGAAATAACATCAAGAAAGAAAGAAATTTGCGCCAATGGATAAGGAACTCGGTCTTCACAAGCCGCAGATCCGAAATTATGGACACCTCCCCGGAAAGGAGCCGCCCTCCCCAAATGGAGCCACTATTAGTCATCGCATTTTTTAACCTTTTTTTGATGACTAGATTCCTTAGCTAAGTTTTCTAGAAGTTAATCTCAAACTCGTCAATTTTTTCAACTAGAAAACACCCAAAAACAATTTTTTGTCCTCCTACCACTTCGTCGGGCCCTATGATGAGATAAATCCCCGCTTTTCAAGACCTATCTCGCGCTTTCAAGAATGTAACCCCTGTCTACAAATCGAAATAGTTGTAGATTATCTTATTTACCCTTGTTTTTTATGCCTTTTCACTATCCAATAGTTGGAAAAAAGTGTCTCCAACCCTATCCCTGGTCATCATGTCATGCGACTGGCAATCATGATTATACCAAAGAAAACACTAAGTAATATTTCAAGATTATCCCTAAGTCGGATAGTGGTGTTTAGGGAGTTTTTCCTTGGCTAAGACATCCTAAGCCAAAAGCTTTTGTCTAGTACTAGTCACCTTTGAATTAGTTCCTACTCCGTAGAACAATTCTTGATCCATCCATAGGTCGCACACCACTAAGAGGTCACCCTGTGTCAAATTTCGAAGAAGTTCAACAAATATCTAAATCGGAAAAAGAGAAGGTTTGTCGCTATCCGAAGAAATCAGCTTGAATCGAGGAATAATCACCATAAAACACCAAAGGAGCTCTCCAAGGTTCAAAAGAATTTGTTTTTACATCTTTTCGTGGGTGTAATTAAATGATGATCAATATACAAAGGAGGGAAAAAAGGCAAGTTCAAGCTGTTCCCCTTGTTGAAAATATTTTCCATCAATGATCGATGAAGAGTTATAAAGTGAGAGCGACAGGAGTACATGTTATAAATCCACAAGCTTCCCCGAGGAATAGATATTACTCATCAAGTCAAAAAGAATAACAAGGACTCAGAGTAATGTTAATCGGCCAGTTGACGATAATCTTTCCAAAGGTCATCATCATGTAGGACATAAGAAGACAAGCGCTTCTTATGTTACCTTGGAACTCGGGATGTGAACATCCGACCACAGGGCAATCTCAATATCCCTCTCGAAAACACAAAGCGAGGGAAAAGACGAGCTCAATCATACCTATCGACAGGCACTCTCCATGCATTCTTCAAACAAATATACAAAGCAAGACACAATGATTGAAAGTAGATTGAGACCTCGTGTTAAAGAGAACCTCCTTCATGAAAAGAAGATGGTTAGGAAGACATTGTTGTGGCCTCCTTCACAAACAAGAAGAGGGCCAACATGTTCTTAAAAGACTTCGTGTTATTATGCGCCACCTCCTCCAAAAAATGAAAAGAGGATGTATACAGGACTAAATCTATGTTTGAAGAAATTTTTATTTTGGAAAGACCGGTTGAGAAATAATAGTAAAGTAAATGAGAGTTCATAGGTTGAATGACCTATTTTGTATATAAAAAGCAGGAGATTGACATAATGGTGCTAGAAATCTCTATTTTTTATATTTACAAAAAGCCTCTTTAAAAGTATAATCCCAGGTCGGAGTTTTTGATCATGAGCAAATTTCAGCACGAAATAGCCAAGGACGTAGACCAAGCTTTGGTTTTCAAATGACTCTAAACTCACATGAAGAGACATCTCACCCAGATCATATATATGAAAAAAATGGCATTCTTGTTTTTAAACAAATCCCTTATGGTTATAGAAATAATTCCTCCAAGTGATGAATGAAGGGAGAGCGCTCGAAGGTTACTTCCACTTACGCCTCAAAAGACGAGAGGGCACATTGTAAGAGGGTGAAAACTTTCACTATTTATGGGCTTCTTTCCCCAAAAAACAAGAGATCAGCTCTCCAAAATATTTTCACCATGAAACAACCGATTCAAAGGGTTAAAAGGTGTGATGAAGCCATATCTCACTTTTCTACCAAAGGGTGCCTCCATCAAATGATAAAAAGACAAAGTTTTAAAGGACACAAGAAATTTACATTTTTGAAATGTTTTTTATCGGGAAAGATAAAGACCTTCATCACTTCATAAAACAATGGATACATAAGGGTTTCAAAGGTTGCGATGTTAGTATTTATATAAGTCGCCTTCAAAAAGATACGTGGTCACAATTTTGAAATCAATGAGGTTTTATGGTTTGTAGAACCTCCATCAAAGGTAAATAGAAGGCCTCATGATAGGTCCGAAGGGTCATTGAAAAGGCTGCAACATTGTTTTTGAGATGACCTCCTTTATATCGATCAAGGAATACACAAGCTTTATAAATTCCCTCTCATCACAAAATGTTGTGACAAACAAAGTCATTAAAACAAATCATCAATGTTAAAAAAGTTTTGCCGGTGGCAACAAAGCTAAAGGGCATCAACTCATTTTCGAAAGTCTTAGTTCAAAAAGCCAAAACAAAGATTATGTTCCAAACCCCTCACCACTATGCACAAAGTCATTTTTGTTTTTAAAAACAAAGGCAAAAGGGATGTTTTTCATTTTCAAATCAACAAGGGGAAAGCAAGGCCTTTTTCAAACTCTCATCGAGTATAAAGGAGCTCGATCAAACTTCATAACTCTCATTTATCATTTGGCAAACCAAGTCATGGAGAAAAAAAGCATTTTTTTGAAGAGAATTTGGGCTTGAGTTTATGCGCGCACGCCCGTAATCGCCTGCGAAAGACTTTGCATAGAGGCGCAGCACGCGCTTGTAGATATGCGCGGCACGCTCGTGCCTCAATGCCTGTGGCCGACCCGACTACATTGGCGCGGCACGTTTGTAACCGTCTACAGCCCGCCCGACCATCAACCAACTCGAATGCGGTTTTTTCCAGCTAGGGCCAACACTCAGGCATCAAAGGTGTTGAAGACCAGATTTTTCACACAAAAAAATTCGTTTTTTCAAAGGTATTTATGTCTCTTGGCGTTTAGTTTTGATTTGAGGAAAGGTTGAAAATAGATAGTGTTCAAGGAAAACAAATTTTTCTGTAGAGGGTCTTTAAACGGTTTAAAAGATGCCCCTTAATGCAAGAATTTCAAAGAGCACCTTGTGTATCAAAACCACATAGAAGCAATGATAAATGAAGGAAAGTTTTATTGTCAAGGAGCTTGTTGTTTTGAATAGTTAAGGAAAACAAGATTGGAATTGATTCTTAGCTAAAACACAATTGCTCTCAAAACCTATATGTTTGCTAGCCTTGAAAGAAAACAAAGGATCATCAAAGGGTCGAGTAATATTTGAAAGAGGGAAAAACATTGTTGTTTTCAAAGTAGCCTCATTCGCTCAAAAATCACGAGAGAAACAAGATCATTAAAGAAGACAGGGAATTTGTTTTAGAAGACCTTTAAAATCAATAACGAGAGACTATTGTTTTGATAAAACAAAAATTATTTTCTCTCCAAAAAAAGATTGTTTTTCTAGCCTTAATAAAAACAAAGAATCATCAAAGAGAAACAATGACTACTCAAGGGAGAAAAATAGTGTTTTTCAAGGGTGCTCTCTTTGATTAAAAAACGTACAAAGGCATTAATTAAGGAGCAAAGGGTGTTTTGATTGAGGCCTTTTCAGTGATCATCATAAACGTAGCCTTTGTGAGTCAAGAAAGGGTATCGGAAGAAAAAAATGCCTCCAAAGAAGGACAAAGCAGGAGTATCACAATAGGTATGAGCTCTATTTCAACTCGTGAAGTGAATGAATCTACTACGGTACTTTTTAATTTTCATGAAGTAGGGGTGCTTGGAATTTTTTCCAAAAAGTCCAAAAAAGTAAAAAGTCACCTTCCTTGACACATTTGTTGCTTTAAGGCTGCAAGGGAAGTATGTCCATATAGCAGGTCCCGGATTTCAAACTTTCTCCTAGGGCTATCTCCAGAAAGCTACCAAGATCCCCTATATCGGAGAAAAGTGGTTCAAGAAAACATACCTAGATCCTGAATCACTACAAACCCTTCCTAAACCCCGGTACCACCTGGATTCCTACCAAACCATTTTCCCTTTTTCCCACTTTTTGACCGCCTATGCCCCTCTCATGAAAATCATCATGAAGTATTTCACATGTGAAGGGGGTTTTCTCGGATCTATGCTTATCACATCGGGCTTCTTATGCACTTCACAAGAACTCAATTATTGAACCTACCTTTCTTCCTCTATAGAAGCATTGAAAATATGGCCTCTATTTTCCAAAAGAAGCGACCAACAACAAGCTTGTCTATTTCATCATTCCCTTATCAAGATCATCATCCTCCATCGAAGCTTGAGAAAAAGGGGAGTTTCTTGGGACTCTTTCATCTCCCATCCTGATTTTTCCATTTCCCTCTTCATCTCATGCACCTTCCTCACCATCCACTCATCATGTTTCTCCATCTTCTAGTAAATCCACTCCTAAAAGGCACAAAAATCTCCTATGATTGAGAGTGAAGAAGATAAGAGGAAAACTAGTAGTGAAGAAGAGCAAAGTGACAAGAGGCAAACTAGTGATGAAGAAGGACAAAGTGAAGAACCTAAGCATGAAAATGAGCATAAGGAAGAAATGATGAGGAGCATGAAAAAAATTGATGCTAAGCATAGCAATGCCATGAAGAGGAACATTATGGCAGCCAACACAAACGAATGAGCATGATGGTGATGAAGCACAAAATAGTGAAGGTAAAGAGCACAAAGTCATGAAGAAAGCAAGGACAAAGATGAGCAAATGGAAGCCCTCAAAATGACAAACAAAGTGGCAACCAAAACGGTGATGATGAGGGTCATGACAATCCCAAAAGAGACACTTATGATGAGACACAAGACATCCCTCAAACAATTAATGATGATGAAAATCAAACACCACACAAGGAACATTCCAAAGAGGGCGAGAGAGAAAAAAAGACCAAATCGCTGACCATGAGCATAGTAGTGATAAATACAAACAAGGAAATCTTCAAGCTGCAAGAAATCGAAAGGACAAAGATGATGATGAAGTAGCAAGGTAAAAGACCAAGTTGAGTAAGTACAAATAGATAAACCCCTCCCTATTCTCCTCCACACTAGCCAAGAGCATGTGCTAGCTGCCTCTCCTAGGAAATGGGCCATGACTCTTCCTCCAAAAGTGGTGAAGCCTAGAAACACTAGATCAGCAGAAGAAGAAGATCACTCCCGGTGAGTGACTAGAAATGTCACAAGAGCACTAAGAAGTATAGGCAAACTCCTAAAAGAGCATAGTTGAATTGCCAAAGAGGAAGAGGACCAAGAATTCTATCCAGGCAAGGGGAAAGAAAAAGAGGAGAGTAGTTATGAAAGGAAAGGGAGTTTGATATCATACACATAGATAGTGCATGATAGGACATGAAGCTAGAATCCTTGAGGCTCTTTTTCGAAATAGAGAAGACCAAATTCATGACCTACAGGCTGATATAGAAAGCTCAAAAGGATTTCATACATGTTCCCACGGATAGCAAAACAAACAAATGAGTGGTCAAATGGCGCTTCTTGAGGCCCTGGGCTTTCAAGTATCAAAGGGAAGCTCTCGCTAGCGCAAGTCAAGCTTGAAGAGTCATGGGTGAATACAATGATACTGAAGAAGAAGAGCAAAGACAATGAGAAAGAGGCCTAGGACTATGGGTCTCCAAGAAAGCTTTGGGAGAAAGATAAAGAAGAAGAGGCAGCCCTTGTCTCGATCTTATCCTCTTACTCAATTGCTCACCCAAGAAATAGAAAATAATGAGAACCATGGCTTGAAAGGGCCAACAAACATTTGGAGGATAAGTTAGAGAAAGCTAACATAGACTTGAATCTACAAAAAGAAGATGACCGGGCACTACAAGAAGTTGAACCAATTTGCACGTAAAAAAGCTCAAACTTGCTCCAAGAAAGGCTCAAGGCTGCCCAAAAGAGGCGCCGTACAAAAAGTAAGAAAGGCACATAGGGCTTGAAATTTTGGCCTCAGCCTCCTTACATGCTTCTGAAAACCCATGAGGGGCTTGCTAGCCAAAGATTGAGCAAAATTTGACAAGATTTTGTTTTTAGTGTTTTTTGCCGAATTACACATTTTTCTCAAGGCGCTTTTCCGCGTGCTAGGAGCATCCTTAGCTCATGAAACTAATTTTGGTTGGATGGAATAAATTTAGGCACAGCTACTCACAATTTTTCAGATCCAAAGGAGGTGTTTTGGTTCCCCAAAGAGGCAAAAAAGCAGAGATTTTTTAACTTTCACCTACATATCAGCAAAGGCTACTTTTTTGGTTTTTCCACTTAGTTCAGTTTTTGGACATACTTCCCAGCATCAGTTTGGGAAAAATCAAGTAGTTCCCGAAAGTAGACATCCGAGGATTTCCACCCAGACATCACGAGCCTAATTTCAACATCGGGAGGTCCCTCAAAACGTGGTCTACAAGACAGGGGAATTTTCTGCTGCCGCTACGTTCCCGTAGCATTTTGGCAAAAAAGGCGAGTCGAAGTGGATTTTCCCAATGTGAGCTAAGCTCTTTGGCTGTTTTGTCGATTCACGAAAATTCAATTTTATTTCCTCTCTTTTAGCATTTTTAAGATATTCTTAAGATATATTGTGCCTTGGGCTTTGCAATGCCTCAAGGACAAGTTTAGATATTTACTTTTTGGCTAATGGCCTTCTAGTTGCCTTGGTTGGGTTTCCTCCTCCTTTGCCTATATATTCCAAGAGGATTCATTGTAATCGAGGCTGGAACTTGATGTTATAGAGAAATACATGGTTATACAAGCTTGGAAGAAATCACTTTGTCCATGCGTGTGGATAATTTCTTGAGTGTTTTGGATGGTGGAAGAGGACTATTGTAGGATTCCTTGAATTGATAAAATGGTATAGTGTTCCTTCTATGTTATGTTTCCTTAGTTATCATACATATTTTCATGTTTCTTGCTTGTTGTAGGATAGTAAAGAATAGATTTGATACATGCCCATGGAGGCACCTTTAAAGTTTCCTGATTCATTATAGCTTCTATGTTTGTCCTCTTTCTTAGTTATGTCAAATGAATTCTTAAATGCTCTTTGATACCCTAAGAACTTGTTCTCAATTTCATTAATGGTTATTATGTATGCTACCTAGTATGATTCATGGTAAGCCATATTTACTCCTAGCTAACCAAAAACCCATTACTGAAACATTTCTCTGAATGTTTGATTGTCTTAGTTGAACCAAAGAGGTCTTGTGTCGATCTTACCCTTTGCCTATGCTCAGCAATCTTAGTTCAAAGTTCCCGATAGCTCAAAATATGATGTTTAGGAGTTCCCTCTTTGTAGATTGAGTTATTTGTTTATCTTTTTTGTTTTCCCCAAATTCTAAAGGCGATTTTCCCAAAGTTAGAGGGTCATATACTTCTATGTATCGCCTGAATGTTTATTTTATGTATCTATCAGTTTGAAGTTTCATTTATCATGATTAATGGTTAGCCCTACCACATAGATGTTTGCTGTAAAACTATTTATGTTTAAAACTCTTTGTTTTTCACAAAACCTAGTGTCCATCCCATTTCACTCCACCTAAAGAATCCATTTTTACCTCGACCAAATCGGCCCTTCAATATACCTTGTCCACCATTTGAGGCTTTCTCGACCTTTTCGACCCCATAGCCCAATTGATCTGACAATATTTTTATCTATTTATCCTATTGATCAGTTCCTCCCTCAAAAACCTAAAACAAACTAAAAAACACACTTAACAACTAGCCTAAAATCAGAACATAGAAGCAAACAAATCTACATCCCTTGCACAAATAGAGAGAGCCCTCTCTGAGTCCAGGAAGGCTAGGCCCTTTGGCTCCAAAATTGGTTTGATGTTACCCTGTCACTTGGCTTGCCAATCTGCCAAATCACGGGACCCTAACACAATAATTCTTAATTTCACTCAATTATTTTGATCTCATTAAGCAATTACATATTTAACTTTCTTCAAAATTTAACAATGTTTTATTTTTCCCAATTAAATATCTTAATTTTATTTTGTTTTCATTTTCTACTAGATTTAATCAATTTTTTATCCTAGTCTTATTATTAAAATATGATTTATTTCATTCTCCATTGTATAATTCCCCTAACCTTGTTTGAATTTTGGCAAAAAAAATCAATTTAGTCAATCTTAACAAATCCTCTAACGACTAATTTATCTCCAAATAAATGTTTTAATTTTATTTATTTAAATTTCTATTGATTTAATTAATTCTTTATCCTAATCTTATTATTAAAATATGAATTAATACAATTTCCAATGGCTAATTCCCCTAACCTTATTTAAATTATTTAATTAAAAACTAATTCAAGTCAAATCTATTAATTATTAATAATCTCTTGATAACAAACATATTATTTAATTTCATTCTTTTTTGATTTTGTCAATCATAACTAATTCTCCAATGGCTAATTTCTCTCCATATATATATATATATATATATATATATATAAAATTTGGTCAAGCACTCTTCCTATCATCTATCAAACTTCTAGCCCTGAAGATGGGTGAAGCATTCACCCTAAACACACTACAAGGAAAAGACCCTCTAGCGTATGTTTTTGAGGTACCCCACAGAAAAATACCCCAGACATCCGTTTCTAGCGGAGGATCCTAGAGGAGGTTGGCTAGTGGAGGTTTTTGCAAATGTATTTCTTCCAGTGCTCTTATCAACCTAAAACGCATCGGTGCGTTCAATATGACAACGCACCGGTGCATTACAAAAATTGGCACACCGAACACCTTGCGCTCCGTACACACACGCCCGATGTGTTTTATTTCTATAGAGCACCGGTGCTTTACATGTCGACCGCACAGATAACACCTGGTGTGGAATAAATGAAACGCACCGGGGCTCCCACAAAACCATAAAACGCGCGCACCGATGGATGGTTAAATAAAAAAAATTACAGCAAAAAAGCCGCATAAAACATTGGCACACCGGAAACAGTGCTCTCCATACACACCCTCCCAGTGCTTTTAATTCATCAACCGCACCGGTGCGTGTCATATCGTCAGCCTCGATGCCTCATAAAAAGTGCGCAAAACATAAACGTCCCAGTGCCAAATGACTGAAATGCACCAGGATCCCTGTAAATGCCGCACACCGGAAAAGGGTTTAAAACAAACAAAATTACGGCCAAAATGCCACATAAATCATTGGTTCACCGAGCACCGTTACCAGTGCATCTAGTTACTGTAGAGCCCCGGTGCGTCCAATACCCACGCCCCGGGGTCCCCATAAATGATGCACACCGGAATAGGTTTAAATAAAAAAAAATTACGGCCAAAATAACGCAGAAATCATTGGTTCACTAGACATTGTTATCGATGCGTCATGATACTGTAGAGCACCGGTGCTTTGAAACTACGCCGCCCCGACGCCTCCTAAAAGTGCATGAAAACAGAAAGAGCCTGATGCAGCATACAGACAACGCACTGGTACTCCAACAAAAATCCCGCGCACCAGAATTGGGTTAAATAAAAAAAAATTACGGCCAAAAAACTGCAGAAATCATTGCTTCATCGGACACTGTTACCGGTGCGTCATATTACTGTAGAGCACTGGTGCTTTAAAAATACGCCGCCCTGGTGCCTCCTAAAAGCGCGTGAAAATAGAAAGAGCTTAGGGCGGCATACAGGAAATGAACCGGTACTCCAGTAAAAACCCCGCGCACTAGAATAGGGTTAAATAAAAAAAATTTACAGCCAAAAAACCGCAGAAATCATTGGTTCACCGGACACCGTTACCGGTGCATGACGTTACTGTAGAGCACCACTGTGGCACAATTTCGTCGCCCCAGTGCCTCCTAAAATTGCACGAAGACAGAAAGAGTCTGGTGCGGCATTATGACAACGCACCGATACTCCAGTAAAAACCCGGTGCACTGGAACAGGGTTAAATAAAAAAAATTACGGCCAAAAACTGCATTTTTCACTTTTTTCAGTGCTATAGAGCTCTCAAGCACCGGTGCAAGTTATCCTTGCTTGAGCCGCATTGACATCTGTGCTCCCATTGCACTTATTGCACGCACTATTGTTGTACATTGCCACTAATCTCCAACTTGAATTTTATAAAACAGTGGACAAATTTTCTTTTTTAAATTGTACAGCCAATATACCTCCTCGATGAGTAAATGTACAGGTATTTTTCTTGTTTTTCCATAATTAAACCTTTTAGCGGATTAGAATTTGAAAAAACCTTAAAATTAGCCATTAAAAAAAAAACAAATTGTTGTGTGGTGCACTCGAGCCGTTCGACTCGCACCTGTTTGTGGTGCTGCCTGTAAATTTATAGGCCGCACCACACTCGGTGCTGAAGGAGTCCACACCGGTTTCGGGGCAGTACCGCGAGGTGCACGGTGTTATTTTAATTTTTTTTTAAAGTGTGGTGCAGTCATTTACTAGGCCGCATCGTTGACAATGTTGATTGCGGCCACTTGATGCGTTAACCAAAGTATCCGCCCCGGGGTGCACAAGTTCTTCAGTGCACCATCACCGCAAATCAACATTGTCAACTGTTCAAGTAGGTAAACCGGTGCTAAGTGTATCTGCACCGGTTCCGAGGCAGATTCCAAAGGTGCACCGTGTAGTTGTAAATTTTACGACAAAGAGCGGTGCACTCAGATACCTGGCCGCATCGTACGACTATGTATGGTGGCAAGAGGGCGGTGTGTTGACTTAGCTATAAGCCATAGGGAATATAGTGAAGTCAGCGCACCGGCCTCATGACACCACATTTATTGAACGGCGTGCTAAAAATATTTTCTGGAGCACCGCTCCCAGTGCTTTGTATATCATTATGTGCACCATCGCTAGTGTGTCTCTCTGGAGGGATGCACCGTTACCGGTGCGTGATTGTGTTTTTGGTGCACCGACACTTGTTTTATTTATTTTTCAAAAAATATTTATATACATATATTTGTAAATACATTTTTCATTTAATTAAAAAATTGTGTTTAATATGTCAATCATTCAGAGACGTGAAAGGAGAGAAGAGGAGCAGCAACAACAACAACAGGCATAACAATATAACATGGTTCGCCTGTGGGAGGCAAGAGAGAGGGAGAGAGATGCGTACCCTCACCCTATTACAGCAGCGATGCAGGGGCTCCTAAGGTAGGTAGGCCTCCTCAAGTTCTATGAGGAGGCTACTTCCCTAAAGTACCATAGTGGTTTTTTGAGACATATTATCCGAAGGTGGAATGCCCAGCAACAGGCTTTCCGAGTTGGTATCGACCAGTGGTACACGCCCACTAAGGAGGATGTATATTTTATTACAAGGCTTTAGAGGAGAGGGGTGGATTGTCCCTTGTTCTCCAAGGTTCCAGCTGGCTGTGTGGCAGGGAGTTAGTTATTTTACTCCCAGAGATACATTAGAGCATATATATTGTCTCCTAAAGATTTTCAGGTCTCCAAAGGACAGTTACATATTGGTGCATTTGGTCATGATGAGGTCCAGTGTCTCTCACTTATCATTTCGACCATTTTGCACAACACCAATGACGGGCAACACATTATTTGCCAACTTTTATATTATGTTGATTCTTTACTACAACAGCCACGACTTGTCAAGTGGTCTGCCATTTTTTTTACGGCAGTTTTGTACAACATTAGATAGATGTCATGCTCTTGCACAAGGGAGGGTCTACTTCCCTTTTTCTTCAGAGCTTTTTTGTTTATTTTTTGAGAGGTTTCCAGAGACGAGACATTCTTTTCTTCGGTAGCCTCATAGGCCGATTATTGAGGCACGTATGCATATGTGGGGGCAGATGATTCCAAAGAGGGAGGAGACTTTGTTTCCAGCGAGGATATTAGATGATGCACTGGGGTTGCTAGCCAGTGTTTTTGAGAATCCATTCATTATGGTCCCCTGTCCTTATGCGGGGTTGGATTGGCGAGGGTGTGCCAACATCCTCTTCACATATGATGAACCACCAGATGATAAAGGTAATATTACTATTTTATTTAAATTTATTCTAACATTTTCTTTAACTTTTTTTTATTAAATTGTGTAATGAAATTGTCTAATTATTGTTCTGTACTTGTATATATTTTGCAGACATTGGCTCTTATGATGGTGAGGATCAGATGCCGCCACCACCACCTGATCTAGTTGTGGATCTTGATGCAGAGGGCTTGATTCCAAATATTTCCGAGGATCAACAGGATGCCAGTGCATATCAGAGACCTACTCCTGCTGGTGCGTTGGCCTGCGGTGGACGTCTGAGTGATGCTACATATAGGATGGATTTGGCCGACCAACTCATTGCATTGTTTGTTGAGGTGGGCATCCGCCCCACTGATTTCAGAGATATAGAGGCTGATGATAGGCTCTTACAAATGTGGAGAGGCATTCTGCATGACATGTACAACCTGATGTGGCATGTCGTAGGAGTTACGACAATTTTTACGCGACTAACGAAGACTGTCGCACGTTACGAGCGAGCCGCAACACATGATGGACAGTCTACGAGGTGCAGCGTACCATCGACATCTCGTGATCGTTCACAGCCTCGTGCCATGCCAGATTTGCATGAGCCTCCAGTAGCATCTACCAGCAGTCATCATGGAGATGATGCTCGATCATCGGCTGATCCATGACATTTATATTACAGTTGTATATTTTTAACATTATTGATCAGCTATATATATATATATATATATATATATATATATATATATATTATATATATATATATATATATATATATATATATATATATATATATATATATATATTATATGGTCCATGTATTTTATGTTCATTTTGCAGTTGTACTTAATTTACATGTTGGTGATCATCATTATGTGTATGTTGTTAGGTCATGTTAGATATGTTCATTTAATGTGTAGCTTGCAGATAGATGTGTATGTGATAGCATGAGATGTATATTTGATGTTTGTGTTGTACTGATGATGTTAATATATAATGTTAATTGTGTTTTTTTATATGATCATGATCACGATGATGCAGTTAGCGATTTTGAATGTGTTTTTTAGTCAAATATGATGTTTGTACGATGCTTATCATGAACGTGATGTTTATTAATTAATTTATAAATACAAAATGATCATGATATTGTAAATTTGTAATATTTGTATTTCCAATTGTATTTAAAATTCTAAAATTGTAATTGTAATGATATATATGTAAATTTCTAAAATTGTAATTGCAATTGTAATTTTTTAATTTGTAAATTGTAATTCTATATATGTAAAATTCTAAAATTGTTATTGTACGTGAAATTGTAAAATTGTAATTGTAATTTTAATCATTCTAATTCTAATTATAATTGTAATTGTAATTGTATGTAAAATATTTGTAAAATTTTAATTGTATTAATGTGAAATGAATTTATTAAAATTTTTAAATTTGTAAATTTGTAAATTTTAAATAATTGTAAAATAATAAATATAGAATAATATGATTTACTGTAACATAAGGAAATTTAGAAAATAATGCAAATAAATTCCTGTACTTAATTAGAATTATCATTATTTTATTATGATCTTAGATACAAAAAAAGAATTAATTTATACAGCACGCCATTGTTTTTTAGATCAAGTAAATAATACCAAATTATCAAGTGAATTATTGATTTTAACATTAACACAATGCAAATTACCAATTAATTCAAAATACATATTACATTAATATTTCGAAAAACTCATCTTAAAAAGTATAAATATTGATGAAATAACACATATTGTACCATATCTCTCTCGGTTCTCATCATGATCACCCTCATTATCTTCTAGCTCGCATGGCATGATAACACTATTGTTTTCAAAAATATGTTTTGATCTAGGGTCATGTGTCAATATGAACCACCAATCCCTATCCAACACATCTGGGTAGAAAAACACTTGGTTGCAGTGTTTAGGGAAAACATAGGGCTCCTTAGCTTCATCCCACATCTTTCTAGAGTTGATACATGTCAGCCTACTATCGCCATCTTCCTTTACATTATTCCGATCAAAGGTGTCCCACCACTTGCACCTAAAAATAAAACATTGGAAAGGAGAAAATCCCACTTCAATGATCTCTTGTATCTTTCCGATGTAACCTAACGTCCCTCTTACTAGTTGTTGATCATGGTGGTTAGATCGACTAGATTGATCGAACTCGAATTCCACTCCACGGTCTTGTGTGATGTTACCAGCATCGGCATTTTCTGTGCGAAAATGGTGTCCATATGCCCACATAGATGGGAACAAATGCACCTATTATAAAAAAGTTTAAAAAATCATATAAGTGTCATGTGTCTTATAAATAATAATCCAACAGTTAAAATATGAAATGTAGATGTCTTAATATAAGTTTCAAATTTACATGTAAATTATTACTGAGTTTCTACACCCAATCCCTATGTTTAGCGCATCCTCTTTAGCACGCGGGTAATGACCGGTAGCACCGTATTTCTCTCTGACTTGGTCAGCAACCCAACTGTTGGGGCATATTTTTGGCATCTTTTCTTTTAAATGATCAGGATAAGGCACACTTCTACCATTCAACCATCTGAATTATTTCCTGTCACTATCCCATTTCATTCTTTTTTGTTCATACAATGCGACCCACAGTTGTGTCTCTTCAGAATTGTAAAGAATGAATTTATTGATTTCTTCAATTTGTGCATTCGCTGATGAAATCAAACCAACATTATATAGTACTTAGAGATCAAAATATACATTATATCAAAGTTCAACATGAATATTAATTACTTTTTGTAAATTTGAAAAATTATAAGTCGCTTACTCTTTATCAAGCGCTTTTTTCCACTTGTTTGGAGCAACTCTCCTTCTCTTTTGTCTTCATCCAATTCATCGCGCCGAATCACCGCACCTGGTCTGTTGTCGATCTGCTTGATGTACTCACTAGAATAGTAGAAAGACTCATACAATATGTACCCCTCTACCATAGACCCCTCGGGTTTTTCCCTTTGTCGAAAAAAACCTTTCAATTTCTTCATGTACCTCTCTAAGAAGAACATCCAACGACAAGAAAAAACCCCAACTAATTCAACCTCATCTACCAGGTGGATTAGAAGATGAACCTGTAAGTCCATGAAACTCCTCGGTAGTTCCTTCTCAAACATACAAACAATCTCAACTATCTCTTGACGCCACCGTGGAATGCTAGCCACATGAATCTCCTTTGACGTAATCCAACGTACAAATGCAGATAATTTAGATATGGCATGTCTTAGGTCTTTAGGGAATTCATGTTTCACACACCCACACACAAACAAAGGATAATGACACTGCAAAGTTATAAAAACGTGCAATAATATACAAAATTAGTTATGTTTTATTATCACCACATGGGATAAAATTTATTAATATAGCAAATAATAAAATCATGCTTTTGACATTATACGTACTCTTAGAAGATTCAAATGGTCATGCAATTTCAACCCCGATAAATGGTCATCCACAATGAAGCAGCGTCGTAGTGAAGACCCATATGAAGTTGGCACCCTCACATCCATTATAACTTCATTTGCCAAAGATATATCATCTTTTTTTAAAATCCATGGGACATCACCTTCTTTGAAAAACCATGAATTAGAGGGACTAGTGCCTGCCTCTTATCCCGTACATTCTAATCGTCTTGGCCAATATTTCTTTTAAGTTTTTGACGTAATAAGATCTTTCCTAACCGCCAATGTGTCACTTTGTTTCGATGATATGTGCCTCCATAAAGAAGATGAAACATTTTTAAATATATGCATGGGATCTAATAAGTGGGCAATCTTAAGATGCTCCCAATATGGCAGGTCATAAAAGATAGATTTCCTTTTCATCCCAATGGGCAATTTCTCAACATAGGTGTTGAAGAAATCTAGATCATTGAACTTAGGCTTCCCATTTGAATTGAACATTTCTATGAACTCCTTCTCCTTCTCTCTCTCATATGCTCTAAGCCATTTAGCTGGTGTCATTATTGGAGGCCTTTGGGTTCTTTCTTGTTTACCATTGAAAGTAGATGCTGCTCTTCTGTAAGGGTGTTTTTCTGGTAGGAATATCTTGGAGCAATCATACATTGGCTTTCATAGGTCCTTGGACAATCTGGCTTTCAAAGAAGGTCCACAACATTTACATCCAAAATACCCTTTTGTTACAAGACCTGGGAGATTATATTTGTACACATTAATTAATATGCATGGCACGTTAAAGAATATCATGAAGATCAGAACAAATAATATTAAAACGAATTAAATAACTAATATGTGAAAGTATATTGTTATATTATATATAAACAAATCAATAAATTAAAAATGTAATTTACCAGAGCAAACTCCTAAGCCTAGATAATCATGTGTCATGTAAGCACATATGCCATACAACGTAAACCTCCTCTCTGCTGGGATGGGTGTTGATACATCTTATACATTTATCCCATCCCATAATCCCTTCAATTCATCTACCAGTGGTTGTAAGTAGACATCCATATTCTTCACTTGTCTTCTACCAGGGACTATGAGAGCCAACATAAGATGTTCATTCTTCACGGACAACCATGGGGGGATATTTTTATTTATCATTGCTATAGGACAAATAGAATAGTTGGTGTTCTGGAGGGAATATGGGTTGACGCCATCCATGGCTATGCTGAGTCGTAGACTTTGTACTTCAGTCTTGAATTTTTCATGCCATGTATCCTCTATATGCTTCATGGCTATTGAATCAGTTGGTATTCACATAACTCCCAACTCACTTCTGTGTGAGGCATGCCATCCCTGCAACATAGCTAATTCTTTGCAACGAAATAGCCTTTGAATCTTTGGGATTATAGGCATGTGCCTCAATATCTTAAAAGGAGGACCAGTACATGATTTACCCTTCTTTTTTGATTTATCATACTTGTCATGTCCACATTTCGGACACATCTCTTTGTCTACATATTCTCCTCTATATAGAATACAACCATTTGGACATGCATGATATGATATGCACTCAACACCCAACATTTTCAACAATTTTTTTGCCTCTTCGCAGCTACAGGGCAAGACATTATCACTCGGAAGAACCCTATCTTTGAATAACCTGTAGTTGGTGATCATGGAAAACTATATTAATAAATGTACATTAATTTCAATATAATTATTAACGTTCATAAAATTTAACATTTGTAATGTTCATTGCAGTGTAATGATTATTTTTCAAATTTATATATAAGGGAAGTACTTTATGGTAACTTACCTCAAAATTTCCAAGAAACATGCATTTGACAAGCTAAAATTTTCTTTCAAGTTGTATAGTAACATCATTGTCCCCAACTGGGTAGAATTTGACTGACCATTGGGTCCAAAGAGAGGGGTTGGTGGAAGCAAATTTAAGGCTTTCGAAAAAGGTGTCAGGGATATGAGCATCATCCCCTAGTTGATCATCATTTTGGAATCCATCTAAAAACATTGTCTCCACGACAGTCATATCCCTTAAGTAATCATCCATACCAACCTCTATTTGATTGTCTCCATTGCCAGCTTGTGAAGAACTACTATTGTTGTAGTCATTCCTAATTGGTGAATTTGGACGTAGCGAGAATTGAATCGGTGGTTGATTCAACCATTCTTGGTATCGTTCCTCTCTGATTTGTTCTCTTAATTCAGTCTTCTCTCGATTTTACATTGTCATGGGATGCAACGGAAGATGGTAGGTAGGTCGTTCATCATCATTAGAATCCTAATAATTAAAAAAAAAATTGAACATGATTAGTACAAAATATTATGATATCAATTAGTAACCACATTGACAATATTGCATGATTATAAATTGGTTTGACGTTGAAATAATTACATATTAATCAATATATATACCAAACAATTATAATTACCATCATTGTCCCGGGATTATGGCTAGAAGATGCAATATTGTTACAATTGGCAGGGTGAAGCGGCTATCCATTTTCATCTACCAAATGCGTCTTGCGGTATGCAGCTCCTGATAAGAACTTTCGATGTTTTGGAGCAGTACTTTGAATATAATTTTGTGCATATGAACTCAAGGATGAATCTGCATGAACTTGAAAATTTGTATACATTATAAATTTAATTAAGTTGTGCATGATTGACTACATGGATAAAAAAACATACATGAATTCATTTAGATAGTGAAAAAATAAAACAAATCTGAAGTAAATATTACGTCTCCACATGGATACGGAGAACTCTGCAATGGACTTTGAGAAATATTATGGAACGAGCTAGATTTTGAAGGATTGTCCATTTCATATAATATATGATATTTTCTCCCTGCATTTGAGCAAAACAACAATAAACTTTGGTGCACAAACCTAAATGTAATTCTGGTGCATATTGTTCAGATAACCGCACTGGCCAGTTCTTTATTTTGCGCACCAATGCGCTTTTGTAACAAGTAGCATCGGTGTGGTTCAATTAAACGATGCACCGGTAAATGAATAACCGCAATAAAAAAAAGCGCAACCCTATTTTATTTAAGTGAAAAAAAAGCGGTAAATTGAAAATTGGGCGGCAAAATACTTTTGAAAATCTAATTTCATAAAAAATTTCTTTAAATACTAAACACTTTTCATTATTTCACTATTTTTGCAAAAAATTTCAGCCAGAGATTTGCAGGATACATACCTGGAGCAAACAGAGCACGAGAGCACTATGGAGCAGGGAAATATGTGTGAATAGAAGTATTCAGACAATCCAAATTCCAAACCTTTGGTAATTCAAACCCTGTACCATAGAATTTTAAACGACGTGAGTAAAGTTTATTGTTTTTTTGTACTTTTTTTCTACAGTTTTTTTTTTTTAATGCAGTGAAATAAGAAATCAAAGTCTATTGTTTTATTTTATTTTTTCTCTAGTTTTTTATGAAGTAAAATACAAAATCAAATCTTATTGTTTTTTTAATTTTTTTTTTAATTTTATTTATTTTTTAATTTTATTTTTATTTATATTTAGTTATTTATTTTTTATTTTTTTCTGCATTTTTTTACCTTTTCTGCAGTTTTCAGAAACAAAAATAAAAAAAGAAATCAATTTTTAGAAACAAAACCCTAGATTATTTTTGTTTCTTCCATTTTTTCTCCTTCTTTGTTTTCAATTTCGATTTATAGGGTTTCTATAGTCATAAGAAATCCAACCCACATGACGAATTGCATAGTCAGATCCCAATCCATGTTGGCCCTTGCGTCAATCTTAAAAAAAATATAGATTTTTTTCGCTAGTGTGCCCTACGTAACGTTGCGCACCGGTGTGTTTGGTTATACCAGCCAACCGCTGAAGTACAATGATAAAAAATAAAAAAAATAAAATATGTTTTTATCAGTGCGCCATTTGTAACATATGGAACTGGTGCACTATTACATTATGGAGCACCACAAAACGTGTTGTTTTGGAAAAAAAACCATTTTACAAACATACCCTACATTATTTTTGTTTTTGCCCTTTCTTCTCCCACTTGCTGTGATTTCAGAATTAGGGTTTTTCAATTTATATTTATAGGGTTTGTATTGCTAAATAGAAGCCTAAGACATGCAACCAACTGGAGGATCTGCATAGTGAGATCTCAATCCATGTCGGCCCTTGCATCAATCTTAAAAGAAGACATTTTTTTTAGTCGGTGCCCCCTTCGTAACATAGCGCACCGGTGCGCTCTGTTATACAAGCGCACCACCCAAGTATAGTGATAAAAAATTAAAAAAACAAATTATGTTTTTATCAGTGCGCCATATGTAACATATGGCACTGGTGCACTATTACATTATGGCGCACCGCACAACGTGCTGTTTTGAAAAAAAACCATTTTACAAACATACCCTACATTATTTTTGTTTATGCACTATCTTCTCCCACTTGCTGTGATTTCAGAATTAGGGCTTTTCAATTTATATTTATAGGGTTTATATTGCTAAATATAAACTAAGACATCCAACGAACGGATTGACCTACATAGTTGGATCCCAATCCATGTCAGCACTTGCATAAAAAAAAAAAAAAAAAATCGGTGTGTCTTGTCTGAAAGAGTGCACCGGGGCACTTTTTTATCACAGCGCACCACAAAAGTACTATCATAAAAAAATAGAAAATATGCAGCCGGTGCGCTATTTCACTATGACACACCGCGAACGTTCAGTTTCGATTTTTTTTTTTTCAAAAAATACAAACCTTACTTTTTTTTTGTTTCTCCCCTTTATTCTTCTTCTTTCTGTAATTTAAAATTAGGACTTTTCAATTTAGATTTATAGGGTTTTTATTGCTAAATATATACCTAATACATGCAACTTACGGAACGATTAGCATAGTCGTATCCCAATCCATGTGGGGCTTGGAATGATTTAAAAAAAATAAATATTCTTAACCAGTGCAGCCTATGTCAGGTAGCGCACCGGTGCTCTGTTGTTTAGAAGAGCACCAGATAAGTAATGTGAGAAAATAATATTTTTTTAACGGTGCACCATATGTAAAATATAGCACCGATTTATGCTAAAAAAACTAACACTGGACGATTTTTATTATTTTTATGATGGTTAACTGGTACGGTCATTGACATGTAACACACCAGGGCTTCTTGTTGAAATAGAGCACTGTACGGTGTATTATACTATTTTTGCAGTGCGTGGGAAAGACATACATGCACCGACGTCGGTGTGTTCACCATGAATGACGCACCGGTTTTTTGAGATTTTTTTTTTAATTGAGAATTTAACAGTTTATTTAAAAATATATTATTGATTGATATGCTATAGGTTTGATATTGTTAAAGAAATGACTGGCAAGAGATCAACTAAAAAAAATATTGTTAACACATCAAGAAAAGAAAAAAAGGCAAGTTCTTTGTAAATTTTTTACAAAAAAATTATTTTTGAACTATATGTAAGTTTAAATAATATGCATTGTTTAATGTGTATCATGCAGAGCCACAAAATGACGAAGCTCGATAAGATTATTTATGATCTAGGACCAGAAGAACGTATAAGCTTGATGGAAAAATTGCAAAAAGATGAATAAGGTGAATGAAAAAATACTATCAATCCAATATGAGTTTGTTTTTTTAGCTTTCATTGATAATATAATTAAAACTATTAGATAACATGTGTGAAAAAGTCTACTAATTCAGCTCTGTTTAATGTTCTACAAGGACCAACAACTCAGAAAAGGAATGTTGTTCTAAGAAAATAAAAACAATGTTTCGGGGAAAATCACCCTAGAGGTTTGTTGGGTCAAAACCTCCATAGAGTAGGGCATGCCATTCAGAAGGACTCACACACAACCATACTTGAATGCAAAAAACTAGATAACAACGATAGCAGGACTCACCCGTAGTCCTACGTTCGATGTAGATCCCGCGGGGTTCAAACCCCCAGCAACCTTCCTTCCTCCTTCAACCTGCAAAACAAGAAAGAACATGCACGGAAACCTAGTTGTATAGCATATAATTCTCCTAAACGTTAGTGTGATCCATGTAAAAGATGATATAAACAATAATAACTGCTTAATAATCAATCTTTCCACATATACAAATAGATACTAACACAGAAGTTCGGGAACAAGACGGTTCTTCATTATTATGAATAGCATGTACAGTAGTAAAAGTGGAGAGATCACCTGAATCCTTCCACGATCTTCGAGCAGACCATCGTCCGGATTCGTCCCACCCTTGCCTCGCTAAGAAACTCTCACGACTTGTGCACTCGAGATGGCATATAAATGGATGAACATCTCCAGGAAACAAGGGTTTCTTGTATAAATCTGGGAAAGTGCAGGAGGCACGGGGAATCAGACTTGAACTGGGAATCCAACAGAGTCTAATGACTATAAAATTTCTCTCTCCCTTAGGCCATGCACATGAGGGGCTTTTATACTCCCTCAAAGTAGTTTCAGTCAGTTGGAAATAGTTAGCCACGTACTGGGGTGGTTGAACTACTGGAGTAACCATCAACCCAGTCCGAAAATAGGGAATTTATATATTTTTTTAATGGTTTTAATGGCATACGCGGAAAAGTACATGTGGACTAGGTATACACGCGGAAACGTCTGGGCATACCCGCGTATTGGAATTTTAACACTGTTTTTTAGTGAATTTGTTCAAGTCTGTAGGAATGCGTGCCCAAAGCCATAAAAGCAATCATGAATCATATGAAGGTGAAAAATGATGCTATAACAGATGCCCCCTAATATATGAGGTCAGAAGGGGAACATGATGGCCGAAATGTATTATGCACATAGAAAGAACTTCGCAATGACAAGAGAGGACTTCACTAGATTTCAGCCTGCCAAAAACCAATGAAAGAAAACAGAGAGTCAACTCATGTTGAGGCGGGCATACCCATGCTCAGTCAAAAATACATCATATGGAAAGTACTGAATAGATCCAACATGTATACAAGTATAACTGAACTGAAAGTACACAATGAATCATCTGAGCATGGCCCAGAAGTATAAGTCTGAATCAATGTCCAAGTATCACATATATAGAAAGCTGATCAATGATGCTGAAACTGGATGTCTGATCATATAAGTAACTGAATCTCCAAGTACCAAATCATAAGAGGTGGAATAAACGGTACAATCACGCAACTCGGGAGCCAACATATAGGATGATGTTGTACTGACACTGCAACATATAAGGGTGAACGACATCACTGGCAGAAACTGAATGGACTGTCAAAAGTGAACCGAGAAATGTTGATGCAACCCGAGGTCTTCACCGATCACTATGGCACAATTCTACACAATGGGAATAAATGAGCTGAAGTCGACCATGTGAGAAATCGTTGGATTACCGGTCAATAATGTATACCGTTAACCAACACGAGACAACCCACCAATAATGAAAATGAGCGTCAAGGTGCCCCAGTACAATCTAACAAGTGCGAATGAATGAGTTGAAGTCGAACACTTGAAAGAATCTACCAATCAGGAGGCAATGATGAATCCCCATTGTCGATAGCGAAGAGTCTGCCACTGATGACTGCAAACCCTAAGGTACTGACAAAAAGACTCTAGATCTTGTTCCCAGAGCAATGAGTCGGAGTCGGTGGGAAAAGATCTGCTGGAAGGAAGGCATTAAGGCATCCCACATCAGTCCAGCGCGAGTGTAACCCGCAGGCCAAGATTTGGAAGGAATCGGACGAAGTAGAGTGATGGAACCAAAACCGAAGTACGTTTCCGACATGCACAAGATGAAGCTAGCGCATGGAAGAAACCCTCTAAACCAACCAATAATGAAAGCTGACACAGAGGCGAGATATCCACCAATAGGGTCAAATAGAAATCAAGGTACTGCACGAATCCCAAGTGTGATAATGTGTGCTGACGTCGAACACAGGGGAAACCACTCAGTCAAAGACCCATAATGATGATCAAATGCTAAGCACAAGGTCACCTATCAATGATGGAAATAGGGCCAGGGTGCGGCTCTAGGTTTGCTCTCAGAGCAATGTGTCGTAGTCGATAAGAGACAAACCCACCAGCAAGAAGTCAATGGGGACCTTCTCAAACCAGCACGAGCAGAAGACCAAAACATCTGATGTGATAGAACAAGATACTGACAAGACCGGGAAGGCCGACTAAATAATGAGTCAAGAGACACCGCAGAATGGCCGACTCTGGTTAGACTTCCCTTGAACAAAAGCACGACTCGTGATGACCATGGCAGTAAAAAAGTGACACTGTATAAGTCTGTTATGCAGGAGGCAGAACAAACTCTCCATATGATTGGAAGAGATAACCAACCGGGGGAGAACTGACAAGTGAAACAAGGTAAAGGCTGAAACTAGGTCAAAACTAAAACCATCCCAAATGAAGGAAATATATATAAGTATATGTGCTTTGTTCAAGGGCGACAAACTAACTCTGTACTGACATCAAAACAACGAAGATACATCCCGTTCCCGCTCTTTTTTTATATTTGATTTTTTTGTCTTTTTCATATAATAAGCCTGAAAAATAATAAAAGAATGCTATGGTACAATGGATAGAACGAGTATCAAGAAAAATATGCACTAGTTCCGGGGATTGGAACGATCCTATGCTCAATGCAAGGTGGTGGAAACTGGTAAGTGATACTCAAAGGAATGTTCCATCCATGGGTAAAAGGGTGTCAAGTCGCGATAGCTAAGTGCATGCAATGGTTTAACTTGTATAGATAGACAAGGTCAAAAGTTTGCTTAAACATCGAGTCCAAATGAAGCTGGTTGAAGGCCAGGATAAACAAGTAGCCAATATGCAATGTAGTAATACAACTCAACAACACCAGGGAGCCTCTAGGGAAATAGCTAGAAAAAATGATAGTGAGGAAGAAGAAGAATGAAGCGTCAACACATAAGTCATGGCAGGACTAAAGAGGACTCCCGAGCCTACATAAAACGTAGCATGGGCAACAAGTGATAGCGAGGAACTAACTAAGAAGCCCATGTAAAGGAAGGCTCTACCATCAAGTCATGATTAAATAATCGGCGAGTGAAATGGGTGTAATAGTCATGACCTGATGGGATCGACCCTATGGCAAGTGATCAGTATGGAGGCTAGTATGCAAGATGCAACGGAAAGTGATTTCCCTAACCTATATGCCAGTGAAGATCATATACCTTCCGTGACGAGTCAGTAATCATGGATCAAAAACCGGGAAAAATCTCAAATTCGTCAAAATGTACCTGAAAACATACCAAACTGGGCACTTCCAAGCATCCGGGTTATGCAGCTTAAGATAGATCGAAAAAATAAGCATAAAAAATTTTTGCGAAAATTTTCAACTTTTTGGACATAAATAGACAAATTACCTCATATTTGATTCATTGTTACATTGTTGATTTGGAAAAAAGTGCTCTAGAGCAAAAAACTTCTTTCGTCAAATCAGGAGCAACCGACCGTCAAATCGCATCGAATTTGTCAGGTAAGCTCATCAATCATCCTTGCTATTCATTTTGTCCGTTCATAAATTAAAATTTAGCAATTTTCACCATAGAATCTCTTGCAAAAAATCACGGGTTTGTGCATACGCGGGTTGGTAACGATGAAGTCGCGTATACACGCGACTGTGCAAAAATAAAGTCGCATATGCGCAGGCCCAAATGAAAATGCGTAGCTAATGAAGGATTTATTGAATTTTGACAGGATGACCATATCATGGAGAGAGCGTGAACATAGTGCAATTGATCAAGAAGTCATGCGAGATCGAGCATCGCTAAATATTCTTCGGAATTTCGGATTGCTCAAGTTTTTCAAAATGCCAAATATGAAGAGCAATGTCTGGTTGCTTGAAATGCTTGTGAACTATTGGGAACCGGAAGAGGACTGCTTCATTATAGATGAGATGCCTGTACGCATCGAAGTGGAAGATATATATTTTATCACTGGACTCTCCCGGAGGGGGGAGCCAGTAGACTTGCATGGTAAGCCTTTGGGAGGGCTCACCGTGGAAGATTACGTCCACGTGTACTGCATACAGGGTTCCAAGAAAGTTGGAACTCAAATTGCAATCAAAGATTTAAGGGATTTGCACATGAAAATCCTCCTTTTCACCACTGGCAGAGTGGCAGGATCTGCCTCCCTACACCAGGCGTCCAGGACGCAAATGAGCATAGCAGTGGAATGCTTAACTCATGTATATGATTGGTGCACATCCCTATTGCTGAACATGAAGCAACAATTGACCTCTATCAGCCAAGCAAAGACAAAACATTTTGGATACGGTACAATTTTGATGACATTCTTCTTTGAGAAGATACCAGCATTGAGACCCAGAGTAATCTCTACCATCAACAGCCCTAGAGACCCAAGAATTTCCCGCTGGGCAGAGATGATGAAGAGATTAGGGGGAAGTGAAGTTCCCCGGACCACTTGGGATGATGAGTTCTTCCTTTGGTGGGGAGAACAAATCATCGCTGTGGACGACTATCCCTATGCCGGGATGGACTTTCGTGGAGATCCAGATCTTGTCCTTCCACTAGGCGCGGCATGGGGCGCAGTCGGTAAGTTTACAATTTTTTGACTTATATAATTTTTTGGATTTTTTCAAATATGTATGAAAAAATGAAAAACAAACATGTTTTTGATTGGATTCATAATGACTTCCAATGTAAACATGATCATGATACAGATATTGGACCAGTTCGACCTGAGGGTTTCCCGCGACACAAGCGTCGCCGAGGCGAAGCGGATATAGTGGATTCAGATAGGACCCTCCAAGTTGTACAGAGGAACTTGGAAAGATTAACCCGCCAAGTACCTATGGCTGCAGTGGAAGATCTACTGAAAGCCATCCAGAGACGGGTGGTAGGAGTGCCCCGAGACTGGGTACGGTTATTCCGCCGAGTTGCCACCGCGATCATGTTCTATAGGAACACAACTTCTGGGCAGGGACGTCAGGAGTAGATAGATATGATGTATCAGATGACTGTATATTTTTTGAGACTGAACATGATCGAGCATAAGCCCAAATTTTGTATGACTTATGGATCCAAATTTTGTAAATTTTTTTGAACACTCTGATGATATATATACAACGATGTTTGATGTGATGTGACAAATGTATCAAAATGTATGATGTTTTTTATGATTAAATTTTTATTGTATGGAATGATTAATATGCCAATCCAGTGTCCGATTAGCCAATGAGTCTGCCAACCAATTGTCAGCTCGAGGAATATGAATGAAAGTTAAAAATTGAAATGATCTTTGTAACAAACGTACCCTCAAGAACAACCAGAGTAAAAATGGATCTCGAACCTGATAAGTATTGTTCAACTGCGACACCACCAGCTGAGAGTCCAAGAAAACTACCAACGAATCAACACCCAAAGATATTGCCTCTGAGAGTAGATAAACAACTGCAGTGTATTATGCTATGTTATTGGAAGCAGGACCAATGCAGACCCCTCTTGACACTAACAGCTAACCGAATGGATAATGAAGCACCGAAGCCGCGGAAGCTAAGTTCCGGGTGTGTCTACTAGCACCATCGGCGAAACCAAAATGACTCATGACATCCAACACAACCTGCCAAAGCAGATCGAAAACATCACCAACCCATCAAAGATCAAAAATCAACCAGATATGTACAAAGAAAAAACTACTATATACAAAAGCAACATGCCAGGTCGAAGCCTAGGCATAATACTTCTTCAAATAGAGCCCATTTCGGGGCTCTGACAACTCGTTTCCTTCGAAATAAACCAAGGTATACGCTCCTTTCTTAAGGACTTTTTTAACGATGAAGGGGCCATACCACATAGACTTAAACTTTCCTGCCCCCAGGGCATCTTTTTCTTGGGCATAGACCAAAACAAGGTCACCTTCCAAAAAAACCCTGGGTTTGACCGCCTTATCGTACTGAACTTTAACTCGGTTTTTATGCACTTCATTCATCGTGGCGGCATCCCGACGCTGCTCATCGAGATGTTCCAGATGAAGGAGCCGTTCTTCAAGACTAGAAGTGTCAGGAAGAAGTTCAACAGCTAACTTAAGAGAAGGAATCTCGCATTCAATAGGAAATACGGATTCCACCTCGTGCACTAGCTGAAACGGAGTAAAGCCAGTTGTAGTTTTCACTGACATCCTGTATGCCCAAAGTGCAGGATATAGCATAATATGCCAGTTGGATCTAGCTTTATCAATTGTCCTTTGAAGAATTGTCTTCAAGGATTTATTCACGGCTTCCACTTTCCCATTGGCTTGAGGATAATATGGAGATGAATGCTCCTGCCGAAAACCCAATTTGAGAGCCAACTCAGCCATCATACTATTCTGAAAATGACTGCCATGATCAGTGACAATCTCTCTAGGAATACCAAAACGAGCAATAACCTGGTTGAAAAGAAAAAGAGCTGCAGTCTCACCATCATTCCCAAAAGTAGGCATAGCCTCGACCCACTTCGTAAAGTAGTCTATTGCTACAATAATGTACTTGTGACCTTTATCCGAAGGCGGGTTACAAGTAGTATAATCAATACCCCACTTTGTAAAGGGACCGACAGTAATGACTGGAAAAAGTGGAGTTGGATGAGCGCGCATTTTTCGAGTATAGACTTGACACGGATGACACTTTTTGACCGACTCCATACAATATTTGAAAATCGAAGGCCAAAAGTACCTAGCACGCAAAATCTTTTGGGCTGTAGAAAGCCCAGATAAATGACCACCACAAGCTCCACTGTGGGAATCATTCAGCACAGCCTCAGATTCTTCGAGAGTTAAGCAGCGTCTCAGGATTGAATCAACCCCTCGACGGTATAAAGCATCACCAATAATCAAATAATTCTTGGCCAAGTGACGCAACTTACGACGCTAATCTTTCGAAAAAGTAGAGGGAAACTTCGCAGTCTGAAGATACACAATGATATCTCCATAAAAAGGATCCTGTGAAGAGATAAGAAACAAATGTTCATCCGGAAAGGATTCATCATAGATCATCTCCTCTCCACAGGGCAACTCGGAGATCAATTCCGCGAAAACCAATGATTTCTTGGACTTGGCAGACATAAACTCAAGATCAAATTCCTGAAAAATCACAATCCACCTATTGTATTTGCCCCCAATCACTCGCCTACTGAGGACAAACTGAAATGGATTGGCTACTGCCAAAACATAAGTTTTTCATAGAATAATGTAATGCCGGAGTCGCTGCACAACATGAACTGCTGCTAAAGCTAAATTTTATATCGGAGTGTACCAGAGTTCAGGTCCTACCAATCCTCGACTAATATAGTAAATAACATGCTCTGCAAGAGCATCATCCTCCTGAACCAGAACCATACCAATGGTAGATTCTGTTGCTGCCAGATACAAAAGGAAATCCCTGCTATAATCAGGTGGACTCAATAAAGGAGCAGAGGTCAATGCTTTTTTCAAAGAATCGAATGAGCGTTGAGCGAAGTCATCCCAAAGAAATGGAACTCCCTTCTTCAACAATCTCATAAATCCCTTGGTAACTTCAGCATAATTTACGATAAATCTCCGCAGAAAATTAGCCTTTCCTTGTAGACTTTGAAGTTGACGGATAGAGGACGGGGGAGGCAACTGAAGTATTGCCTCAACCATGAAGGGATCTACCCTAATCCCTTCCCTAGACACAATGAATCCCAATAACCACCGGATGTAACCGCGAAAACGCACTTGTTCGGATTCAACCTAATCTTATAGAAATGACACCGTTCAAATATTTGACGGAGGTGAGTAGGATGATCCATCCTCTTTCGAGAATGAGCAGCTAAATCATCCAAATACGCCTCGATAATCTTTTTGATGTCGTGGAAGGCATATGACATGGCCCGCTGAAAGGTAGCCCCAGCATTTTTAAGACCAAAAGGCATCTTCTTGTATGCAAAAGTACCCCAGGGACAAATAAAGGCAGTCTTATGCTGATCTTCAGGACGGATAGTAATCTGATTATATCCAGAGAAACCGTCCATGAAGGAGAAAATCTCATTACCGACACACTCGTCAATGATCTGATCGATAAATGGTGTGGGGTAATTATCTTTAGGACATGCTTTATTTAGGTCTCTGAAATCAATGCACACTCGAATCGTTCCTTGTTTTTTATCTACAGGAACAGGGTTTGAAACCCATTCAGTCAAAGGAACAGGGAAAATGAATCCCGCCTTAAGCAGCTTCTCCACCTCAGCTTTGATAGCTGCTGCCTTCCTAGGATTAACCAGACGAAGTTTTTTCCTCACAGGCTTAGCGTTTTCGTAAGTCTTGATCTCATGCTGGATGATAGATGGATCTATACCAGGAATTTCCTCATAAGACCAAGCGAATACATCCCTATACTCTTTAAAGAGCTCGGTGTAAATCTGAATCTCTTCACGGGAACATTCCGCTCCGATGAAGACATTCTCAATAATATTGGGATCCCTGGAAATGTTCATCGGGATAGTAGGAGAAATCACAGTCATGTTCCCTTCAACATAAACATGTGTTGGTGCTAAAGGGTTCAGGACTGGGCGAACAGGACCAGGAGACTGAGGACTTGGAAAACTTGTTTCAACTTCGCTTAAATCAGGTAAAAAGTAAGACCGATGATGCAAATCATCCCACGGTCTATCTATACCAGTCATAGCTTCCAGGATGGCCTCTTCAAATGGAAGAGTGGTATCAAGGCAATCCTGGGCAGAAGAAGAACTAAGCGTCCAAGCCGGAGCCACATCTCCATCCAACTCTTCCTGTGAAAGAGGAGCTGGGCTGGATTCTGCAGAGTCAACAATAGACTGATAAGCAATCTCTGCTGCAGACATCGGAAATGCCATTCCACCCACTTGACCTTCTGCTAATGTGGCGGTAAGGGAGGGCAAGGTCCAAGGGTCCGAAAAATAATGAGTTCTGAAGAACTCTCTTCGAAGAGGAGCCTTGGAGGATGAAATTGCATTTATATGCACCGTAGGAGGAGGAATATCGAAAGTACCCATCAAGGAAGAATACATTCCAACCCCTAAATTCTCCACAGGCGCCTTAGTATTATCCAACTTTGGAACAGATGAGTTAGTAGACGCATTCGGGTCTACAGGAGGACAGTCCAGTTGATCCACTGTAACGATCCTCCCTTCATGAGGGAAACATATAATCCGAAATAATGAGGATGCAATGACATCCATCTCATAAATCCAGTTTCTCCCCAACAGAAGGTTGTAGTCCAAGCTTGCATCCACTACCTCAACCTCTATATTGACAGTTTTTCCCCCAACACAGATGGGAAAAGCTGGGAAAATACCATGCGGCCTGTGAGAATGACCATCGAACGCAGTCAGAAGAGTGGTAGATGGAACAGCCTTGGGAGATCCAATCGTCTTCCAACATGTGAGAGACATCACGCATGTGGAAGCACCCTCATCAACAACCGTCCGAAATATGTTTCACTTCCGGTACGACGATTTAATATGAAAAGCCATATGATGGGGGAGTCTCTTCTTAAAATTAGACATATCAAAAGTAATCAGAAGAGAATTTTTTGGATCAATAGCCCCAATGGCAGTGAGAAAAGCACTGCGCTGAGCCGGACAAGACTGGAGTACCTCTAAAGCCGACATAGCACAAGGACTCTGCACCAAATCTTCCACAATAGAGTAGTTCTGGGCAGCCCTAGCATTTGGATTAATCGTCGATCGCTTAGAATATGCTTTAGGCATCCGAGGCATAGAATCAACAATAGGCTTCGTAATGTGAAGCGGCTCAGTAGCATCAGGAGTATCCTTAGCTTTCAAAGACTCTTCTCCACCATAATCATGGGATCTCGTAGCAATATCCGTGTGAGCACTCATCATGAATATGTTCGATGGAATTTCCCCTTCCTGGGTGCCCCCTGAGGAAGCCCCAGGATTTTGATTCGCGCCAACAAATAACTATTGCCCTTGGGGAAAAGGGTTTGTTAACACAGCATGGGAGCTAGAAGAACCCTGCTGAGCTAACAAGCGCTGCGCATCCTCAATTTTAGGGAAAAGGTGTGTAAGGTGGTCTCCAGTACATAACTTGCATGGAAACTTCACTTTCTTTTTCTCCTTTGGACCCTCACCAACATGCTCGTTGGTTTTATTCGCATTACCCTTCCCATTCTTGCCCTTTTTCTTATTATTTCGTCCCTTCTTCTTCCCTTCGGATTGTTGATTTCCTTTGGGATCAGAATCTTGGATAGCATTTATGGACAAAGACTGGGAAGGTGATGATTCAGCAGGCACAACCTGACCAGAAGGAGCAGATTGCAAAGACAACTGCTGCAGTTGAGTAAGCAGGCTGGCTGCACCACTATTGATCAATCCGATAAGCCCATCACCATGCGGACCAGGCTTAGTTTTGGATAAATATAATTTGGAGCGAGGAGCATTGGGCAAATATTTATGAAGGACCCCAGAATGAGAACAGATCAGTTCTAGCTGCTGGGCCCTAAAAATGGCCTGCTCCTCAGAAAATACCCTAGACAGGGATACATCTTTAGAAATGTCTGACTGCACAGATTTCAGAAACCATTCCAAAAGGAATTCACCTGGAATATGAGCTTTAATAAGCCTCTTCCTTCTCCTCCATTCCTAAATATGGTCAGAAATGTGGGTTGCGTCGTCCTGCTTAAAATTAGCTAGGAGTTTAGTCCCAGCATCATATCGGATAGGCAACTGGAAATGGTTTAGAAATGTAACAGCCAGTTCTCCAAATGTAGCAAAACTGCCCCCGTTAGCTCAATATACCATTTGGCAGCGTTTCCAGTTAGGGTGCGTTGAAACAATCTCAACCTAATCGAATCTTTGATCAGGGAGTTAGAAGAACACCATAAATGGAAAGTGGTGATGTGGTCAGCTGGATCCTCTCCATTCTTGCCTTCAAACTTTGGAATGTTTGAAGGAAGTTTGGTTGGGACCGGAGGCCACCCCGGACTATACCGAATCGGATCATTCATCAATTTTGACAAATCTAGCAAGTTTAACGTTGCCAGAAAAGGTAAACGAGGCGGAGCCTGAGGATTCCATCCTTGAAAGGATGAATTCCCAACATTCTGAAAAGAATACCGTAGATTTGATGAGGCACCAGGTTGCCAGAAAGAACTCGTAGCAAAAGGAGAAGAACCTCCTCCCCACGCCGAGTTACCAAAGACCGGACCAGTTCCCCCCTCTGAAGTATGAAATGAAGAGGAAAGCCCTTGATAGGGGTTCCAGGCATTAGACAGAGTAGAAGAAGTCTGATAAGCACTCAATGAAGGGAAAGAAGCATTCCCTTGGTGACCAGCGTAAAACTAATTCCCTGCCCCCGCTGTAGTGAATACAGGGTTCCAGCCTGTAAAAGTAGTCGAACTTTGACCTCCTGACCAAGGGTTGAAACTCTGGGTCTGAGAAGTAAATGGAAAGGACCCTAAAGAAGGATTTGAACTAGGAATGTGTCCAGTTCCGAAGGGGAACCCTTGAAAAGAAGCTGATCCACTAGCCATGGAAGACATGGGTGTAGATCCAACTGCAGCAGCGGAAAAGGAAAAAGAAGGAATCCCACTAGTGGGCATTCCAAAACAGAAAGGACTAGATTGAGAAGCATGTGCTTGGGTGAAACCAGAGCCAAACATAGCAGCACTAGAGGCAATCGAAGATATAGCAATAGTTCCCCCTCCTTCAACAGAAGCAGGAGTCTGAATGCTTGCAGCACTCACAGCAGAAGCGCATTCCGAGTCGTGGCCATCGAAAGGTATGTATAATAAGGACAATCTTCCGGTCTCTCTGACTCAGGTCCGATGTATTCAACAATGAACGGATAATCAGGAGGAAGAGGAGATGGAAGTGAATCTGAGGGTTCAGACACTTCCTCTACCTGTATATCTTCTTCCTGTGGAAATAATACTCGCAAGGTGAGTGGAGCGCTCCTCTCGGAACCAACACCAGAATCAGCTATGAAACCTTCAGACCCTTGTAGAGGATCTCTCTCCACTGCGTCGGACGCCACTGGGTGGTAACCACCTGCTAAATAACTCCTACGCCTTCTTGAAGAAGGCTTTGGACTCTTGAGAGATAACCCCCGGATTCTCCTCGATCGATGAGGCGCTTGATCAGCCACTTTAATAGATTTTAATTAGACTCAAAAAGTATAAAGCTAGGCAAGCTAGGAGCAAAGAGCACTCACTACAAAAATAATCCCTGAGATACAATCAAGAAAACAACCTTCAAGTATTTCCGCTCCGGGTGATTAGGACCGGACACCAAAATACAAGAAAGCGAAATATAGGACCTCCCGAAAGTAGTTTGGGATAATGACGGCCCAGGCCTACTAGCGAAGGTATCAGAAACAATTACGCCGACCTCCTAACGATAGCCTTTGCTGGCTCAAGCACCCAAGCTTCGCAAGGGAACCCCCCAGAAGTACTGTTGAAAGTGATGCGACGTCTGCCTCAGGTACCACGAGTATTCCCCCCCGCAGTCACCTATGTGGAACCTAGGAGTGGCAACTATGGGCACCAATCCGTGTTAGAAGCCGGGCGGAACAGTCTTGAGGTCAAATTCAGCAAATCAGAGAGGGGGTATCTCTCTTCTCAGCCTTCACTTCCCCTCGCGCTTGAATCTCTGGAGGAGAGCTTTCCCGGTCAACCTAACGGAGTTGGATTTCGCTCAATTAATCAACTTCTATGTTTTGTTTGAGCGGCCTTGGAGAGTTAACTCTCCACTCACCTAATCCAAGGCCCTACAACCTAGCTAGTTGGTGTATGACACTTAGAAAACTTGCTAGTTGATTTTAAATTATATCGCTTATTTTAATCGGTTGTTATGTTAATTCAAAGGGATACAGAGATGAAACTTATGGTGTTTTGACGCAGAAAAGAAATTAATAAAAACCAAACTACATGCAAATGCAGTTATTGTCTTTCGATGAAAAGCAACTTCTACACAGGTTCTACGAGATTAAACAAAAAATTTATTTTTCTTTTCAGATAACAAACTCATACTCACAAAAAACTATGAAAATGAGTAAATGCTTAAGTGCACCTGATGCAAATCACTAAAAGCATGCAAATTCTAAGATGCAAAATCTCCTAAAGCAGAGCGAAATTTCCCAGAGATCCTTCAGTTTTATCTCTTTTTGGTTGTCCAGAAAGCTAGTTCCCGAAATCAGAAACTCTTAATGTGAAGACACCAAAATAACGCTTAAAAACAAGAGGAAGAAATCAATGACAACTCCTTTCCAAAATCAAGTCAAAATCCAAAGGCAAGAAACCTCAACAAAGCTTCAAAATATATAATGAAACGAAAACAAAAATGCAAAAACAAAAGCAAACAACAAAGAAAAATGTTTTTTGAGCTTTTGAGTTTTATAAAAGAAGAGTTCAAAAAGACCAAGCAAAACTATCAAATCCCAAGCCAAACAACACTGAATTTCAAGCAAAAACTTCAAAAACGCTCCAAATCTTATAAGGTTAACTAGTAGCAAGATTTATATGAGCACAATAAGACAAGAAAACTCAGTCACTCAGCTTAGAAGAATAGTACAACCTTGCAGCAGACAAAAAAATTCAAAGAACCAAGAAAGACTCTTCAAAAATTGCAACAAGACCTAGTCGACTGAACTCAAGAAAACCAACCAAGAAATGGGCAAAAATCGAAGTGCAAAGCAAAACACAAAGGTAGGAAAGAGTAAACGAGCAGAAGCTCTCTGTTTTGATAAAGCAGAACAACCAAGATTCCCCAGAAAGAGATCTTGGTACTCAAACCAGAAATGCCAGCACAAGAAACAAGACTTTGCCAAATAAGCTAGTTTTCAATCAAACAAGAGAGAGAAAAGACCAAAGACCACTTTCTACACAATCCAGAGGACACAAAGACACTGTAGGAATAGGTCTCCACAGACAGACAGGGCCAAAAAGCCAAAAAACCTAAAATTTAAAAATTGACCTAGGTATACGCGACTGGACGGTTTAGAAACAAGCGTGCATACGCGACCGTGCTAAAGGAAACCCGCGTATACGCGACTCCCTTTAACAAAAAATGCGTGTATACGTGTCTGTGTGTAGACAAACCTGCGTATATAAAGTTAAATAATGAAAAACAAAAAAGATCAAGCCTGGATAAGAAGCCAGGACTTCAGTCTGACTGAGAAAGAGTAAACTGGACTGGAAATAAAAGTTAAAACTGTTGGAAACCTATCAAACAACTGAAACCACCCAACAGGGGAATCACAAAAATGCGATCCCCAGTGGAGTCGCCAGTTCTATTTCGGGGAAAATCACCCTAAAGGTTTGTTGGGTCAAAACCTCCACAGAGCAGGGCATGCCATTCAGAAGGACTCACACACAACCATGCTTGAATGCAAAAAACTAGATAACAACGATAGCAGGACTCACATGTAGTCCTACGTTCGATGTAGATCCCGCGGGGTTCAAACCCCTAGCAACCTTCCTTCCTCCTTCAACCTGCAAAACAAGAAAGAACATGCACGGAAACCTAGTTGTACAACATATAATTCTCCTAAACGTTAGTGTGATCCATGTAAAAGATGATATAAATGATAATAACTGCTTAACAATCAATCTTTCCACATATGCAAATAGATACTAACATAGAAGTTCAGGAACAAGACGGTTCTTCATTATTATGAATAGCATGTACAGTAGTAAAAGTGGAGAGATCACCTGAATCCTTCCACGATCTTCGAGCAGACCGTCATCTGGATTCATCCCACCCTTGCCTCGCTAAGAAACTCTCACGACTTGTGCACTCGAGATGGCATATAAATGGATGAACATCTCCAGGAAACAAGGGTTTCCTGTATAAATCTGGGAAAGTGCAGGAGGCACGGGGAATCAGACTTGAACTGGGAATCCAACAGAGTATAATGACTATAAAATTTCTCTCTCCCTTAGGCCATGCACATGAGGGGCTTTTATACTCCCTCAAAGTAGTTTTAGACAGTTGGAAACAGTTGGCCACGTACTGGGGTGGTTGAACTACTGGAGTAACCATCAACCCAGTCCGAAAATAGGGAATTTATATATATTTTTAATGGTTTTAATGGCATATGTGAAAAAGTACAAGTGGACTTGCATATACACGCGGAAAAGTCTGGGCATACCCGCGTATGGGAATTTTAACACTGTTTTTTAGTGAATTTTTTCAAGTCTGTAGGAATGGGTGCCCAAAGCCATAAAAGCAATCATGAATCATATGAAGGTGAAAAATGATGCTATAACAAACAATAGAACATGCAAATGAAAATGAATTTCTCCTTAGCTCATCTGGAGTGGTGTTGGAGGTTAACGAAAGGGGGGAAAACTTCTACAAATGTTTGAGGGATCTAGTGGAACAAATGTATAGACGTTCTTTCCACTTACAATACAAAAACCAATCCAATGATTCCAAGAACTAGATTTTATGTAAACTACAGGAAGATTTTCCAAAGAATTGGTCAATGAGACATGTCAGACTTTTAATAGCAAAAACGTACAACAACAAAAAAGAAGGAATGAAAAAGTAATATTCCTTTATATGTTTGTCTAGAATTATTTATAAATATCACTTTTGTTATACTTACTTTTCATATATCAATATAAAAATTAAATAGTTTATTTTCATGTTACATTTTCAGGAAGATTATGAAAATCTCAAAAGATGAACGAGATGATATCAGAAATATGCCAGTAGGAATGTCCAAAAAGGTGTACAAGGAGATGGTCAAAGAAATGGACAAAATTGCATCGCAGGAGGAGCCATCTCAACAACAACATGCTTCAAATGTAATATGCAATCATTGAATTTTTTTATCATTAGGTAAAATAAATAAAAAATTTAGCATTAAATATTAATTTTCAAGTATTTTCTTGTAGAAAAGAAAAGAAAATGGAACCCATTCAACACATAAAACAGGACGACAAGGAAGAAAATGATTGATATCTAAGTTTGTGAGTAATTGTTACTTCCTTATAACAACTTAACTAGATTTCATTTTTGTATTTTTAAGTTGTTTTACAAAAATCATCATTGAATGTCTCCAAACAGGTGCTAACATAAAAAGAAGAACCATCAATTGAAATTGGTTTAAATATGGGTTGTGCATATATGTTGGCATATCAGAACTTAATTGTGGAATTTGTAAGCATTTATCGATCTTGTTTTACTTAGCTCCGTTTATAATTAATAGAAAAAATAATTCTTTTATATTAAATATATGATTTCTTATGGGGTATAAAACTTGCAGGAAACAAAGTATGGCACTGCGCCAACAGATCAAATCTTGAAAGATGGCATGTTACATGGTTTTGAAAGAATGTGTATAGTTTATGAGTCAATTGTTGCATTGGTACCCCATATATTTTCGATTTACATTGATGTATATTATTTAATATTGCAATTTTCATTATTCTCACCAATGTATATACACTCATTACAGTTTATTTTTATGTTTGTAGATGGAAGAAGGTGAAGAAGAAGAAAACAATCAACGTCATGAACAAAACATTTTTGAAAATAACCCAAGTCATGGAAGTAGCTCTAGCAGTGATAGCAGTTCAAGCGAAGAATGATGATCACTATGTTTGGATATAAAAGCAAGGCATTGTACTATTTTTGGAAAAATGTCTATGAAATTAGACATTTTCTTTAATGTAATGGACATAATGTCCCAATTGAAAGATAAAGGGATACCAATAACTATCCCATTTTGTATGACAAAGAATGTCTTATTCATATATATATATATATATATATATATATATATAATAATAAATGTTTTAATTTATTCTATTGCGTTCTCTATTGTCGCTATTGCATTCTCCATTGTCATTCTCAAATGCAGTAATAAAAATTTAATTCATATGAATATTGTTATAACATATATATGTGTCGAATTTTGATGAATAATGAATTTTAAAAAACCACAATAATTATGATATGATATAACAAATTAATCTAAACATCACATTCAAATCCATCAATACAAATTTAATTAATATGAATATTGTTATAATATGTGTCGACTTTTGATGAATAATGAATTTAAAACAATCACAATAATTGCACTGCCACAGGTCAATGTTTCTAAAAAATACAAAATGAAAACCGGTGTGCTTGCATTATTATGCGCATCGGTGCGTTTTTACTACCTATCAGGACCGCACAAATACCAAAACCAGTTAAAAATATCAAGGCGTTTGTGCGGTACGGTGCTCCGGTGCATTTATGTATCTATACGCACCAGTGTCATTTTACCACCTATGAGCACTGCATGAATATCGATACCAATTATAAATTGCGGTGCGTCTGTGTGATACTATGCACCGAGGTGTTTTTTCTGTCTATACGCATGGCTGCATTTGGATGAACAATAGGCACTGCACGAATACCGATACCAATTACAAATCTCAGTGCATTTGTGTGATAGTACGCACTGGGGCATTTATGTGTTGATAAGAGCCGGTGCATTTTTATGACATATTTGAATCGCACGAATACCGATACCAATTGTAAACCTCGGTGCATTTGTGTGATACGATGCACCGGGGCGTTTATATAAGCATACACACTGGTGCGTTTATATGACCTATGGGCACTGCTCAAATCCCAAGACCAATTAGAACGGCCCCGTGCATTTTATCACCAACACCAGTCTCGGTGTTGTTATTTTCCTTAACAACCCAATGCATTCTCCTTCGACCGCCCCAGTGCGCTGTCTACCGATACACACTAGTGTGTTAAAACCTGATAAGATTATCGATGAAAAAACATCCGTAATAACCTCCGTCTGCCCATTTTTTTTTAGTTGTGTTGAATTTTCGTTAAAAGCTCTACCAAAACCTCTGTTACCAGAAACGGATGTGGTAGCATATGTTTTTTTGACAATTTTGGCCAATTTTATAACACTAAAAACCTCCTTTATAACCTCCACTAGAGGGTCTTTTCCTTGTAGTGTTTATTCCATAATATTTTCTTCTTTGAGTCCGTGTCAAAGTTTTTAGATGGACATTGCTATCTCTATGTAATAAATGTAAAAAAAAATTATATTAATATAAATCCTTTTGTATTATATTACAAAAATAAACATATATTAACTAGTAGGGGAGGTCACTTGGAAAGGTACTTGGACCTACTCATCATTTGGTATGGAAATCCAGATTGGAGATATTATTGGCCAACCTTGAGATCTTGTTGTCTAGCTTGTTAACCTATAATTTAAGGGAATCTACAGAAGGAAATATCTCTTTCTCCACATTGATACATTGAACCAAAACCTTTCCAATGACAACTTTCAGTTTCCAATGCAAATCTACAATCTGCATGCACTGGCCATGTTAGGAATGTGTATTACTTATGTCTGAAATTCATTGATCGATATTCCCCTTTACCTATAAATCTAACATGAATTGTCATTTAAGATGTGCTTGCTCCTTTGTAATATCAGTTTCTTCTTACGAATCTAACATGTTGTTCTACCAGTAGTGACTCACTAAAGCTTCAACATGGGATTCAATATAAATATGAGTTGGATCCCTTATTTAAATATATCCTCATACAAATTGGCAGTTGCCATAAAAAGTCATGTTAGGAGAAAAGAGTGAGCTATGGAGAATGGTAGTGAATTTTTTTACAGGGGAGAGTAACAAAAAACTGATGCAGTAGCATCAAGACAACCAAACTCTATTATTGCACGTTTAATTTATTTTCTTTACTTTGTAGATTTGTAGTTTTGATATGTAAGAAAAATCTATGTTGTTAAGTTATTACACTAAGTTGTCCTCATGATACATATGGACCTATTATTTTTAATGAGGTGGAAACTAATCTTCTAAAATAGGGGAACCTATTCTAATATCTAATAGATGTTGGTTACAACTCCATTTTGTTAATGGAGATATTTTGTAAAGCCCAGCGATATAAAAATAGAGAGATACTTGATGCTAAAAATATCTTATAAGTGTAAATATTTTCCCAAATAATTCAGGTGGCTATTGGTGTCCACCCACCTATTCCACTTGGACCGCTAACACTATTTCCTTTCAGCGCAATTTCCTATTTTGGAAATTTTCTATTTTTGGTAGTTTTTCAAGACCTGAACTTCTTGAGCCATTTTGAGGACCTAAATGACGTATTTTTGAGAAACTGGAAACCATGAGGTGGATAACCTTCCATTTCTATTGTAACATTTTTTTCTTTGGTTAGAAATTTCTAATGAGGTACTATGCATGCGAAACAGAGATCATATGCCAAAGTTACAACCCTGGGAAGTTGATGTTCCAACTAACCCCGTTGAGGCCCACAAAAATTTGGAACTTCATCTCCTAGGGTTAGGTTATTGGATTTTTATGGTTTTTCATTATTTCCTCATGATAAAAGGGCCTCAAAGTCTCATTGTAATGCAGTTCAGAATACATGTAGTTGTCACATCGCTTCTTAGATATACGCTACCATCGCCCAAGCTAGTTAGTTTCTTTTTTGCATGTAAATTTTTTTCAACAATTTTCATTTATTAATTGAAGTTTTGTTTCATTGTATCTCTGTGTTTATGTTTAAATATGTATTTCAATTCTTTCCTTCATAAATATGGATTCTTGACATCACAGCGGTCTTATCTTTCTATGTTTTTTTGTGCATGTCCTCAACAAGGTTAGGGTATAAGGAGTTGGGACTTGAACTGGCTGAACCCTTGGAAGATTGGCCTTTCTGACCTCGATGAACTCCCATGGAGAAAGAAAATAAAGATGAGGGAGTAGGATATCCTTTCAAAATTTTGCTCGAAGAGGACCTTAGGCAACAAAGGAACAAGATGATGGCCAATTTTTCCTCAATCCTTCGATGGGCATTAGTGGGAGAAGCATATTTCTTCAGTAGTCACATCGGAGGCACCAACCCCTTTAAGGTACATGTTAACGTTGACATTCCTATATTTTAAGGCCAAACAAATGCATATGCCCTAGATAGATGGTTAAATATATTAGAAGGATATTTTTCGGTCCATAATATTTCTGATAGGGAAATGAATATTTTTTCAGTCCTCAAAGTTGCCCCCCATGTCAAGGATTGGTGGGAAACTCACTCTGAGTAAAGGGATAAGAAGGAACCCTCACTATTTTTAGCAGTGAATCTCTTGGAATTATTTCTAAGATTCCATCAAGGAACAATAATACCGTATTGGGAGCTATGAAGATAAGTAAATAAAGTGGATTACACTATGGAATGAAAGGGACCAAGACATGAATAAATTCATGAAAATTTTCCATACCCTACACACAAAGTTGGGTATCAAGGATTCTGAGCGACATCTGATACTCAAGTATTGTGGTTGTCTACACAAATACATCCAAGTAGAAATGGAATTACTGGACATATCCTCGCTTGGCGTAGAATATCGATATGTTGTGAGGATCGAGCATAAATTTAAACAAAATAAGCGAGAATTTGGAACTGTCAATTCGAAGTAGGGAAAAAGCACCTCCAAACCGTAGAACAAAGGACATAGCCAAGGTGGAGAGACCTAGGAAAACCCATCGAAGCCACAAGAAAGTAATAATACCACAAAGATGAAGAAGGACACTGGAAAGTGGTGTGAGTTCTAGAAGAGCCCCACTGACAACACAAATGAGTGTTGCACCAAGCAGTCACTAGTGGTCGAGCTAAAAGCTTCAAAATCATATGCATGTTCCAAATCTTAGCTAGAAACCAACAAAGGGAAACATATTATTGATGCATAACCTAGTGCCACCGTTGCCACCACCAAGGTCCAAAACATTGAGCTTGAATATTTATAGGAGGGGGAGCGTCTCTTCCACAAAAAAGTTTGTGAAGGGTTCTCCACTGTAGTTAATTTCTGATAGTGGGAGAAAAAATAACCTCATCTTAGCATAGATCTTTAAGAGGTTGGGCCTACCGACTACATCACATCCACAACCATACACCACCGAGTGGCTCCACCAAGGATGAGATATTTGTGCCAACCTATTATCATAGTTTGAATTTTGAGATTAACTTTTCACAAACTTGAATTAGATATTTGGGGTTTTTTATTTGAATTTTTTTGAAAGTGCTGACCATTAATCTGTAAACATTTCTTTTTAAACAAAATAATTGAATTGCTAAAGATTTAAATAACAACGATATGTCCATATGTTTTTTTTTTGGTAGTTTAGACTAATCCTAATCTTTTCATTTTTTTCTCCTCCCATCCCACCCATAGTTTTAGAACTGGTGACCTTGCATACAGAGTGCCTTAATAGCAAACCCCATCACTGAATACTCTACACCATGTGGGCTACATGTCCATATGTTAAAACGAATGTTTTTCCAAATAATTTGTCAACAATAGCCTATTGTTCAGCGAAAATTGGCACTAAAAAATCAAACATCAGGACATGATTGGATGATTGCTGCGGATAATTGGGCTGCTAGTTGCTATGATTTCTTCTCTAGCTATGGTGAATATTCATCATGAATTTTTTAAAGGTGAGTTACGGGCATGATGATTAAGGTGTAAGGAATATATTGTGTTATTATTGCAACATAACAATCGATAAATCAATTTTCTCCATGACTTAGGAGGTTCATGTATCATTTTTTCATTTCAAATATTAGCGCTATCATTTTAGTGTCATTTGCATATTTTGTGGCTTATTGTTAGAACCATGAACATTTTTGGTAGGAAGGATGGGAAGCATTGTGTTTCAGATTTCATGGCTATCACAAGGGAATGACCCAATATTTTGCGAAATGGTTTGATGGGCATAAGGTTAGCATCACTGAAATTTATTTCTCAGTCACAGAGAACACAATTTCAGATGCAACATCGCTCCATGTCGATGGAGATTGATGGTTTAAAAAAAAACCCTTGGCAGGAATCAATGTTCCATATTTTCTCAATGAAGAGCACAAAGATGAACCATGGAAGTTAGGTGTGCAGATTTTGTGGCTTAAAAAAGAGTGGGCCGAGACTCTGAAAGTTATTCAAAGATATTTTACATGTGAAGGGCACTACCAAAGAATAGGTATGTACCACTTTAAATTTTTAGAACACATTTATCGGCAGGCACGCATGAATATGCCTTATTGCTTGTTGAAGAGCTTGAGGAAAATGTATAATAATGTTCGATATAGACCAAAATCCTTTATTTTTCATAAATATTTTATTAAATTGATGGTGGTTGATCATTTAAAGAAAATAAATCGAACGTGGGAACACTTTATTTTTTGGGGAGGTTTCATTGAGATAATAATACCTAATCCTAAAACCAACAAATGGAGGAGACATAAGGGTGCTATACAAATTGTTAAGGCCTCAAGGGAATCCTCCTCCATTCAAATCAAAAGTAAGGGGAGTGTCTCATCTCCTGAAATCGTTGCTCTTGTACCTACTTTGAAAAAGGTTTATACTAGGAAGGGGAAAAAACTATGAGAAACAGAACAATGTCTCCTCCCCAGAAACCAAAACAAGCCAAAATGGCAGACCCTCTAGAGAAAATTCCTGCAGATTAATGAGTTAAAGTTGCAGAGGAAGGACCTAGTGAAACAGGGGAGGGTAAATTTGACACAATGCATAACAAAATGGAAAAGGAACCTACCCTGGCTTTAATATATGGTATTTAAAATCCCCATACTAGACTTGTAAATAAACTCAGGATCAAGTTTAAACTGAAGCATAACCCTACCCTAGTGAACCAAGTTATTGAGTTAGATGATTCACGAGTAAAAGTACGTCCCCAAGGCCAAGGAAAAAAATACTAAGAAGGTGAAAACAAATCCAATAGATAAGGTGGACCTTTACTAAGGGAAAAAAATCAGCTTAAAAGAGATTTTCCAAAACACACTACCAATTATTTTATTAGTGATCATTTTGACAGTTTTTACACGGAGCACTGACGATTATTTTGTCAGCGCTAGTTTGATTCATTGAGCGCTAACAATTATTTTTTCAACACCACTTTTTTCTCTGTTTTGGTAGCGCACTGCAAAATTACCTCTTAATATATAATGCCAATTATTTGGTCAATGCCCAAATATTTTTCATGATTTTGGAAATGATAAAACGATCATTTTTGTTGAAGTGGTCTAGAGGATATGCTTACACAGTTAATTTCAATCTCGAGGATCATATTAGAGGTCTTAGGAGATGGGCTATTTCAAGAATAATGATAAATCATTTGAGCAAGATTCCGAGACACAAAATAGGGGATTACCATTTTGTATGGCAACATTTTAGTTACATGTTTTCATGTCTTTTCTTCAGCAGTTTACCAGTTACATCTCCACATTTAATTGCAAGTAGTTTATCATGTATCATGAAGTCTAAAAACTATGTATCACTTATTTTTATATGCATATTAGGTTTAGCATAAGCAATAGGATATATTTTTTAAAAATATTTTATAAGTAAATTCTCCTAGAATCATAGATTTATTTTGTAAGTAATTCTCTATAAATTTGTTCTAAAAGACAGAATAGGGGTTGGAAATTTTTGGAAAAAAACTTGTGTATTTTTGTAGATTTTGAGATTAATAGATTTCTATATAAATAGTCTTAGATGTTGAGTTTTCCAATATTCATGAATGAATGATTTACTTTATGTTGTCTATTGTGTGTAACTTGCCATTCGTCACACCTTTTGAACATTTGTCTTCCTCATTTGGATAACGTTGGATGAACTATAATTCATGTGGAATTTCTCAGATTCATGTTATTCATATGATTAATTGTTTTTTTTCAACTTAGATATATCCAGAGAAATCTCAGTGCTTTGTTTTGATGCTCATCTTCCATATTCTTCTACACACCTTAATGATAACATGTCAAAGAAATTGTCAGCTATATTGCCTTTGTATATAGTTGTTCACTGGTAATTTTTGTTTAGAAAGTATTTATCTTTTCTCAAAGGCTCCATGCCCAATGGTCCCTTTTATTTATTTTCAAACCAAATTCATTTATTTCAAGCCAAATCTAGCCAATGAGCTTAATGACCTAATGCTAAAGTCACATTGAGTACTATAGTTAAGGAGAAATATCTCTCCAGATTAAAGGGCCAACTTTCAATCTCAAAGAACTCTGAAGGTTTCCTCAATGAGCCTCCTTCCATACCCAAGGAAATATTTTGAGTGATAACATATTGGCGCCTTTGTCAAGGAACGAAAGTTAAATCACCCTTGGGAAATAATGATAAAGATCCATATTTTATCATTGATGGTGAATGAGGATCAGACAAAATTATTTTGTGCTTCACTTGGCGATTCCATTGTTTGAAAGGTGACTTCACTAGGGCGTTCTAGCTCATAAGGTAGTTTACACTAGGAGACATCCTAATCCTGATCCACTAGAGCATTTTTCAATTCTAGAGAAGTTTTCAGGAAGAAAATATCAGTATAAGAACTAGGTATTGTTCCTTTAGGAATATATTTTTATTTACCTAAAGAGGTCAAGTCCATAAAAGATATCCAATGTGACATTAATTTTGAGTAGAATGTGTTCAAGTCAAAGTTACAATATGATCTTTCAAGTACTGTATTTGATGAAAAACAATTAATACCTATACTCCAAAATTTTCCTCTCAATAATTGAGTTTATTGCCACAAGATGAAGATATTTGGAAACCGTTTAAAATATTGGAACATTTGGTTCACGAGTTCCAGTTTGTTGTATCTAAGTCAGTTATTTTCCCATTTTCTATTCCACCTTTCTTTGCTTCATTTACTTACGTTATATTTCACACCCTTGTTTCATCAATTTCTACTACATCTGTTTCTGTTCCATTTTCATCTACGATTCAAATCCATAGCATTATAATTACTTCAACTTAATTTCAGTAGCTATGGCTGCTAGATATTCTCTGCTCTCTCTTCCAATACAATTGCATGACCTTCCTCAAAATTATGCCCAACGCTTAATCCATTTCGATGGACAGGGAGGTTTTAGAGCCCAACAACATGTGGATATGTTTAATGAATTTATAGATATGGAAGAGGTGGATGAAGAAGATGTCAAGTTGAGGTTTTTTGAATAATTTTTCTTAGGAGAAGTGAAAAAGTGGTTTAGAGCACTACCAATAGGAAGTATTGCTAATTTTTAGCAATTTCAGTCACTTTTTCTTGCAATATGGGTGGATAAAAGAATATCCTTTACAAATCTTTGCTGAATATGAAAATTTGGAGAAAAACCGAGGTGAAACAGTGCAGGAGTTTTCAACTAGGTTCAATAAGGTATGTACTAAAATTCCAACTGATATTGAACCTCCTTCAAGGTCAACTTTACTCCATTATCCTGATTTATTTGATGCGAATTTTGCTTTTAAATTAAGAGAAAGGAATTATAAAACAATGTAAGAAGTGAAAAATAATGCTATAGGAGTAGAAAATAATTTTTTGGCCAAGGAAATGAAAATGAGGACTGAAAGGAAAGGTGCCAAGGATGAACCTTCTTTATCTACAGATACCAAGTTTGATGTCATTCTGAAAATAATGGAGAAAATAGTTGATAAGTTGACTCCTCCCATGGGTGAGCCTCAACCTCATATTATAAATCCCAACTTTAGAAGGCTTCAAGGTCCTCAAGTTCGTCAAAGAGATTAGAAAGGCTCTAGAGATCAACATGTCTTGAGACCTCCTTTCCCACATAATTATGTTGATGAAGAAAATACAGAGGAAGCTGAAGAAAAAGTAACATTTATTGATGAGGATGATAGCAATGTGTACCTAACTAAATAAGAACATGATCGATCAACCTAACTGTCACAGTAAAAGGAAAACAAGCATTTAATGGTTGAATCAGAGGTATATCATCAAGGCTATAGTGACACATTTGTTCGTTTTCAAAGATAGTATAATATCATAGGTAATACTATCACAGTCAAGCATCCTCCAGCAAAGCCTTCAACAAAACAAGCACAAGTAGATCCAAAGAAAGGTATACCTAAGAAAGTTGATGAATTTAAAAAGGATTGAAATGAAATGGAAAAATTTCAGCTACCTTTTAGCTTCTAGAATGAAATCGGTAAGATTAAGATCTCAATCCCATTTTATAAATTATTAAAGAATGTAAAATATAAAGAAAAAATCATTAAAATAATTAAGGGATCGGAATAAGTTCGGTCATGAAACATAAATTCTCAATAATATTTAAACATATAAGATGATTCTCCTAAGAAAAAAATCTGGTCCTCGTGTAACTGAAGTAAATGATGATGCCCCTCATTTTTACACTGTAGTTTGAAAATTCATGAAATGATAATTTATAATTCTATGTTGGACTCTGAAGCATCACACAACTTAATGCCTAAGTCAGCCATGGAAAATTTAGGCCTTGATATCACCCGAAATTACAAGGATTTGTTCTCTTTTGACTCAAGGAAGGTTAAGTGTTTGGGATTAGTCAAGGACCTGGTTGTAACACTTACTATAATCCTTACCAAAATTATGGTGATTTATGTGGTAATAATTCATATTCTAGCTCATTTTGGGATGTTATCACACTCATACGAATCCAAGTTGGGGGTTACTCCTCAAATGAACATGAATTATTCATATATTCTATTTTTCAGTGAGCAGAGATGATTGTACAGAGACATTTAGATGGCATATATAGTTAGAAATCAAAACCAACCTTAAAAAACATCCTATTTATGCAGCTGGAATTGATCTTGGTTCTCAATTTTTTTATAATGGTTTACATTTGGAAGAAGAAAAACAACAACAGACTGAAGATGAAGTCTAGGAGAAAAAATATAGGAAAATTAGGATAATCGGGTATGGAACATGAATTTTGATGGTTCCACTTGGAAATATCGTTCAAGGGTAGGTATTTGGACCATTATTCCAAATTGAAGCAGTCAGTCACACTCTTTCAAACTATAATTTGAATTTGCCAACAACATTGCAGGGTATGAAGCTCTGATTATTCAATTGAATCTGTTGAGAGAAAAAAAAGGAAAAAGGATTAGTGTCTTCAGAGACTCTGATTTGGTTGTGAAGAAAGTAAATGGTACATAACAAACTAAATATCCAAGGATGAGGGATTATATAAATGAGGTATGGGAACTTTTTGACTATTTATTTTAGAAATTATAATTATTATTATTATTATTATTATTATTATTATTATTTTCTTTGTTTCTTGAGAAGAAAATGGTATAGCAGATTCCTTAATACTACTACGAGTGAAAATGGTATAGCACAGAGCATCAGATCTATAGGAGTGGTGAATGATGCTATAACATATGCCCCCTAATATATGAGGTCATAAGGGGTACATGATGGCTGAAATGTATTAAGTTTATCAAAATAATCATGCAAGGACTTGGGAGGAGATCACTAGATTCTAGGCTGTCAAAAACAAGTGGAAGAGATCAGAAAGAAAGCTCATGTCTGAGGTGGGCATATCCATGCTCAGAGATAGTAAAGCATCTCCACAAATCATGTGTAGGGAGGATCCAATATGTATACAAGTACAAAAAAAACTAAGAATTACACAGTGGATCATTTGATCATAGCTGCATAAGAACATATCAAGGCCATGTCCCAATATCAGATATAGAAAATATGATCAATGATGTTAAAGGATATGTATGATCACTGATGTCGCATAACTGATCCTCAAAGTACCAAGTCATAAAGGTGGAATAAAGGTACTGCACGCAACTCGGGTGCCAACATGGATGATGCTGTTGTGATGAACTGTAACATATCAGGTGGATGGTGTCACTGGCACAAATCTGAAGAAGCTATAAAGTGAACCAAAAAGTTTGACACAACTCGAGACTTCACCGCCCACATATGCTACATCTCTACACTATGGGAATGAATGATTTGAGGTCAACCATGTGAGAAATCATTTGATTAACAGTCATTAATGTATACCATTAACAAATGCGAGACAACTCACTGATAATGATGATGAGAATCAAGGCACCATAGTATAATACAACAAGTGCAAATGAATGAGTTGAATTCAAACACTTGAGATAATCTACCAATCGGGAGACATTAATGTATTCTCACTTTCAATAGAAAAGGAATCTACTAGTGATGACTGTAAACCCTAAGGTACTGAAAAAGGACTCTAGATCTTATTCCAAGAGAAATGACTTGTAGTCAATGGGAAAATATTTGCTAGAAGGAAGGTATTTAGGCATCCACAGTAGAGTCGCCAATTCTATTGCGGGAGAAAACTCCCTAGTGTCAGGGTTGAGTACTCAAACAGATCGAAGGGAATCTATCAACAAGAAGCAAGAAATCACACATTCCTAATGCATAAACTACTAAAGTTGGGTTAGGAGAGAGTACTCGTAGGTCATATGTTTGGTGTCATTCCTGTAAGGTCCAAGCCCTCTGCTTCCTCTAAGGCTTTAAAACTTGCAATAAATTTCAGAGAAGAATATATGTTACAAGTAGTTAAAAGCATGTATATGATATGAATGTTAGATCATATAAACATAAAGATATAAATCAGGAATCATACATAATAAGATCATAACATGAACTATAACATAATATCATAACATTCAGGAACAAGGCAAAGCTTCTTTATTGATATCAGCTAAATAATATGGAAGAATACAACTTGATTCAGCCACAACGCTAAGTGAAACCTTCCTCAAGATCCGTCCAACCCAAGCCTCAACAATCATCTCCCAATCATATACACATGGATGTCATATAATATAAGCATAGGGTTTCCTATGACTGAAAGGAAATCATTGAAAAACCAAGGAATAAGAGGACCCTATCTCTCTCCTTTAATATACACATGGAAACAACTGGTTGGCCCATTAGGAGCTGACGAGGAAGATGACATCAGCATGACGTGGCAGTACGAAGGACACATGGCAGCTAGATTCAACAATATTGGGTGGCCTAATAGGGAAAATCTTGATGAAAAGTGTCACGACTAAGGAGATGCCACATGGAAAAGACAACAACATGACATCATTTCGGAGGTCGACATATCAGAGGTTGGATTTTTCATAAATATTGTATAATTTATTTATAGAAAATTTTTGATCCGATGAAAGGGGCTTCGATGTATGATTGGAACATGGTTGTAGGATACTCATAGAACCTAGGGTGTAAAGTGAGGCCTAACTCCTAAAGTTCTATGGCACATATCAGAGGCAGAGTATTTCGTAACTCTTTTATAAATGAAATTTAAAAAGGGTTACGATATAGAGGAGCTCCGATGTAATAACGCTTGGTTAAGGGGGTCTAGAAAGCCAAAGGCGGTGAGTGAATAACAAAGGCAGATAAGCCCCCTATAGGAGCCTGAAGGCCTTAGCACCCAATCTCTAAGCCAGTGGTCATATGCCAAGTCATATGGAAAAAATAATAAGGGGGCTAAGCATAAAAGAGCTAAATGCACTTCAAATTTGTTTGATTTCGTAACGTTCTTTTAATATAACTTATAATGTGGTAAGGCTTTGATAATGATGTACAGAGTGTTAAAGGATGAATGGGTCGACAACTATAGATTCAATGTAAGCCAAAGGATTTGGTTGATGGATTAATTTCCACTGTCAAAGATCGTTGGGTCAAGGTAGTCAGGACTACGACATGCGGGAGTAGATAATGGAGTCTGTCTCTAGAAGAAGCAACACATTTTTTATCTTTCTTGTGCACTTCAACTAATTAATGGAAGAACATATCCTCTAGGAGATGAGATTGGATCACAAAAAGAAAACATTCATGTTGGAGTACATTCTGAGTTATGCGATCAAATTAATAAGCATGGGGAGTCTCTGTGGAGTGTGCAGGTGGACTGAGATTAAATTCGTAGGATGGAGAATCACACTGAGAGTTGGTGAAGTGCTAAGGATTCCATCCTCATGTTTAATGCAACATCAAAATTAAGGCATCAGATGCAACAATAGGATGGATGAGTTATACATAGGTACACTCAGATAGTGTAGAAATAGGCATCAGAGGCAACATTGACCAGCGTGCAGCAGATGAACAAAACCAGCGATTTCCATTGAGAAAAGTGGGGAAGAAAATATTGTTGTGAATGTGCAGAAAAGAGTGAAGAAGAGGGTGTGTGAGCTGAGCAACTGTGCCAAGCGTTGAACTGAGGAAAAGTGCTACAAAGAGATGATGTGATATAAGGACAAGAGTAGAGTATATGCAGTCGAGAGCAGAATGTTGTGTGCATTGTGCTATTGTAAAGTAAGCAGAGGATAGGGTGTTTTGTGTGAGGCCGAGAGAGCCTTTGGAAAAATATAGGAACAAGAGAAGAATTAGGATACTGCAGTGAAGAAAATTGGTATTTCTCTGTATATGTATTTGTCCCTATTTTCAGTTTGAAAATTGTATGAAAAGTAGAACAATAGCTAAATTAGGTGGTGGTATGCATTCATAAGAGGTTGGTGCCTCTTGGAAAGTAGGTGTTGTCTTCTGAAGGGGGTCGATGCCTCCTGTGAGTGTGTGCTCACAAACAAATTCATCTAATTATGTAGGTGCTTAATTTACACCATAACAAACAAATAGATTGGTGGTTTTCTCCCCTTTGGTTTCCACGTAAAAATATCAGTGTCAATATGTGTATGCTACTCATGTGATGGATTGTATGTACATGTGAACAACCTATTGTGTTTTTCATTTGTATTATGTATGAATTCTCTCATAAGTAAAAGACAAGAGAGGAAATAACCAAATACATATTGATAAAATATTTTAAGAACCTCACTATTACTAATTCACCCCCCTCTTAGTAATTTTGTATTTCAACACCCACATGTAATTTACGTATTCGTTCATGTTGCAACTCATCTCAATGCTTTATACAATGCCTTCTAATGACAACAACACACCAATATTGCAGACAAAATTGCCCCAAATTTAAGGGAGTACGAATGTGAACAATAAGTGGTATGAAATTAGGATGCCCAATACCAGAGAAAACATATTTCTTCGCTCATATAGAACTGCAGAGAAGGATACTAATGCTTATGATTTCATTTTGTATTTCCTGGGAGGCCCTAATGATAAATTCAACTTTCCCAGTTTTGGAATTATTATTCCATCAACATTCTCTCTTTCCCATCGATAAATTCAGCTCGTCATGTCTAGATATGGTTGGGTCAAACACCTCCCAAATTTGGCTCAATGATATTCTCCTTATACATCTTCTCATTGTAGCGTTTAAGCCCAATTGATAGCTTCAAATCAATGATTAGCTCTCACAATGTTTATATTCCACACTTCACACCAAGTCTACACCAAAATTGCATCTTTTCACTATTCTCGGCACAACTCCATGCAACAGATCACACCATACACAGGTTTGTCCATATTTTTCTCCATACAACAAGCGCTCCTTTGATAACATCGTTGGTCACACATAGCACCACAGGCAACAAAACTCTTTGCACTAGCCACACTCAGCACATCAACCACATCCTTGACTTTCACACCTTCAGCTCTAATACCAACTTAGAAAATATGGAAGAAAAATTATTGAAAGAAGAGATGCATCTCACTAGTGATACAATATTCACGTAGGAGACTGGACCACTCACACTTACATTCACCAAACTAGCAATCACATACATATATAGGATTACTATGTATCTTAACAAATTATTAGAACATAGGAACTGAAAACTAATAAGGACTAATTAGAAAATCAATCCAAACACAACATAACAAGGTCTAACAATAGGATAATCTCCTTGATTTCTCCATTCTAATATATAACTCTCTTTTTTTTCACAAAGAAAAATTTCGTAATTTTATTTATGATAAAACAAAATTACATGTTGTATGTGCTGGTATATGTCCAAAGACATCCGAAAAGCCGCAAAATAAAAAGAAATGGTGATACAATTAAGATTTTCTCCCCTTCTTCTTTTCAACCTTACGCCAAGCACCGAGTGTTTGCTTGGTCTCGATAAGTAGAAGCTGATTTTCTTCTGTTGGTGCTCCATGATCCTTGTTAGAGTCAGATGTGTCTGATGTATGTGTTCTTTTGTATCCCCCACTATCTAATGTGCCAGGTACCATGTCCTGCTGAGACTTTGTGGTGGTGTCAGGAGGATCTTGCATTTCCTGTTCTTGTGTGCCCAAGGAAGTATCTGTTTGTTGATTCTCATGTGGTGTTGGCTCCACCTCTTCTTCTTGTGGTTCTGGCTCTTTCGAGGGGAATTGCCAACCTTTTGCCACTTTGCCTGTTTTCTTCTTTTTCCTGTTGTCCCTTTTTGCTGCCGGGCATGAGTTTTGTAGGTGTCCCGTGCACCTGCATATCCGGCATCTGAAGGCTGTGTTCTCATAGTCTAAATGCTGTGTCCATCTCTGTTGTTTGTTGTTCAGTATAATGGACTCTGGGAGTCCCTTGCTCAAATCAACCTCCACACAGATTCGTGCGAAAGTGAATATGCGTTCTTCTAGGCGTTGGGTATCAGTTTTAATGTATCTGCCAAGAGTGTTTCCAATGCAGCCAAGAACATTTTCATGCCAAAAATGTAGCGGGAGGTTATAGAGCCTAACCCAGACCGGCATTTTGGTCACCTCCATGGTATTAGCATCAAAGTTTGGGAACCATGGTGTAATGAAGAGACCCGTGGAGCCCCAGAACCATGGTCCCTGACTGAGAATGGCATCTCTGATCTCTGTGGATGAAAATTTGACAATGAAGAACCCCTTAGAACATAGGTGTATTTCACATTCCATGGTCCAGTTTGTAAAAATCCAATGGAACAACTCCATTGGTTTGGGCCAGAAGCAGTTGAATCTGCCAATAATGGCTTGGGATTCGTAAACAGTTTTATGCATATCAATATCTATGCTGTCTATGTTTATTTCAGGCACACTGTCCTGCTGTTCTACAATATATGGCTTTGGTGAATTTTCAGCAGGGGTGGCTGGTGCAGTGGGAGTGCTTTTTTCCCCCTGTAAAATATTCCTGTAAGAACTATAAGAACCTTTTGTGGGTACAGTTTTGGATGCACTTGCGCCCATGGAGGGACCATGAGCCCTGGTTTGTCCCATCATACCACCCCTCAGTCTGAGGTTGAGACAGATGGAAGACCCCGTGACAATGGAGTAGTCAAAAACAGAACAGTGGTCAGCTAATGCTTTCCCCCCAAATATCAGTGACTGAGCCTGGACTGGGTAACCCACCTTACTTTGGATCGTTGCCTTCAGATGTAGTATTGTATCTATTGTTTGAATCCATATAATAAAGTTATTTCCAACAGGAGGCTTAATGAACACTTGATATGATGTGGATCCTACCTGGGAATCGGAGATGCAGGTATGCAGGCTGCGATTTTTGACAGTAAGCACCACCTCGTGCGCCTGTGTCTGTCTCAGCTGGTCCGTGTGCATCCATGGAGTCTCTTCTGAAGAACCCACAGCAGCTGTAATGGGTAGACGAGCTAACCCCTGCAGCCCCGGGTTCATATGCAACTGTGGATGTCGCCTGGCCTTTATTCCGGATGCCCAGAGTCCACCCATTCTCCTGGCCCAGGGCAAAGTTGTGGATGCCAGCTCGCCAACAGGGTAATCATGTGTCCGCTCCCAATAAAAAAGCAAGACAGAGGACCCTGTTTGTGCAGTCGACCCATAATACAGCGCAATGCGGCCAGAGGCACCATGCGAGATGTGGCAGTGCGCATACTCCGTCGGTATACCAAATACAAAGTCATCAATGGACAAAAAGCACACGCAGGTGCTTATTCCACACCCCACATTGTCATTTGAGAGACAGGACAGGCACCAGAGCCCCGTTCTGGTAGTTCTGCAGGTCCATGACCCGGTCTCAGCAGAAATTAAAAATTTCACAAGATTGAATGGATGCCCAGCCCGAATGGCACAAGGAGCATCGATGATGAAGCAGGAACCCGAGCCATGGAGGCGCCTCCTGCAAAGCGAACTCCCAACCGCGGCGACGATGGTCTGTAAACCTAGATCAGTGTTTTCTCCCGCGCGCGCCATCTCCAATCCCCCAAACCTCATGAATTCACAATGTTATTTCCTAATATATAACTCTTATTTGGCTTAGTTGGGATGATTCGTTCGAACCAGAGGTTATGCCAATTATTTAGGAATTAGTTAAATCTAATTTGGTTGAAAGATATTATTCAACTAATTAGATTTTATGTAATTTTGAGAGATTTTCTCAATCAATTAATTGTGATATTAAAATAGATCCTTTATTTGAAAAAATATTCATATATTTATGGGTATCATTATTTTATTAATTAATAAATATAGTGCATTCTTATTCATTTATAATGATTTAATTTTGATATAAATTATAATAATGGTTATATATATATATATATATATATATATATATATATATATATATATATATAACTTTTTTTCTAAATTTACTTTAAAATTCTAAAAAAATATTATCAATTTATAATGTATATCCAATCTATTTATTAACTATTACGCATTAAAATACCAATAAAAATAACCTATTTACGCTTACTTTTTACATTCTAAGTTTATAATATTAATTTTAATTTTTAAGGTCATTAAAATCATCATAAGGTAATAACAATGTAGAAATAAGTATTACATTTAGTATGGCATACAATTGAGTAGGCTTAAGGTTAAGAGCGTATTTCCTCTTAAAAGGTTATAAGCTCAAGTTTAGAGGGGAAATTTTATAATTTACAAATAAGTTTAATTTATATATTAATTTTTTTTATAAAATAATAATAATAATAATTTGCCATGGGTAGCTTAATTTTCCATTCCTTTGATAATGAAGGGTTAGATATTTGTGTTGTGAATTTTTCTTTGAAATTTTTAAAACCAATCAAATAACAAATTTAACATCAGCGACTTCCCACAATAATTTAAGGAAGTATTTTTTTTTTAAATAGATAAGGATAAGATGTAAATATATACTTAGCAAGAGTTACTTCCAACCATTACTTATGTTTTCTTAACACTTCTATAGTATATAAATGGGTGGGGGGTAGGCTTGACTATGGCCGGTCAATGACCAAGCTAGAGCGATAGATGTCCCAGTTGCTTATATAGTATATAAACAAGTGGGGGGTAGGGTTGAGTACTATGGCTGGTCAATGACCAAGCTAGAGAGATATACGTCCCCGTGGATGTCTTGGTCCTTGCAAAGTCATGAGTTACTGGTATTTGTGGCTTGCGGTTGTTACATATACCCAGGGAGGTTGCTTAGTTCCCTCTTAAAAAAAAAACACTTTTATAGTATATAGGAATAAAATTGTAAATGTGTATACTCACTAATGGTTACTACCCACCAAAATTTATGCAAGTCCTTGGTACCCCTTGGTACCAAACAAGTGATTAATTTATTAGCTTCACATCTCAATTTATTAGTTCCTACCAATGTAAAAGTATTCTATTTTCCTAACCACTGTTAATTTAGCATTGATCAATACAAGTTATATTTTTTTTTTTATGAATGTTATAGTTTACATATATGTTTAACTTATATATTATTGTATTTTTTTATAAAATAATAATAATAATAATAATAATTTTCTCTTCCTTTTTATTTTTTTTTCTCTCAAGTTTTAAAAACCATCCAAATAACAAATTTAACATAAGTGACATTTTATAATAATTTAATGAAGTCTTTGTTTAAAAAATGGATAGGGATAAGATGTAAATAAACATACTTACCAAGAGTTACTCCCAACAATTATTTATGTTTCCCTCAACACTTATATAGTATATAGGAATAAAACTGTAAATGTGTATACTCACTAATGGTTACAACCCAACAAAACTTTTGCAATTTCTTGGTACCAAGCAAGTGATTAATTTATTCAAATTTTTTATCCAATTTTTCCGAAAGCATAATTTCTAACTTCACTCATAGACACTAAACTTACTTGCAATACTTGTTATGATTGATACCAACCATTTAATTTATATGACTACAATAAAAATAATATTTTCATAAATCTCATTGAGAAATTAAAATTAAATATCTTTTTTTAAATAATATCATTAAATTTTTTCAAATAATACAATTAAATCCATTTTAATTAATTCTTTATTTTCTTTTTTTTGTATTCAAACTCTAGTTGGAGCGTCTTTTTATATATTTAAACTGGTTCTTGATCAGATTTCTTATCTTGTTGTGGTGATGATGAATCACACTGACTCATTAGAAACCCGTGGAAAAAATATACTTAGATGTGATTATCACCCATAAATTTTATATCCATTCCCATAAATTATATATCCATTGAAAAAGATTTAATTTCACTAATCTCTATTATATTAGTACTTCAAATCTTAAAAAGTAAGTTAAGTGATAACATAAATGTATTAAATAAAAACTATCCCAAATAACTTCCAACCTATATAATTTTAAATAAAACATGAAATTGCTTTTCCTTGAATATTGAAATTAACGGCTGAGAAATACAAATCCACTCCATTATTCTCACAAACAAAATATAATAATGTTCATTAGAGCAACAACGCAAGTAGGGTCTATCTCCCACTGACAAAGATGCGATATCAAGATCCGAAACCCATATATTATAAATTAAACTTTGCATTATTAAGTGGAAATTATAAAATCTCCATTATTTATGGAACCGGCATTTGGTCGTAGCGTGAATTCCCACATACATTAGACTGTAGTAGTTTTGTAGCAGCACAATTGCTCACACGCATCCGCGTAACGCCATAGCTCCCAAAGCATAACCGATTCAAATCTCTGCTGCATATTTTATAGGATTTACCAAATAGTTTTCGAAATCTACATTACGAGCACATTAGATTTCAACATGGCAGATGTCACAGGAGCTCCCTTAAACACTGCACATAACCTTACAGAATCAGAGGCAATAGATCTTAATTAGCCTTCCTGCAGTTTTTGCGAATTTGTCCGCTGGTACCAGTGAGGGGTTTGATATTACCCATTTTCACCATGGCAGATGCGAAGTCCCTAAAGAAGTTGTTTTGACTATTGCTGTAAGTATTGACCTGAGAATCTGTAGAACCTCCATTAAAAAGCTGCTGATCGGAGTGGAGAAGTCCTTTTTTGCTTCTCAAATTACTGTAATAGTTCTTGTCGAATTTGGTAGGGGTGGCCACATCTAAAGGCGAGAGAGTGTTGTCGCCACCAGCGCTTGGGCAGTTTGCCTTCACAGACGTGGCGTACGAAGCGTCAATGTTGGATTCGTTGTAGATGCGAGTTCTGAATACAGTGCACCGAGTTTGCCCAATTGTATGTGCACCTGCAGTAATAACCGCATGACAAATGTTACACATATTTATGTAAATTCGATATGTTTTTTTTTTTTTTTTTCGAACTTATTTGAATTCTATAGGCTTTTATTTATTTTCAAACCTATTTGAAGAGAGTTGAAGTGTTCACCAAAATATAAAGCGATTTTGAAGATATTTGAAGTGTTCACCAAAATATAAAGCGTTTTGAACACCGAAAATTTCAACAACAATATAGCATGAGTGATATTCTACCTGAGAGTGCTACGAGATCCTTGGTAGAAAGACCGTGACCTTGAAAAGATGAGATGAGTGCGTTGAGATTCAAAGTGGGAGCAGGCATGTTGTTGTTTGCAGCGCTTAAACTCGCAGTCGCGGAGTCTCGCCTTCCCAGCAGTACTGTCCATGTTGGGCCTCCCAGCTAACAAATTGCAATCATACACGAGCGAAAAAGCGTTATTTCATTGCATTTCCTGCCAATATAAAATGAAAATATTGTTGTTCAAAAATAGTTAAATAAATTGAAAAGAGAGGAAAGGAATCGATGATTACTGCAACAACAGAATCACGTGCAGCGATTGCAACAATATCTGCACATGACACGACACCACTGCAGGCTGCTTCTACTTGAGTTTTGATAGTGTCTATTACGTCGAATCCTCTCACGGAATTATTATTTGGGCCTGCGGTTTTTTCTCCCGTGAACCTCGAGTTATCGTCCAACAGTATAGAGCCATCGCACCCCTGCAGAAAACCCAAACCAATACTCAAAAGGGGTCTGAGATGGCGCAATTCAAGTAAACCCAACGACACTGTTATTATTCATGAATTTCTTTCTTACATTGACGAAGCAATCGGGGAAGTGAAGGCGGAGCAAGGATGCCCCCATCCTTTTCTCTTTGGCCACCGCTTTCTTAACTGCGGCTTGCACTATCGACAGAGCCCTTGGGCACGATTTTTTATAAAATGTTGAGCTCAGCTGCCCATGCACAGTGTTAATAATGGAGCTTATAATCAACATTACTATTACAATTCTCTTCATGCTTAGAAATCGAGCAAAAAATACAGTGGAATTTAATCGAACTGAAAGAGAGAACGGAAATGAACGTGGGAAGACCGCAAGACCACGGGGAAGATGGTGTGGGAAGTCTTCAGAATTGCGGGCTTCTTATATAAGTGGGAGTCGACGAAGGAAATCCATTGCAAATATTTTTTTGCAATGGAGTCAACATGACAGACAGCCAGCAAATGATATAAAGTCGTTTTGGCATGGAAAAAAGTGAGGGCAATTATTGCCCATGTCCTACAATTATGTATGACAGCTGTGAAGGGGTCCAACATGCCGAAATTTCCAAACGCGTCTGACCCAGACGCATGTGCAGGCCAAAATATGTATACATTCTATCGAATCAGGCACGCCAGTGACTCGATAATGGGATATAGGGCAACTTTGGAAGTCCTTCCATTACGGAGCCATATATCGTAAGCTATACGATATTATATCGAATCAGGGACGCGAGTGACTCGATAATGGGATATAGGGGAACTTTGGAAGCCCTTCCATTACGAGCTATTATGATATGGAGTTATATCAATTTCTGAATGATTTGAATGATTCCAAACACATACAGAGGAATAATTACAAAAGATGGACTTCTTTTCTGTCTCTCAAAAAAATTACACATAGTCAACAGTCTTCTTCTTATTTTGCTTTCGGGCTCTTTTTCATTTATAGGGCATAACGTATATAGAAAAATTAGAAAAATTAAAAACAAACTATTGAAATTATATATATTATAAACTTAAAAGTTTATAATATATATTTATTATCCGTGTATGTAATATAACCAAAGTTGAAAAGATTTCATTGTGACATTAAAATAAAACATAAAAAATGATACATTAAGGTTTTAAGACCTTAATAAATTTTGATGCATAACGTAAGCCAAGGTTTTGAAACCTTAGTCGCGGAATTCAACCCGCGATTAAACTCCATTGTATTCGGATTTCACATACCATTTTGCCCTAATGTCATTGAGGGCAAAACCTGCGCGATCGGCCTCCCATTGGCTGGAGATGGGACATGTCGAAATTCAAACATAAACTAAACCAAATCTCATAAAATTATCGCATACCGTTTTCTTCTTGTGACGTCATCTAAATTTCTACGTGATAAACACTGATTGGTCCACGTGCCCTTGCTGTGCTAGTGGTGGGACCGTTTCCTCACGTCGGTGAAGCGGCTCCAAACATGGGCGATAGCCATATGATTGGCTAGCGGTGGAGCCCGCGGTTGCTATGTTGGCATGTGATGTGGCCCGGTTCAAAAACAAAAAAAAATTCCGCGTAAAACAAATTGTCGTTTGGTGGTTGGTGAGTTGGTTTAATGCCGCGATAAGACAACCCTTTGAACTGTGGTTGTGTGGTCAGAGCCACAAAAAAAACATAAATGAAAACACAGTAAGATGGCTATAACCATTATCAAAATCAACTTTGTAGATTCATTTAAAAAAAAAACAGTGTTAAATGCTCGATGGTGGGCACTCAACACATAAACACTCTGCCCCTACTGTACTCCTTCTTTTCACTATGTAGTGCAGGAGTTGAATTTAAAAATTCAACACTCCCCTTGAAATTCAACCACTGGGTTTTCTTCCATATCCAAACACTTCCTCGGATAATTAAAACTCTTTTGCCCCAATGGCTTTGTCAAAATGTCTGCAAACTACTCCTCTGTTCTCCAATGTCTCAGAACAATTTCACCATTGTTCACTAGTTCTTCGATGTAGTGATACTTCGTTCTCTTATGAAACACTGAATTCTTTGACAATGCTATAGCTGAGCTATTGTCACAATAAATTGTTGTGCCTTTTACCTATTCATGACACAAACTCCTCAACATTCTTCTCATCCAAACTACTTGACATGCTGCTGCTGTAGCTGCCACATACTCTACCTCTGTTGTAGATAAAGTCGCAATTGGTTGTTTCTTAGAAGCCCATGAAATGGCTCTTGAACCAATATGAAAAATATAACTAGATGTACTTTTCTGGTCATCTATACTTCCAGCCCAATCACTGTCAGTATATGTAATCAATTCAAAATTTCCTGAAATGGTATATAAAATTCCATACCTTTTCGTTCCTTTCACATACCTCAAAATTCTTTTTGCTCCTTGCCAATTTGCCTCCTTTGGCCTCTCCATAAATCTGGAAATTAAACTTACAGCATGCATAATATCTGGCCTAGTTGTAGTCAAATACATGAGGCTGCCAACTATGCTCTTGTACAAGATTGGATCAAAATTCTTGCTGCTGTCCTCTTTGCTAAACTTCAATCCCATCACTGTAGGAGTAATTGCTGCCTTGCAATCCTGCATATTAAATCTTTCCAAAACTTCATTTACATATTTAGCTTGAGAGATAAAAAATTTATTTTCATTTTGCTCTACTTCTATTCCTAAGAAGTATTTAAGCAATCACATATTAGTCATCTCAAATTCATCCTTCATGACTGATTTAAAATTCTCAATGAGGTAAGCATCATTACCTATAAAGATCACATCATCAACATATAAAACAACAATCAACATCTTACCATCTTTCTCCTTGATGTATAATGTGGGTTCTCCTTCACATTTTTCAAACCCATTTTCCAGTAGATACGCATCTATCCTACTGTACCATGCTCTTGGTGCTTGTTTCAACCCATAAAGAGATTTCTTCAATCTACATACTTAATGCTCTTGGCCCTCTTTCTCATAGCTCAAAGGTTGTTCAACATAAACCTCTTCCATCAATAATCCATTTAGGAATGCTGATTTCACATCTATTTTGTAAACTTTCCACTTGTCTTGTGTTGCTATTGACAACACTGCTCTCGTTGTTTCCATTCTTGCAATTGGTGCAAAAATTTCCTCATAATCTCTTCCTTGTTGCTACTTGTAGCCTTTGACAACAAGTATGGCCTTGTGCCTTTCAATCTTACCTTCAACATTGCTTTTGGTCTTGTAGACCCATTTCACTCCAAGAACTTCTTTGCCTTTTGGGAGATCAACTAAATCCCATGTTTTGTTTTTCTCTATTGCATTCATTTCTTCATCCATAGCATCTATCCATTTCTTATCTTTTATAGCTTCTTAAAAATGAATAGGATCATCTACATGACAATACAATGCAAATAAAGATTTCAGACCTTCATTTGTTGCCTCTTGCTCATAAATATCATTCAAATTTCTGAATCTAGTTGCTCTTTCACTTGGTGTACTTGTGCTTGTAGAAGCACTCAAATCTGCTCCTTGTGGTGTGTTTGGAGAAGCATTGTCATCACTTCTCAAGGGTGTTCTCATACTTTCTTGTGGTATCCCTTGTTGTCCTTGTGTTGGTGGAGGTGGTGTTGCTAATGAAGTGTTCCTTTCAGCCATTTCTTCCTCATCATCATCATGAGACAAATAGCTCTTCACATTGACTGTTTTCTCAATGCTTCCATCCCAGGCTTCTTCTTAAATGAACTGCACATTTCTGCTTATAACAAACTTCTTGGTGGATGGGTTATACAACCTGTATGTCTTGGATTCTTCACTGTATCCAATAAATATGCACTTCTCCCCCTTACTGTCCAACTTCTTCCTTAGTTGATCTAGAATGTGCGCATAAATCACACAACTAAAAACTCTCATGTGGGTGACACCTTTTTTTATGCCAGTCCATGTTTCTTCCGGAACTCTATTCATTATAGCTTTGGTTGGGCATCTATTTAAGATGTATACTGTATAATGTACAGCTTCGACCCAATATTCATTTGGCAAATGTTTTGCCTTCAACATACTTCTTACCATGTCCTTGATGGCTCTATTTTTCCTTTCAGCAACTCCATTTTTCCGCGGTGTGTACCTTGTTGTAAATTGCTTGTGTATCCCATTTTCTCTAAAAAAACGCAGAAATTATTTTGAGATATACTCACCTCCTCTATCAGTTCTTAATACCTTAATATGCTACCCACTTTGGTTCTCAGCAAGAGCATTAAAGTGGCATAATTTCTCAAACACTTCACTTTTATATTTCAAGAAATAAACCCAAGTTTTCCTTGTGAAATCATCAATAAAAGTCAACATATAGTGGTTGCTTGCTAGTGATTGTGTTTGCATTGGTCCACACAAATCTGAATGGACAATTTCTAAGGGTGCCTTTGCCCTTATTCTCTTTCCTGATGGAAAGTTTTCTCTATGTTGTTTTCCCAAGATGTAGCCTTCACATAGGCTATTTGGTTTCTCAATCAAAGGTAATCCCTTTACCAGTCCTTTCCTATGCAACAAATTCAGTCCTCCAAAGTTGAGATGTCCAAATCTCAAGTGCCATAACCAATTTTCATCCTTTGCTTCTCTTTGGAATGTCTCTTGTGTTACTGCTACAATTTCAAATCCTCTCTTCAAATCTACTCTCATATTGAGAGGGAACATTCTTTTCCTTGTCATTTTCACTTGTGCAATGCATTGCTTGCTTGGTGGTTTATCCATGATGGTGCATACATCATCTTCAAAGAAAACATTGTACCCCTTTTGAATGAACTTTCCAATGCTCAAGAGGTTACACTTTATACCAGGCACATAGTATACATTTGATATGGATCTTCCTTCTCCTTTCTTTGTTAAAACACTTACTCTGCCTTTTCCCATGACAGAGACCTTACTGTCTGTCCCCAATGTTACTTGAGACTTTACATTTTCATATAACATGGAAAACATGGAAATGTTTCCAGACATATGGTTGGTACATCCTGAATCTAGAAACCATATATCTTCATTCTTTTCTTCAGCCATATTACATGCTAAAAATAACTTCTCTTGACTCATATTTTATTTTGTAAAGTTAGCACTAGGTCTATTACCCATGTCACTCTGTTTCTTCCTACATTCATTGGCATAATGCCCATAATTCTTACAGTAATGACATTGGACTTGGGATTTATCATACCTTTGTCCATGTGCTTGATTTTGTCCACCTTGCTGGCTACTACCTTGCACATGGTTCTGATTTTGATTGCTGCCCCTTCCATTGGCATTTGCAGGGCTATTACTTCCTCCTATGTTTTGGCTTCTGCCTCTTCCTTTTCTTCTATAGTTTCCTCTGCCTTGTCCTCTTCCTCTTCCAAAGGACATTTGGGCCTTGAAGGCATGCTCCAAAGATGAGTTTGTTGTTCTTCCCAATCTTTGTTCATGAGTCATCAATGATGCATGAAGCTCATCAACTATAAACTTTAAGAGATCCTTTGTCTCTTCAATGGTTGTGACTACCACATCAAACCTTGAGGGTAAGCTCCTCAACACTTTCTCCACTATCCTTCTTTCTTCAAGTGTCTCTCCATGAGACCTTATTTGGGTAACCAACCCAGTCACATGTGTGAAGAATAAGTCTATGTTATTAGACTCTTTCATACAGAGAGTTTCAAAGTCTCTCCTTGGCAATTGTAGTTTCGTTGTATTCACCTTCTCCATACCTTGATAGGCAGTCTGGAGGGTATCCCATGCATCATTGGACCTCTTAGCTGTTGTTATCCTTGGAAACACACTTTCATGCACTGCTTGATAGCGATAGAAGAGGGCTTTTGAGTCCTTCTTCCTATTTCTCTTCAACAAATCCTTCTCTACCTGTGTTAAGGCATTAGAGGCATTTTCATCTACTGGTTCTTCAAAACCATCTTCAACAAGCTCCCATAAGTCTTGAGAGGCAAATAGGACTCTCATGGTGATTTCCCAATAGTCATAGTTCTTCCCATTGAACTGTGGGAGTTGAGCATTTTCAATACTCATGCTTGTGTTGGCTCCTGTCATGGCTAGCACATTGAACTATGCTTTTAAACTTTACTGTGTTTTTAAACCAACTATCTCTCTGCTTAAGAGACAACCTATGTCTTCAAAAAGACTTCTCTAGTCTGCACTTTTTAAACAAATTAAAAAATCTTTTTTTCAGAAATACCTGGTCTTTGCTGAGCCTTCACACTGCTGGTCAAAAGCTACAACAAAACTCCTTCCTTCAACTTCTTTGACAATCCTTCAAAGAGCCTGGACTAGCTCCGATACCATGTTGGAATTTCTGAATGATTCCAATCACATACAGAGGAATAAAAATTCCCCAACTTCAACACAGAGATTTAATTAAAATTTGCTAGACAGAGATGGCACACAAACTGCTTCTATTTCATTAAAATGAAAAACTATTACAAACTGATAACTTTCTACTGCTGGGAGATTACAAAAGATGGAACTGCTTCACACACAGTGTCCTCAACTTCCTCTCCGTCTCTCAAAAAATTTACACACATTCACACTGCTCTTCTACCTTTGGGCAATCTAAAATAATACACAGTCTTCTTCTTATTTTGCCTTCGGGCTCTTTTTCATTTATATGGCATAACGTATATAGAAAAATTAAAAACAAACTATTGAAATTATATATATTATAAACTTAAAAGTTTATAATATATATTTATTATCTGTGTATGTAATATAACCAAAGTCGAAAAGACTTTCATTGCGGCATTAAAATAAAACATAAAAAAATGATACATTAAGGTTTTAAGACCTTAATAAACTTTTCCGCATAACATAAAACGTAAGCCAAGGTTTTGAAACCTTAGTCACGGAATCCAACCCGCGATTAAACTCCATTGTATTCGGATTTTTCATACCATTTTGCCCTGACGTCATCGAGGGAAAAACCCACGCGATCGGCCTCCCATTGACTGGAGATGGGACCCGCCGAAACTCAAAAAAAAAAACTAAACCACATCTCATAAAATTATCGCATACCATTTTCTTCCTGTGACGTCATATCAATTTCTACGTGATAAATGCTGATTGGTCCACGTGCCCTTGTTGTGATGGCGGTGGGACCGTTTCCTCATGTTGGTGAAGCGACTCCAAACTTGCACGATAGCCATATGATTGGCTAGCAGTGGAGCCTGTGGTTGCTATGTTGGCATGTGATGTGGCCTGATTCAAAAGAAAAAAAAAATTGCCACGTAAAACAAACTGTTGTTTGGTGGTTGGTGAGTTGGTTTAATGGTGCGATAAGACAACCCTTTGAATTGTGATTGTTTGGTCATAGCCACAAAAAAAACATAAATGTAAACACAGTAAGATGGCTACGGCCATTATCAAAATCAACTTTGCAGATTCATTTAAAAAAAAACAATGTTAAATGCTCGATGGTGTGCACTCAACACATAAACACTCTTCCCCTACTGTACTCCTTCTTTTCACTGTGTAGGGTACGAGTTGAATTTAAAAATTCAACATTAAATGCAGTGAGGCAGTATATGTTCACCGTTAAATTTAAACAAAATTAAATCTAATCGTAGACATATACTACCCCACCGCATTTAATATCGGATAAATTACGATTTATTAGTTGCCTTCCATTACAAGTGTCTTCGGTGAAGCTTCAGGTGTTTATGATTAGTGTTGAAGATGACTTGAATGACTAACCTGGCAGCTTCGTCTCATCTATGATCTACTTATTTCTTTTGCTCCACACCACAAGATGATAATTTAATGTCTTTGAAATTTACGTAAAAAGGAGATTCCCGTGTCCTTAAAGCAGCCACACAAATTCACCAATGTTTGAGAGCTTTGAATTACACGTCACCACTATACCGGCTTTCTTAAAATTACTGCGATGGATTTTGATTTCAGGTTGACTTGAATGCCAATCGAATCTCCTAAATTGGGACTAGAGGAATGCTTTGAAATTGGATCATAATTGGAATGTTTTAGCTATTAGACATGTTTATGATCATAATGGGAAAAAATTATGATTTATAGATGTTTAAATCTAAATTATATATATGTTGCTAGGAAAGGTGGGTATGGGAGGAGTGCGTCACATGAAATTATGATTTATAGATGTTTAAATCTAAATTATATATATATATATATATATATATATATATATATATATATATATATATATATATATATATATATATATATATATATATATATATATATAGAAATATGGGTATGGGAGGAGTGCGTTGCATTTTGAAACAAGCACAGGTTTTATCACATATATTATAATTTGTATATATTATATATTTTATAAATTATAATAATATGTATGAATTTTGAAATCTGTTAACTCACATGTTAATAAATGTTTAAGTTGAAACCTAATTTATGATATTATTTATTTTGTAAACTAAAATCCTTTTAAAATTTATATACATTTAGTTATTACGTTGAAACACAGTGTTGTTAAGGTCTGTAATAAAGTTAATGACATAGATACATATCTATACTAGAAAAGATGATTTGATTCATATCAGTGAAAGAATATTTATACATGAAGTTGACCTCCAGGAAATTCATTATTATCAGTCCCTTAGAGAATTTTTCGAGATAACATTTAATGTCATCATTCTACCAATCTTTTCATGAACAACACTTTCGCATATATATTTAGTGGACCTACTAACTACGTCATCGTAAACTATGAAGGATGAGAATAGGATTTGCACTGAAAATAACATAACAACCCTTCGAGTATGATTCTATCATATTCAAATAAAAGTATGATACAACGATATGGCCAATATTTAAAACTCAACTTCAACACTAAAAATGATGGTTAATTAAGGATGCATTAAACTTATTATGTTATTTGTAAGCTACAATTGTGCAAGAGGAGATTATCTTCCATCCGATATATCATATGGATATTTGATACCCAAATAATTTCTATATCATTTGTTTGATACTAGAATTTTGAACTTCCATGAAGTTATTCAACACAATGACAAGCCATTACATGGAATATGAAAAGAAAAATATCTCTAGACAAAGGAAAAACGCCTTCAAGAACCCCTCCACAATTTCTTTCAGGGTTCACACACCGAGCCTGAAGACACTAAGTATCGAGTTCGTGTGGGAAGTACGAGGTTCATTTGGGTTCGTATAGGAAGTAATCGTTCCAACACCCAATTCATGGGGACGAAAACCTGGTATAGGTTCACGAACCCCACCCCCAAGTTTGGAAACCCATGCTTCATAGATGTTTATTTATGAAATTAAGTAAGTTTTATAGAGAAAAGTTAAAATAGGTTCATAGTCACTTGTTTTTCACTTCGAAACCAAACTAAATAATATAAGTCTCTTATCAAAATTATCATTCCAAATGACTTAAGATATTGATGTGAGTGTGAATTTATTTAAGAAATTAGAAAATAAAGCAAAACTATCACTAGTAGAAAAGTTTCCAACGTATTCTTCTAAAAATCAAAAGAGCTAGAGTATAAAACATATATTAACTAGTAGTGATAATATGTGAATTAATAAAAGAAAATGAATTTGAGTTTCCCATAACATAAACCATAAGGTGACACTCCCTCTTATTCGTTCACAATATCTAGATGTGGGACTTCCAAGGGTTTGATCACATTGTCTCACTATGGTCCTATGGAGGTTTCGTTCCCATGACCTAGACATGAGCCCACTATGTCGAGCGGGGGTAGGTCATGAGGGTTTTAACTAAGGCTAATCATGACTGCTGACTTGTGAGTCATAATGGGTCTACAACTTTTTTCCATGTGAATTACCATGTTAAGTCCTAGCAATGACTGATAGATTAGAAGGAAACTGGTCAGGCCCTTAAGCATGGACTTAGATAAACTCAACCTCTTAGGTTGAAGTGGACTGACGATAAGAAGAGGACGTGGGTTGAATGCACGTTGTCCAAAAAGTGTGCATTTTGTCTTGGATTTGAAAAACATGGTGAGAACAAAAGCAAAGTGTTTAACAAAAGGCATAAATTAGCTCGGGAAGGAAACAGGGACATTTCTCTCCAAAATTTCCCAATTTTTCTTTGATCCTTGTCCGGTAAATCCCTCTACGTCATGGTTAATGCAGCCAGTGTTGATTTTATGCTCAAAGAAAAAATTACAGCGATGATAGGAATTCAGGGGGGTGCGTTGAAGCTCCTTTATAAAGGAAGGTAGCTACAAATAGGTCAAGTACTCATAGATTAGAACATTGTTAAGGATACCTCCATAACTCTTATTGAGTGCCTAAATGGTGATGCCAAGAGTGGTAGGGTATCTTCGGCTTTAAATCCGCTTTCCTTCAAGGATGCCCTCAAGTTAGGATCCAACTCTCAATAGGACCAGGCTACGCCTAAGCCATACCAGGTGAAAAAGGATGAGGATATTCCATTTGTAGAAAGTTTGAACACTATTTTGGAGAAATAGCTCTAGATCTACTCTAAGAAGGTCCTCATTTGTTGCTTCAATGGATTTTGGCCACACTCAAAAAATATTTATATGTGGATTCATGTGGCTTGGACTTCGAAATGCAAGTTTATATTTGTTTCTAAAGGTTTCTTTATAGTATTTTTTAGAAAATCAGAGGATTACAAAATATCCCTAACTGGTGAATCTTGGTTTTGGGGTAAATCTAGCATGTTCACGATCCCCTTCTTTCCAAATTTCGATCCCTCCATGTGAGTCATCACCAAAATTCCAATCTGGGTTTAGCTTCAAAATTTTCCTGCCCATGTATGGAATTTCTCTATATTTGAGGGCATCAGTAATTTCTTAAGTTGTTATCTTTGCTGAAAATGCACCAAGAAAATCTAGTTTTGAATTTCCTTCGTAAAACTAGATTAAAATTTGAATTTTCCACTTAGTTAACTGTGTTAATTCAATTTGGAAACACTTGACTTCAGTTCTACGTGATTGATTTATAATTGTAGAAATCTATTTCAGTTAAGTTGATTTGTTGTCAATCAAACTAGTTCCAACTGTTGGAGAAACTAGTGGAGGGTCAAGTTGTGTAGTGTAACTTTAGTCACACTTAGTGGTCATCTAGTTAACTAGTCAATCAACCCAAATAACTGATGCACACAGAGAATTTGAGTTACCCAGTTGAGATTGGATTTTAAAGGCAATGTACTATTAGTTGTAAACTACTTCAAGTTGACCAGGTGGTGTGTTGGCCTGTGACTGCACACAAAGGGGAGAAGGAGAAAGGAAGGAAAGCCCTGACTGTCAAAGAGCTTCAAAGGAATAAATATGCATCTCAGTTCAGTAGAAAGGGGAAAATGTAGCTGATAAGGTTTACTGGTGAGAAAACTTCATTTCCACCATCCTTCATCTCATTTATCCTCTTTACCTTCATTTACCCTCTCTTACCCTTCACTTTCCCTTTTCTAAAGTCCCGTGTTGCATTTCTTCATTGGCAACACCGCTCCCTGCAAGTTTCAATACTTACGTCTTAAGAATTACCAAAACTTATCTTGTCGCCGATGCAACTTGGTGGGACCCATCCAACCTTGATACATCACCCAGATTCACATGCAAACCCTTGTATTCCACATTTTCCTTACCTTTCACCTTTTTTCACTTTGCAACGTCTAGCGCGTCGCATGTCACATATCACACATTTTATAACTTAAAGCTTAAGCGCCTACAAAGTATTTTGTTTAATTTTTGATGCGGTTGGCCCCACCATAATAGCTCCACCGCCCACTTCTGGCTGCTTGTAATACTTTTTGTATAATATGAAGTGTCATACACTTACCATATAACCATTCACCGCTTTATAACTCCACCAATGCAGTGGGCCCCATTCTCCCTGACACATCATCCTCCATTCAGCACAAACCGCACTTCGCAGTTTTAAGAGTTTACCATATTCCCCAAATGCTAAATTCTACGATGTGCGATATGGGCGGGTCCCTCTCCCCACACTTCGCAAGTTTTATATTTTAAATCCTACTGCTTATAACAAAATGCTAAGATCTACGATTTGCGATTCAGTCAGCCCCAATTCACCCGCGCTTCGCACTTCACATCCTTTAAAGTTTACCTCCATTGTTTACTGTTAAGAGTTACGATTTGTGGGTAGTGGTCGGGTCCCACCTTCCCTCCACGTCACCTTCCCTGCCATCACACATCGCTCCCCACAACTTTTAACATTTACCACCCGCTACTCCCAGCTAAATCTTGCAACATGCAATCTGCGGATGCGAGTCCCACCACTTTTCCACGTCATCAATAGCCCCTCGTGGCCTATCTTTCACCCACTTCAATGTAAATAACTTTCGTTAAACCCACTCTCGCTTTTGCCATCCTGCCTTAAGCTCCGCTCCACCCCAATACATCCAATGATCCTTATCTAGTTTCGCCCCCCCTGCAGCATTCAAAATTTATCGTAGGAGGGGTCTGAAAAGGGTGTGTTTCATTACCACCCACTCCTCCATGTGCCTTCCTCTCATCATTTCGCACCCCACCTCTCCAATAACGCTTACCACTTGAGACCCCCTCCGAAATTTGGATCCCAGTTTCAAATATAGCACGAGTCATTCATTCATGGAGCACACGATCATAGTTTAGGCAGTCCCTCCAAGAGCTCCATACTAAATAATTCAATGTACACAGCATAAACGATCGTTCCACATTGACGAGTGCAGATCATGAGAGTCAGAGAGTGGAGGATGTCGAACAACAAGTGGAATTACATGATAAAGTCTAAACCGTCCACCACTTCTCACCACCCCTTTGAAGACTCTGGGATTTGGCCTCCGTGGCTAACTGTTTTCTTTATTTTTACTGTTAGATAGTGATGTTTGGCTAGTAAAATCCTGATTTTACCCAATTTTGTTTTGATTTTTCTGTTGCAGGAGTGATTGCTTGAAGCACGCTTTGATAGTTTGTTAGGATGTTTTGGTTTCACCTGTGTGGGTCGATCATGACAGAATATTTGATCATAAACCCTCAGGGAGAACTCTATATGTAGTGAGTTCTAAGATGAAACAAAGGTTCTGGAATTTTGAAGAATTTTGCTGTAGTTTTGTATGATTGCGCTTCGTGTGCTCTGAGACACATATTTAGGAGAGCTGTTTAAACTTAATATGAATACAGAGCTAATATTTGGATTCCAGACAGAGAAATGAGTAGTATGTATTTGTTTTCTTTTGTTATCAGCAATCTCCTCTTTATGTGTAACCATATTTCATGCTATTCTGCTTTGATGGTTCGGGAAATGTAGCTATTGGTGGTTTGCAATTTTATTCATGAATTCATGTCTGTATAACGCTTAGGTGTTAATGCTCATGCATTAATCTTGCTGTACTCCCTTAAATTCATGCTCTACGAACCTCTATTGTTGTCCATATCTCATTCATATTCGTTTCCTTTGAGTTCATAGGGGACAAATTCCTAAATCTCTTAAGCATGTCTCTCATGGGTTCCTTCTCCATTCTCTCTCAACACCTCTGCATATTTTAAGATTTTTTTTCATTGTTTTATACTTGGTCCATTTAAAAGCCATCAGTCTCATAGCCTCTTGAGCCCTGTAATAGTATAAGGAATTCACATGAATCGAATCCAAGGTCTTCTCCATCCATGAACCACCAAAACCATTGTTCTCTTATTCCATATTTTGTCAGATGCATTTTCACAATTGTTCACATTCAACCTTTGATTTTTAAGATGTCCTAGGCATTGGTCTTTTGAAACTCAAGGTTGTATTTAGGAGCTACAACATATTTTTAGCGTCGTTTCCAGGGAATGAATTAGAAAACCTTTCCCTAGGATACGACATTATCTTCACCCTTCAATCATATGAGCGCAAAGGGCTGAGAGTTGAATATCCCTCACCTTGGCGAATCCACTATTATCAAAGTTCAAATCAAGCATAATCCTGGCTTACACTAGACCTCATACCCGATTAGATACTTCTCAGCAGAGAACCCCTTCTGTATCTGATCCTGAAAGATTATATTCAGGAGAATCTAGAGGGAGAAGCAACCCATCCAGGCTAACCTACCCTCATTTTCTCTAGAAGATTCACCTTCCTCTTCCTAGAAAGCTGATATCTATGGTATTGGCTTCACAACCCGTGTACTTGAGTACCCTCCAGAAGCCTCTCCTTTAGCCAATTCAGACATAAAAGATGAAGCTGAATCCGTTGATATTTCTTTGCCTCCTTTGCATCCTACTCATCTGTTACACCACAGCCAAATCATCCTCAGAACTTACCACTTCCGCCCCTCATGGTTGTACCTGGTTTCCTCCTCAACAAATATGCTCCATTGGCTCTACCTCAAGTATTGAATGACATGCCTCAAGATTATCCAAAGCTTTTGCCTCGGTTTACTGGGGAGGATAGTACTTTTTCACAAAGACATATTGAAGAATTTTGCACCTTTGATGAAAATGTGAATGTGGAGCACCTAGATGTGGTGTTGAGGCTTTTTGTCCAATCCTTGGATGGAGAGGCCCGAAAGTGGTTCAAATCTCTTGCTAATAATGCAGTCACCACTTGGGAAGAAATGGAGAATTTCTTCACACTAAAATGGGGATAAAAGAAGGACCATGGATATGTCCTCATAGAGTTCAATTCTCTTAAAAAGAGACACAATGAGGACATGAGAAAATACATAAAGAGGTTCAATAATCTCTATAATAATCTCCTCACTGAGATAAAGCCTCCCCAAGTAGCTACTAAGGTGGTTTTCGCAGGAGATTTTGAACCTGAGTTTGGGTTCACCCTAAGAGAAATAAATTCCACATCTCTGGATCAGATCCGGATTGATGCATTGGAGGCAGAAGGAAAATTTTCCTCTACTAGTAAATTTAAAGGGAAGACAGAGCATGAAGCCAAAAGAAAGAGCAGGTAGGACGCTTCTACTTCTAATCAGGAGAGGGAGTCACAGGAGTACAAAATTGAAGAAATGAATAATCTGATCAAGAACCCCTCGAATAAGATGTTGAAGCTTGAATTTGAGGCTAAGAATCCCTGTCTTCATCCTAACCAAATGATTCCAAACCGTGGGTTTAATCCCCAATACCGGAAGCCCCTTCTACAGTTGTTACAGTAGGAAAGGAAGGAGCTGCAAGATCACATCCAACCTCCTTTATACTTAGAAGGGGAAATGGAGGGACAAGCCGATGAAGTCACTGATAGCCTATAATATCAATTCATCACTTATTCAGAAGATGAAGAAGGTGAACTCACCCTACAAGAAGAAATATAAGAGAAGGAAGTCCTACCATAGGATCGAGATACTGATAATTAATGTAGGCAGTTTTTAGACTTCATGCAAGCTCAGCTCCATAAGAAGTATGACCTCAAGTCCTCTAGAAAGAGAACCCAAGTGCAAGAACAAAACAAAGAATCAATACCAAGTGAACAGACCCCTTCTAGTTTTGCCAGTAAGGGGAAAAGGCCTTTAGATAGGTCTGCATATCATAAATCCATTGCGTCCACTTCCACAAAGCAAGGTTTTGATCCTCCCCCAAACCAGAAGTAATATTATGTAGCCTTGAACTCGCTTGATCAGCGTAAAGAGCAGTCCAAATAATTCATTGCAGAAAAATATCCCACGGCCTTTAACCACGAGAAAGAGCTAGAGAAGGTCAAGATCCCAGTTCCCCCGATCAAGCTTCTAAAGCAGCCTTCGTACAAATCCCAAGTGTCTCAATTCATGCTACCCCATAGCATAGGCCCTCTCCCCAGCAGCCTCAATCTCCAAGAGGAAAGACCCATGGTATTCTTTGGACCTCACGTATAAGAGTTGGACTTAGCCACTCCCCCATTCTATGTGTCTCTAGTTATACATGACTTGTTACTACATAGCTACATGCTAGATTTCGGGGCTTCACATAATCTATTGCCATTGTCTGTCATGGAGCAGTTGGGGTTGTAGATTACTAGACCTTATAAATATTTATACTCTTTTGATTGCAATAGGGTAAAGTGCTTGGGCATGATAAAATATCTGGTAGTAAACTTGGCCCAGATTCTGGCCAAAATTATGGTGATGGACATCATTGTAGCTGATATCCCTACTCGTTATGGAATGTTGTTGTCTAGATCCTAGGGATCCAATATTGGAGGGTCCATAAAATTGGACCTCACTTATGCCACTATTCCAGTATTCAGTGGGGAGGAAAGAATGTTATACCGTGAATCCAAATTTATGAAGATGGTCACCAAAGCCAATGGTTCCACAAATTATCTGGTATATGGTAAGGAGGGAGAATTCTCCTGTCTGATGCTTGAGGAGGATGAAGATTTCCTGCAAAAAAACAGAGATTTGTCCTATAGTACAAAAGAATCCTATGAGGAGAGAGGAAAACAAGATATGGACCTTGTAGTTTGATGGAGCTAATTCACGAGAAGGGAATGGGGCTAGGGTACTCTTGGTATTACCATAAGGATGCTTGGTTCCCCTCTCCTTAAGCTAGAATTCAAAGCCATGAATAATGTGGCTGAATATGAAGCCCTATTGTTGGGGTGGCGGACAACGCGGAATATGATCATACAAAACCTCAAGGTGTTTGGAGATTCAAAGTTTGTAGTGAGACAAGTTAGGAGCAAATGCCAAACTAAACACCCATGGCTTAGAGCCTACAGGAATGAGGTATGGGATTTAGTTGAGAACTTCTTTTGTAATGTTCCTTTTTTGGGAATTTATGAAATATGGTCCTCAAGGACACTGTATAAGGGAGGTAGTGTAAAAATAAGCTGAAAGGGGGTTGGGATCCCCTTGTTAACACATAAAAAACTTCTCTTCCAGAAGATTAGCTCAAAGAAATAACTCTAGATGTGTTATTCAGATCTCCCCAAACTAGATCCCTAAAATAATGCTCAAAGAGAGAGCTTACAGTAATACATGAACATAAACCTTAAACTATACAAATCTGAATGAAACATAAGATGAAATACAATACAACCATCATGTTCATTAATATATCAGCAACAATATACATAAATATCATGAGGAATAAACCCCTCATGCAATGGGAATCAATCTCCAAAGGTAACACATGAAGTACATGAGATGCAACAGCTGCACAAAATGTTGGAAAGCAGTAACTGCGTTGTCTCTATGAGAGTAGCTACTTCTGTAGATGTCAATACATGAAATATGGCTAATACATATAAATAAATTCCCAAGAATAGAAGAATGGGCTCCAATACAATATTTCTAGCCAATCCAGGAGAGATTGCTAGAAATGTCGAAAAATGTACAATGTGACAAATAACTTGTCACTGCAACTGAATCAAAATAAGAATGAGGCTATGGCAGATCTGAAATACTCATGCCCTCCTCTGATAATTTTCTCAAGCAAATGGCTGATCCCTCTTACTCAAAAATACTCCTCCTGATAAGCTCAAATGACCCTCCCAGCAACTGCCTGCATAAAATAACACAGTTTCTACCCTAGACTGCGCTGTGAGAGATGATGAGTGATTGGCCTGGTGCCAAAGATCTGAAATGAAGCCCGAGAGTCTCCTCTACTGCTCCTTCAAATAATATGCAATAACTCCACCAAAGAACAAGCCAAGAATGACTCTGAGAGTTCCTCTGTTGTTGCTCCCAGCAACACAACGTTTTTTGCCCAATAGAATAATGTTGTAGATAAAGGGGTAAGCTTGGCCAAATGCTGGAATGAGGAAATGGAGCTCAAATCCTTTCCTTTCTTGAGGATGAGGAAGCAATTCTCGACTGGGAACACCCTTGGGTTCAAGAACACTACAACCCTGCTAAACAACCCGGGGATGTAAGTCTTTGCAGACCCAACGAAAATAATAAGCTAATGCATAATCAAAATGGGCTGCCATATCCTCCTTATAAAGAAAATGAACTCCTCTCACCATGGGTCCCATTCATACTTGCAACCTAGCTCAAGAAAGTGGAGCCTCCACTAAAACTGCCTATCTCAATGTATCTAGACAGTTTTAGTTGACTTGGTCAAAATGACTAGATCAGGCATGATCCAATCCTTTTCACACCATGTGGTGCTTAAATCAGCTTCTTTATTATTCCTCATTTCACACAAGGAGTTTTATTTCTCCATATAAAGGGGTTAAGGTGTCTCCTTACCCATTTTATTCAACAAAATGAAAATATCCAAACTATAATGTTCCTTTTAGCTTGAGGCTAAAATTTGGGAACATTATATTCCTCCCCTCCCACATGTTGCTTGTCCTCAAGCAACTGCAAGGTAGAGAAAAATTCCTCCTCCTCTTCTTGTGGCCTCCTCATTAATAGACCCCACCATAGCTCATCAAGGTAGGCAATAAATCTGTCCTCCATGTATCCCTCCAAGTGTGTAAAACCAAAGTATACATCATGAGATAATAGAAGGTGCAAGTGGAAATCTCCTTGTGGTTCAATGGCCTCCTCAAGGTAGGAGTGATGAAAAAACATGGGAAGTCTTATTCCCAATGAGTGATTCCTTCACCCATGCAATCATCCAAATGAAATGAGCCAACCTAAGTAGCTCAACAAAGCAGTCCTCAACCCCAGATCTATGCAATATGTTGGGGCTGAATGGAGAGTTTAGATTTTCCCATCCAAGTAGTTTCTCCCTCCATTTATGATAAGTATGAGGGGGTTGCCAATATTGGGCTGAAATGTCATGGCCTCCCCACAAAATGAATCAACCATGAAGTGCCTCCTCCAACAATGCATTTTCTCCCAATAGCTCCTCCTATATGAAGAGAAAAGTAGTGACATGGCAATCATGGTGTGCCCATTGTTTCTCATGAAACATACAACATGTGAAAAGGGGAGAATCATACTCCCAATGGGAATCTTCAACTCCAAGCCCACTCTCCAAACAAAGCCTCCCATGAGTATACAAACATTGGTAACATATGGAAGCAAAATACAATGAAAACAAGCTGCCTCATGGCAACGAGAGAGTGAATCATAGTTCCACATGAGGAACCAACGCAGTGCATTCTATGCCTGCCTAAAAACAAGAGATAACAAGTGCTTTACTAGCCACTTGTTTGCTGCCACAAACATATCATAAGGTGAAAACATGAAGGTACCAATCGGTGCCAATGGTGCACACCAAGAAGTATGTGGCTTGCCCCACAAACCATCATGAAAATAGCCATTCCCATTGCTTCAATGGGCCACAAGCATATAATAATAAGGAGCATAAGGAGATGTGATCATCCTTAGCTCATCAAGCTTCTCATAGAAAGTAAAGAAAGGTAAATCAAAATGAGAGCATATACCTTCTCTACTATGTACTCCAGTCCTTGAGCTGAAATGGCTCATCTGAATGCTCTCCCTCACCTCTAATGAGTAGGGAAATGGTTGTGACAACCCCTCTAAAATCATCCGGTCTATGCATCTATCCATATGATGATATAAATCATGTTGAATGCCCTCCCAAATGAACTCCTCTAGCAAAGAAAAATATGCATCAAAGTGCATAGCTAGAAAGTCCTCATGTGTTGTATGTAATAGTTTCTTCTTGAGACTAGAAGCCCTAGTCAAGAAGACTCTGTCATAATAATAGATGACCATATCATCAACCATGTACCTGTCATCTCCATCCGGGTCATCCAAGATCATGCATGCACCTAGATCCTTGGAGTACTCTACCAAGAGTTGAGACCTCCAACTCGGATCTATCATCCTCAAAGAAAATGTTGTTAATCTGCAATGTGATGCTCCCCTCACGCTATTGCCTACTAATTTGACATCCCCCATGCCAAATTCATCCTCCAAAATTCTGCCATGCCCATCATGCAGTTGCTCATGCTCAAATAGTGATGGTGTCCTTTGGAAGTTATCCTCCCATGAGAAGTTGTCATCCAAAAGAAATCTCCCAAGCTGGGCGAAAGTAAGCATGAGTGGCCTCTATCCACTCCTATGTATGAAAGAGTCCTCCCTCAAAGGAAGTATCCTCTTCCCCATAAAATTTGTGGAGCAGTCATCCTACATCATGAAGATGCCATCCTCCATCCCTACAGAAAATTCTGTCAGCGTAGTAGAACTGATGAGAGTGGGTGATACTGAAAATAAGAGAGTGTCTCCCTCCTCCTTGAGTCTATCCCAAACTCTTTGCACTGTGCTAGACTCCTCCAATTTCTTCACCTCTTCGGAATCCAACAGTGGTGAACCAAATGACAAGATGCCCCTCATCAACTATAGATCAGGTGGCCTTCCAAGTGGAATGCCTCCATATAGTGAGACATCAAGTTCAGAAGTGGACTGTATGTTTAAGTGGACTGGTTTGTCCCTCTCTTCACTGCACTGTACAGTCTTCTTCTCTTGTGCAAAGGCTTTATGAAATAGATAAGGGTGTATCAACCCTTGATGCTGATCCTTCTCTTCCTCCTCCATCTCACAATCCCCAATAACTGCTACATATGACTCCGGGATTGTGCCATGGTTTCCACATGCTAAAACATTTGGAACTCCTTGAAAAGGTACAAGGGATCCTCTAATAAAAGCAATGGCTACCCTTTCACCTCCATGTGGTGATGGATCTCCTCCCAATATGACAGCGTTGTTGGTGCTCTTGTGCTCATCCTCCCCATCAATAAGTGAGATTACCTCATCATCAAGGCGAGACCCTAGATCTTGGTCATCTCTTGAAGGAAGTACCTCCATGACTTCACAAATGGTAGAGGGGCTTTCACACAATGGGGATCTTGCCCTTAGCAAGCCATCATACATGTTTTCATCCCCTTCGGAAATAAGGAAAGGAGTTTGTTTCATGTTTCCTCCCAATGCATGCAAAGTGTTTGAAGTTATGATACATGATGATCCACATTAACTTCCATCAATTTTCTTCACCAAACCCTTAGTGAATGCATCATATGTTTTTACATTTGCATGACAATATGAAACAGAATTTTCAAACCAAAAATCATGAGCCATACCTTTGAATTGCAGCGTTGCTACTCTAATGGCCTCATCTTCTTCCTCCATCCTCTTGGTAGTGCAAGTGGGAAATGGACTGCGTTGTGGATCTGCATGTGTGGCTGAATGCTCACACCCAACATGGTCACAACTAGGGCTTGCTTCATCCAAAACCCCTCTCAGAATACCTTTCCAGTTTTCCCTTTCTATCTCTTCAAGATCTTCAATGATACCCTCCATGGTCTGGAAAAGAAGAAGGGAGACCTCCTCTTCCGTCATTCCTGTTTTATTATTTTCTCTGTATATCTCCTCTTCTAAATGAGGAGCTTCTCATTCTAATGGCATATTATCTTGGGCTGCATAGGCTGAGCCAAGATTGATGCTCTGATACCACGGTAATGTTCCTTTTTCGGGAATTTCTGAAATATGGTCCTCAAGGATGCTGTATAAGGGAGGTAGTGCAAAAATAAGCTGAAAGGGAGCTGGGATCCCCTTTTTAACTCATAAATCACTTCTCTTTCATAATATTAGCTCAAAGAAATAAATCTAGATGGGTTATTCAAATCTCCCCAAACTAGATCCCTAAAAGAATGCTCAAAGAGAGAGTTTACAGTAATACATGAACATAACCCTTAAACTATACAAATATGAATGCAACATAAGTTGAAATATAATACAACCATCATGTTCATTAATATATCAGCAACAATATACAGAAATATCATGAGGAATAAACTCCTCATGCAATGGGAATCAATCTCCAAAGATAACACATGAAGTACATGAGATGCAACAACTGCACAAAATGCCGGAAAGAAGTAATTGCGATATCTATGAGAGTAGCTACTGTTGTAGATGTCAATACATGAAATATGGCTGATACATATAAAGAAATTCCCAAGAATAGAAGAATGGGCTCCAATACAAGATTTCTAGCCAATCCATGAGAGATTGTTAGAAATGCCAGAAAATGTACAATGTGACAAATAAATTGTCACTGCAACTGAATCAAAATAAGAATGAGGCTATGGTAGATCTGAAATACTCATGCCCTCCTCTGATAATTTTCTCAAGCAAAGGGCTGATCCCTCTTACTCAAAAACACTCCTCATGATAAGCTCAAATGACCCTCCCAGCAACTGCCTGCATAAAATAACGCAGTTTCTGCCCTAGACTGCATTGTGAGAGATGATGAGTGATTTTCCTGGTGCCAAAGATCTAAAATGAAGCCCGGGAGTATCCTCTACTTCTCCTCCAAATAATATGCAAGAACTCCACCGAAGAACATGCCAAGAATGACTCTGAGAGTTCCTCTGTTGCTGTTCCTAGCAACACAATGTTTTTTGCCCAACAGAATAACATTGTAGCTGAAGGGGTAAGCTTGGCCAAATTACGAATTGAGGAAATGGAGCTCAAATCATTTCCTTCCTTGAGGAGGAGGAACAGATTCCTGACCGGGAACACCCTTGGGTTCAAGAACACTACAACCCTGCTAAACAGCGCGAGGATGCAAGTCTTTACAGACCCAACGAAAATAATAAGCTAATGCATAATCAAAATGGGCTGCCATCTCGTCCTTATAAAGTAAATGAACTCCTCTCACCATGGGTCCCATTCACACTTGCCACCTAGCTCAAGCAAGTAGAGCCTCCACTAAAACTGCGATGTCCAAGAAGGTTCAATGTATCTAGACAGGTTTAGTTGACTTGGTGAAAATGACTAGATCAAGCATGATCCAATCCTATTCACACCATGTGGTGCTCAAATTAGCTGCTTTATTATTCCTCCTTTAACACAAGGATTTTTATTTCTCCATCTAAAGGGGTTAAGGTGTCTCCTTACCCATTTTATTCAACAAAATGAAAATATGCAAACTATAATGTTCCTTTTAGCTTGAGGCTAAAATTTGGGAACATTACATCTTTTTTGCATTTAATATTAAATTCATATCAAGGGATAGAAATAGAATGATAGACTCCCTAGCTGTGGCTGCTAGTAATTTCCGCCCCCTCGCAAAATCCTTTGCTTAGATATGAGGTTGAAGTGCGATACTACCCTTCCATTTCGGAAAACATAAAGCATTGAGAAGTCTTTGAAGATGAAGAGCAGGTCCAATGTTTCATGGAAACGGTAGATGAATTTTGAAATATGGTGATCGATTCAATCCCTGAGGATGACAGTGAAGAGCCAAAAACCATGTTGGAAGAGACACTGGTTGGACACCATTTTCTGTAATTAAAGGGAAATGTCATCCCCAGGGGGCTCATGCCATTGGAGAGATTGTTTGACAAGAATGTCGTCCCAGTAAATCCAACCAAAATGACCGTCAACGAGCTTGTCAAGGATGTGAATATATGGACATAAGAAGATCTGAAGGTAGTGAAGCTGCCAAAAGGGGTTCCTGAAGAATACCAAGGTTAGTATGTCAGTCTATTCCAATCATATAAAGATGTCTTCACCTGGTCATACCAGGATCTGAAGACTTTTGATGTAGATATTATACAACACAAAATCCCTTTGAAAGAAGACATGAAGCCTCATAAGCAGAAGCTGAGACAAATCAAACCCCTTCTCCTCCTAGCTATCGAGAAGGAAATAAAGAAGTTGTTGTAGGCCAAGATCATTGTCCCTTTAAGATACTCTAAATGGGTGGAAAGCCTAATGCTTGTAAGAAAGAAGAATGGTGAAATTAGGCTTTGCATGGACTTCCTCAATCTGAACATAGCCTCACTCAAGTATAACTATCCCCTCCCAAAGGTGGACCACATCCTGAAAAAGGTGGTGGGATCCTCCCGCATGTCCATGATGGATGGCTTCTCAGGTTATAATCAGGTGGAAATGCTCCTCAAAGATCAAAAGAAGATGACATTCAACATGCCTTGGGGAACCTTGATGTACGCCTGAATGCCCTTTGGCCTGATAAATCATGGTGCTACATTCCATCGTGCGATGGACATTTCTTTCATATGGGATCAAGACAATTTTGTGGTGATTTACCTAGACGACATCACTGTCTTTTCAAAGAGTGACGTTGAACACATAGAGCACCTCCAACGAACCTTTTCAAAATGCTGCAGGTATGGCCTGTCTCTGAATCCTCAAAAATCCATGTTTGCCTTGGAGGAAGGAAAGTTGCTGGGGCACATAGTAACTAAGAAGGGAGTGAATATCAACCCGAAGCGGGTAGAGGTCATAGATGGAATTCCCCTACCAAGAAACAAAAAGGAGGTACATGTGTTCATGGGAAGAATAAATTTCCTCAGAAGGTTCATTCCCAACTATGTCGAGATTTTCCGAGACATCACTGGGATGTTGAAGAAGAACAATGAAGTTAGATGGACCCCTGAATCCAAGGAATCCTTCAACAGGATCAAACAGGCCTTTGCAGAAGCTCCAGTGCTAGTCGGTCCAGATTATGGGAAGTCTTTAATGATTTTCTCTTTCGCCTCTCCTCACACTATAGCTACAATACTCTTAGAGAAAAATGCCGAAGGGCATGATAAACCCATTATGTTATTCAGCCAAGTCCTGCGAGACACCGAGCCGAAATATGATATCTTGGAGAAGAAAGCTTATGCCCTGGTCAAATCTCTAAAGTTATTTCGAATGTATGTGTTACAGTCTACTATAACTACCTATGTTCCCATAGCAGTGGTGAAGAATATCTTAGTACAGGGTGACAGTGAAGGAAGAAGGGGTAAGTGGATAGCCAAGATTCAAGAGTATGAACTGGAGATAAAGCCTACCAAGCTCATTAAAGGCCAAGGATTGGCCAAAATCTTGTCTGAATCCAACTGTCAAGCTTTGGGAATAAATTTGTCTATGGCAGGAGGGGAGGCATAGGAGGACACAGGTGCACAGCAAGGCATAGAATCTTCCACTCAAAAAACACACATGAAATACATTCTCTCCCCATGGTATAAAGATGTAGCGGAACATCTTTTAATGTTGATATGTCCTCCTAACTATGATAAGGCTAAGTACCGCACCCTAAGGCTGAAGTCTCAAAAGTATATCGTGAAAAATGGGTGAATTTACTAGAAAGACCCGGCGGGGATCCTACTATTGTGTTTAACAGAGCAGGAATTGGACCAAGTGATGGTTGAATTCGAGGAAGGGATATGTGGCAAACATTATAGTTGGCGATCCACTACACACAAGATCCTGAGGGCAGGTTTCTTCTAGCCTAAGATTTTTAGTTATGTACATGCTCATGTCGGGGCCTGCGAGAAGTGTCATACGTTCACTGAAAATAAAAGGTATGTACCTCTCCCGTTGATCCCAATACGTGTTGAGAAACTTTTAAGCAGTGTGGAATTGATTTCATAGGAGAGATTCACTCAGCCTCTAGCAATCAACATCGATGTATCCTCACTGCTACAAATTACTTCACTAAGTGGGTAGATGACGCACCCACAAAAAATGCTATAGATTCAGTGGTGATCAAGTTTATGGAGGAAAACATAATAGCCAGGTTTGGACACCCAACTAAAATCATTACAGATAATTCCCAGGCTTTCAAGCTGGCCAAATTTGTAATTTTTTGTCAACGTTACAACATCTTGTTGGGACACTCCACTACATACTACCCACAGGGAAAAAAGCTGGCTGAATCATCTAACAAGACACTGGTGAGGATTTTGAAGAATACCATCAATGAAAATCAAAATAATTGGGATTCTCATCTCAAGTTCACACTATGGGAAAATCACATCACCACTAAAATATCCACAGGAAAGTCTCCTTATGAGCTGGTGTATGGCAGAGCCGTGGTCTTCCCAATTTAGCTTACATTACCTATGGCTCGATTCTTAGAAGAAAGCGAGGAGGAGAAAAATGACATCATCCAAAGAATGAATCATTTGGTGGAGTTGAATGAAACCCAGGAACAGGATAGCCTCATACTAGTAGAGTATTAAGAAAAAGTGAAAGGCTTATTTGACCAAAGAGCTAAATATAGAGGAATCCAAGTTGGGGATTTGGTTCTGCGATGGGATAGCAGGCGAGGAGACAAAGGGAAACATGGGAAGTTTTAACCCCTTTGTTTTGGTCCATTCAGGGTGGTAGAGGACAAAGGCAGCAATAATTTTGCGTCGGAGAACTTAGAAGGAGACATACTTGAGACGCCCGTAAATGGGCAGTTCCTCAAGTTTTACTTTCATCACTTATGAGGGCTAATCTAGCTAACTGTATATATCTTTCCATTTCATATATCATTCCACTGTACTCCATTTTTTTTGCATTTCTCCCTTTTCATCTTTCATATCATATTCCAATGTTCCCATTTTGTTTCATACACTATTTTCAGTTTCCATTTCATCTTACATATCATCGCCCATTTCATCTTCTATTTTGTGTCCACTTGACCATTGGTATAAAACTTTTTCTAATCAGTGTGCATTTGCGACTCCATGTACCCAATAAAAGCACAAGCATCTAGGTTTGCAGGTTCTCAATGCACTGAAGAACAACACATTGTCCCCAGATGGAGCCAATGTTGGCTTGTGACCACACACAAAGGGGAGAAGGAGAAAGAAAGGCAAGCCCTGAATGTCAAAGAGATTAAAAGGAATTAATATGCATCTCAGTTCAGTAGAAAGGGGAAAATTTAGCTGATAAGGTTTAATGGTGAGAAAAATTCATTTATGCCATCCTTCATCTCATTTATTCTTTTTACCTTCATTTACCCTCTCTTACCCTTCACTTTCCCTTTTCTAAAGTCCCACATTGAATTTATTCATTGGCAACACTACTTCCTGCAAGTTTTAATTTGTATGTCTTTAGACTTACCAAAACTTATCTTGCCACCGATGCGACTTGGTGGGACCCATCCAACCTTGATACATCACCCAAATTCGCATTCAAACCATTGTATTCCACATTTTCCTTACCTTTCGTCTTTTCGCTCTTTGAAATGTCTAGCGCATCGAATGTCACATATCGCACATTTTATAACTTACCACTTAAGCGCCCGCAAAGTATTTTTTTTAAGTTGCGATGCAGTTGGCCCCACCATGGTAGCTCCGCCCCCCACTTCTAGCCGCTTTTAATACTTTTCGTATAATATGATGCCTCATACACTTACCGCATAACTTGATCCATATTTGTGTAAGAACACAATAAAATACAGAATTAGACATAAACACGGAGATGTAGTGGAAACAATACTTCATTTTATTTAAATCAAATGACTGAAATATGCTTACAGACATAATGGAAATAAAAATAGCTAGGGTACTGGTAGCATATCTCTGAGAAGAGATGTGGCAGTTAAAAACCTCTAAATTGTGTTACAATGAGGCTCGAGGGCCTATTTATTATTCAGAAACAATGGAGAACTCTAAACGTCCAAAAACCTAACCCCCTAGGAGATGAAGCGCCAAAACTATGGGCCCCGTTTGGGTAAATTGGTGTTTCAACTTCCCGGGGACATAAATTTGGGATATGATCTCCGTTTGACGTGCTTAATAGCTCGTTAGAAATATCTGTCTAAGGATTACAATTTTTGGTGTAAGAAATATCTAATCCTGATCACTCTCATATTTCCCAAGAAACATTGTTTAGGGCCTCAAAACGGCTCTGGAAGTTCAGGAGCTGAAAAACTGCCAAAAATAGTAAGTTGTGCCGAAACTGAAGAACTAAAAGAGACAATGGTGGGGCCCTGTTGAAGCCCCGAAAATTGGGTCTACAACATGGGGGACCTTAAAGCAACCCCTTTTCCGTTTGGAATGGTGGTTCCGACTGGTTCAACTAGGTCTAGTTACCTTCTCTCAATCTCCAATGGCTTTAAAATATGACTTTCATTCACCAATGGAAAAGAGACATCAGATCAACCTTCTTGCTGATCAGGCAAGAAAGTGATCCTTAAGTTGATTTAGGGCTCAGCCAATCCACTACTAAAGTTTGCCTCTTTGGGAAGAGGACTTAAAAGAATGTAGAAATTAATCTAAATGCAAACTTATTCTAAGATGCAAGAAAAATAAACTATCTTAATCCTATCTTAATTAGGCACATATAGATCTAACCCAACCAAGAGAAGGTATTTATAATGTTGGGATTGAAATATGTCTTGTTTATAATGAATATCATGTTAATGAAATAGTTCAATTGATTGATATTATGGATAGCAAAACACATCCTATTGAGACCTTTTAACTGAAATAATCAATCAACAACACTCAGGAAATAGTTCACAAAATGGTATTGATCATTTAATCAGTAACTTGAATTATTAAAAAATAATATGCGGAAGAAGTTCACAACATATCACTATTTATTAATCCAATACTAAAAGACAGATTTATGAGTAAATAGTTACTCAGAAATCAGAATTCAACCCATAAGAGCAGAGATAAATAACAACATAAAATAGAATCAAATTACCCATACCGACAAAAGTGCACAAATATGTAAGTAAATTGACACCATTCCTGTTATCATAAAATAAAACTAGCATTTAAAATAATAGTATTCGAAATCCCAGTTTATTAAATCCATTTCTCTAGCTCCGGTCTCTAATAGTCCTTTACAATGCCCAAGCTTCTACTTTCAAAAGCAGAGCTACAATAGTGCAAACTCTGTTTATTATACATAACTCAGGATGTAAATGAAAAACCTCAATAATCTCCAGATCTGAGATTCCACTCCTCCCACCTACAACTCTAAATCCCTATTACAAAAGTTCTTTTAGAATTCCAGAATTGCAGAGGAGAGCAACCTCTTATTACATTATGCAATCTGCTATTTATAATATTTGCACACGAATTCTTGAGAGGAAAGTTTGTTGAGGAGAAATCTATCCAATCCCATTTTATTTGCTCAAAAATTCCAATATTTTAATTGCTGGAGCATTCTCAATGATTAAGATCTTTTCTTCATATCTCTTCTACCGTTTTCCTGCAAAAAGAAATCAAAATAAATTAAGATGCAACAATAAAATCAAAATACCATTTCTGGCATTAAAAAAAATCCAATCAAATTCTATTTAAATAAATAATTAAAAATAAAATATAAACTCTCTATTGATGCATGGGATGGTTTAATTGGCCAAGGATATTATTGATGAGCAAATATGCAATTATAAGAGGCTTAGGACAAATGAAAATGCAGAAAATAAATCAGAAAATTGATTTTTGCTTTAGAAATTCGGAGCTTGATTTTATACATGATTTTTGCCTTAATTAATGACCAAATCTATTAGTGGAACCTCCTCAGAAATGTTCTCCTTGATTTTATTTTTCCAATGAGTCGTCCTGGGCCTCATTTGGTCAAGTATAACTCAATCTATGAGCCTCCAAAGTTGATGAGTCAAAACTGGCATAATTCTAGAAATTCTGTTGCTAGGCTAAAAATCAGAATTTTTAATTAGAAATTTAATCCTAAATTAGATTTTAATTATCTAATAATTAATTCTAAATTAATCATTAACTAACTAATACATACAAATAATTCTAATTAATTATCATCTAATTTAGAAATTAATTAAGTTACAAAATTAAATTAATATACAAATGATTTGAAAAAGTTAATTTAAATATAATTAATATTATAATTCAAATTATATTAAAATTATAATAAATATTATAATTATAATATAATTATTATAATATAAAAATATAAAAATTAATTTACAAACCATTGGAATCAATCCACACTTATTAATTCATCCATGTGAGTTTGTAGAGGGGTATGGTGAGTGGAGTGTGAGGTGAGGTTGACGTGAGGGTGAGTGAGGCATAAGGGATGAAACAAAAAAAAGAAAAACTTTATATTAAAAACTTTTAACACATCGCATATCGCAAGAACCTTGGATCGGGGTTTTTCAAATGTGCATGTTCTAAAAATTGTGATGGATCCGAAATTGCGATATTGCGATATGCGATGGATTCGAAATTGCGATATTGCGATATGCAATATGCGATGGATCCGAAATTGCGATATTGCGATATGCGATGGATCTGATGATGTAATTTTTTTTTTTTTTTAAATTTATTTATTTATTTATTTATTTTTTAATATTAAGTTTTTCTAAACTACAACTACTCTGAAAATAAATAAAAAGAATAAAAATAGCAGTTTTAACCCAGACTAGAAAAATGACGGGATTTCAAAGGAGTACCATTTTTAAACCAGTTGACCAAATGAGGAGAAACAAATGTCAATGGGAAGGTTATATAAAAAAATGATTCTAACAAAACAATCAAAACAAGAATCCAAAGAAAATGAAAAATTAACAATCGCGTAGGATAATCAAATAAAATAAAAATTTAAAAAGGTGCTAAACCAAAATTTTTTATAGAAAGGGTCCCCATTATTTGAAGTGAAGAGATCAATAATGGGGGGTTGTGTTTTTACCACAACAATGGCGACACATGGGAGAAGAACCATTTATCTCTGTTTGATATGAATGAGATTTTCCTAAAATTCAAGTAAAAATAATTAAAGAAAAGAGAATTATGCTTAAAATGCTTGACTAGGTTCATTAGTCTGAATAAAAGCAAGAATCATCTAACTGTAATTTTTCTTAAAATTCCTCATAAATTAAAATATTTCAAAACTCTATATCAGTCCTTAATTAGTTGTAGAGATAAAGCAGGGGTCACTTTAAAGCTTAGCTTTTAAAATATACTCATTTGTCACAGGTAGAGCCATTGTTGCCAGCAAACATATATATTCTCGACAGGGTTACCTTTTTAATCGCCAATGATTCAGAATCCCATCTCTTTAAGAATTATTGACCTAGAGATAAATCCATTTATATTATTATTATTATTATAAATAATTATTATAAATCTTAAAAGTCATTGTCCTGGTTTGGTAGCCAGATAGTTGACAATGCCATTCACTAGTTATAATTAGACTAAACAAGCTGGCTCATGATGAGACCCCTTGTCTTATAATTGTTTGCAATCGTAAGCCATTACCCTGGTTTGTTTAGCAGTGTTGGTAATGTCAGCCTATTTTTCCCCTATGATCATGGTAAGTAGGCTCATGATGAGACCTCTTATCTTTTAAGTTTAAATATATCTCTGGATTATATTCTAGAAAAATAAGACTTTTTGGGATAGGGAGAATCATTGACTCCTTAAGAGTTAAGAATGACAATTTCAGAGTTAAATGTGCTTTGCTGTAAAGTGTCTTTACTTGGTTAAAAATAAATTTTCTTGACTGATAATAGAACTTTGAAAGATCTTAATAAAATATTGAAATCTCAAAATAGTTACAATTTTGATGAAAAAGAAATTTCTCTAGATTTTATGATACTTTGTCAACTTCCCTAAATTGGTAATCTCTTCCTTAAGTACGTTTACCTTTATAATAAGAAAATCAAACTTTACTAAGAGATTTTAAGAAAAAGTTAATAGATGACTATTAACAATTTTTTCTCGATGTATGTTGACCATTGTTAGGTAACAAGTAGTCTTTCCATATAAATCATGGAAAAGTCACCAAAATCAAAACTGAAAACCAAAGGAAAAAGAATTCTTATGCTAAAATGAGAAAGAAATCAACAAAAATAAAAAATGAAGAAATTGTTTTTTTTTTTTTTTAAAGAAAAATCCAAGTTTCGCGATATAAACTCAAACAAGAATGTTTATACCAATGTCTCAACAATATGAAGAAAGAAAATAATCGTGTAATCAATCCTTCTTATGTCGAGATTTAGAAAAATCATACCTTGCAGGGTTATAAGTGTTTTAGGCTTTTTAGATAGCAGTGACGATAAAATTCAGCCACAATGAAAACTTTCTGTCTGATTTCAATCTTTTTGTTTCCCAGCATCATCTTAATCATTTTCTAAAGGAATGCTTAAAGAAACAGATTAAAGGTTCAGAAACTTCCTAGCGTAGCTGTTTCAACGAAGATTATCGCTGCTTATTAAAATAAAGCCAGGATAAGAGTATGGACTTCGAAAATATGATCTGGCGGAGGATTGGAAGCTTTTATGAAGAGCTGCAAAACACATTTATATATCAGAAAAACAAAACTGAATTTAAAGTAATAAAATGGAAATAAATGAAAGTGGGTACATGAATCTTACCATTGGATGATTGCTTTTGATCTTACCTGAAAGGTATTAGTTTCTCCAAATTAGCTAACTTCTTATTTTAATTAACATTAAAAACATGAAGAAGTCAAACTAACCAAAATCCTATAACCCAAAATCATTATTTATTTTATTTACACTAAAGCAAGCAGTAATATGTAAAAATAGAATGCTTAGTGCTCAAGGAAATTGAAATTAAAAGAAATGCATCAGAAATGAGAATGCGAATTTGCAGTAATGACTGTTTCTCAAAATATTATAAGTTTCATATAAACTCCATGATTTTATAAATTGTCCAGAATCAAGACCACATCCAAGATAATAAAATTTAAATGTGAAGATAGAGAGGTCTTGAATTTCTTTTTTAATTATGGAATTATATATTTAAAACTGAAATATATGATAAATCGAAATGATTTGAATATGCCGTAAATTTATCATCGGCTGCTTTCTTACCATAGTGGTTACCCAAGCTCGCTTTTAAAATAACACATCGCTGTATTGGATGATTCACATCACATGTTTCTTCACCATGCTTCAATTTTAATTTGCAAGACTTCACCTTTGTTGCTATGCCATATATTGATTAAATGTTAATGGCTGAGAGGCATGCATTGAAAGCTATTACATCAGAGATTGCAATGGCAAATTGCCGATATGAAAACATGTAATGAGAACATGTGCAATGAAATGAAGCGATCACATCATTAAAGATATATTATATTGGGGATCGGGCAATATTGACATTGTGCTTCCCTTATTGCACATCGCACATCGCAGATCCTGAATTGTGATGTGAGCATAATTAAAAATGCGATGAAGCGATTGCGATATCGGCAATTTCTAATTGGCGATGCTAATCGGTGATTGGTGAATGTTTTGGTACCCGATGTAATACAATATGATTCTTGCGATGCCGATATGCGATGAAGAGTGGACCCGATAGCTTTATGATGAAAATTTAATAACATATCGAATCTGAGACATTGACCCTTTTAAAGTTATGCTCCTACCATTATTTGCGATTGAATGGATGCGATATTTTATAAACTTGATTTGAATTTCATATCGGGTCCATAATTATGTGGTCGTCGCAATATTGGTAAAGGCAATTCATGATAATGGAAGTATACTTCAACTGAAAACCTCTGATATGCGAAATGTGATATGGCATATGAGTAAAGTAATACATCGGAGATCTTTTATGAACAATTTGTTATCAAAACTACTAAGAGATACTTCCGATGAAACATTTCGCTACAAATGGTTGTGAAGTAGATGATGTGATATCGGAATGAAATGATTGATGAAGATGAGCAGGCTTAGAATATTGCAAACATTTTCACTGAAGTATCAGCAATATGAAAATCACGTTGAATCCTATGATATTGCTTGAAATTTCAATTGGGTTTTTTGATGGTTGAAAGCAAAGTTAAAAATGCTCAAATTCTCAAAATAAAATTTCCCTGAACCTGTTGCAAATTTGAAATGGGTTTGTTGCTTACTTCAAGTTTTGAAAAAAAATGAAAACCTACAATTAAAACATAAAAAGTATCAAAAATAAACTAAAGAAAAGATAAACTAATAATAGATGAAAATGAACTTGTAAATGCATACCTGGAAGGAAATTGTCTGTAGATTTTACCTCATGAATCTTAAAATTCTTCCTTCAATTTATCAAAATTATGACTTTGTTCAAAATCATCTCATTATTTATTATAAATCGGAGTGAGCAATAAGCCTAAATAAGATATGTTTATTCATGTTCAGGAAATATAAAATTTACCAGAAATAAATATGAAACTATGCTTCCTTTTTGAATTGCAACAACAATTTATTACCTCTGCACATTCCAAATTAACTTGAGAAAAATATGTATTGTTATAGAGACTGTTCAATAATGCCTTTAGTAAATGAATATGATGCATATTGCAGCATCAAATAATAAACTAAAGGTTTGAATGAGATAAAGCCACTAATTGTGGAAAAATGTCAAAACAGATTTGAATGTGTGCACACAGCAAAATGGACATCCTAAAGGTCGGTTTAAGAAATTTCGAGGAAGATAGTATGAACTTCATATGATTACCACGAAAGGTTAGACTGACTAATAATGATTGAGTCAGAGTTAAGCTTATCATAGACAGTCATACATTTCATGGGATAATGAGATCATGAAGCTTTTATATCCTCAAAACCTTTATCATATAAATTTTAAAAGAAAATCTTAGAAGGAAATCTTGAAATTAAGAAAAGTGGCTTTGAGGCGATTGATGCCAAGTGCAACCTTAATTGAATTTAATCAAGACATTATTCAAAATAGACAGAGTAGAGGTATTACTATAAGAAATTTAAAAATGAAAGAAAGAATTAAAATTTTCTGATTGGGAGAATCACTGAACATGTGTGAAAATGGCTGATTGCTTTGTTTTATTTTTAATCTACAGAACTATTGAAAATAAATTAACTACATTAACTCTACTCCTATTCTAACCATATTCTTGAAAAATGATTAGGTATAGTCATATTTCCAGTGTAACCATTTTCTCATTTTAATCCCTACATGTATGTACAATTCAAATGTTAGTAATAAAAATACAAATCTAATTGAACTAAGAAAATTAAACCTGAAATAAGAATGTACAACTATTGTTAGAAGCTTATCTAAAATCTCTTTCTCATGAAATTTTATTTCCAATTGAATACCAATTGGATCATAGAAATCTGGATGGATTTCTATTAATAATTGGGAAATGTTCAAAAGAGGAGATGAAAGGCCAGATTGTGGATATGAGATTTTAGATTCAAAGGCCTGGAAAAAACTGTCAGTGTTATGTGTAAATGTTAAGCTATTGACAATCTTCCATGAAGGAAAAATTTCTAAATATTTTTCAAATGAATTAATGAAAAATGGATGAAAATCTTTTAAATGAAATGGAAAATTATTAATTAAATTGGATTGCTGACAGACTTCTAAAAATACATTCTCTTATTGATATTGCCTTTGAGAAGGTAGAAGCTTTTGATAAAACATTAGTATTGATTGAAATTGAAATTGAAATAGCTTTTGATGCTTTTGATTATAATATAAAACTTCAATTTTCCAACAGGGCAATGTATCAATTGAATGTTTGATAATAAAGTGCTCAACATGCCAGCGTAATGTATCAAAAATCTGAAAAATAAAATCTGAAAATAAATCTGATTTAATACAAAATAAGTGAGGAAACAAAAATAAAATGAAATCACTATTAGTACAACTAATGTTACAACACAATTGGGATTGTTTTGAAATAATTTCTTTTTCACAAGGATTGGCCAGAATTATGGAATTTGAGTAATTTTGAATTCCAACTTGTGAATTAGAAAAAGATTTATGATTATGAACAGGAATGAAAGCTTGATCATGATATGAATCATAAATTGGAATATTTTCTCGAATAGTGAAATCATGAAGATGATTATCTGCTTTAGACTGAGAATTAGTTGGAATAATTTCTAAATTGAAATGTTCCTCATTCTCAGATGTTATTTGAATTTAATCATGAGGATTCTCTTGAGAAAAATAGAAATCAACATCCTCAATGTCAGAGTAATTATCATAAATGACTTCACAAGATTCTCTAGAATTCCCTTCAATCTTATCCAATATATCCAAACACAGAGGAACAAGAATTTCATGTTCATTAATGGCAAAAGAATGATCATTAATTGCTTCTTTATCTTGATAAAAACTTAATGGTAATTCATTTAGATCAGCCTCTGTATTTTCTGAAATATCATTAACACCAAGAGGGGAAAAATTACCATCATTAAAAATATCAGGATAAAGGGAAAAATGTGAATCTGAAATAATGCATTTAAAAATGTTTCGGTTTGAGAACTATTGTGCATTGTGATCATTGTAAATTTCAGATTCCGGATCATTCCTTTGCGTGCGCATGCTTTCTTGAAGAAGGCTGCTTTGCTGCTCTGATTTCAACATTTGCTCATCATGAAAAGATTCAGAAATTTGTACAGCAGTTTGCATTTTATTATTTACTTTGATTGTTGCTTGCACTTGCTGATTTGCAATCTGATTTTCTGAATTTAATGCAGAGAAACTTTCAGATTCTAATGCAGGTCTTTCTCCAAAATTGTTGTTGTTGTCTTCTTGCATTTTATTAGAAATATTTTCCAAGCTTTGTGAAACCTCTTCATCACAATTTATTTGCACATCCATATTATAATTCTCATTTATATTGGAAGGGGATGGAACAAAGCTTGAACTAATTTCATATGGATCGAGAATAGAAGGAAGAGAATAATTATGTTCAAACCAATCTAGTGATTCTTCTTTCATAGGTTCATCTTTGACATTAAATTTTAAACAATTCAAATGAAATCGAATATTAAAATCTCTAACAGATTCATTTCCTTTTCGTAGATATTCAATTTTATCATATACTTGATCATAATCATAGTGGTCAAATTTACAAACGAAAATTGTAACAAATTGAGCCCAACTGTGAATTGAGGCAACCGGAAGGAGTTCTACACTAGTTTCTGGCTTTTGCCACAAATGTGAGAGTAAAAAGTTTGCATAATATGCCTTCATCAATTCCTTGAAAATCATAATTTGAAACATTTTGAATAAATTGAAGGACATGATTAAAAGCAGAAGAATTTCTCTCACCATTAAACTTTACCTGAGACAAGAGTCTTACTACTTCGGGAGGAGTATTGGAAGATGCGCGTCCATGGATACAACTCCAAATTGGAAGTTTAAGAGGAGCCATCATGATTAAATAAAATGTTAAAATTGAAAAGACTCCAACAGACAACAAGTTTCAGGCCCTCCTTCTAGCGCCAAAATGTTGAAGCCCCGAAAATCGTGTCTACAACATGGGGGATGACCACCCGGTCCGGACCTTAAAGCAGCTCCTTTTTTGTTTGGAATGGTTGTTCCGACTGGTTCAACTAGGTCCAGTTACCTTCTCTCAATCTCCAATGGCTTTAAAATATGACTTTCATTCACCAATGGAAAAGAGACATCAAATCAACCCTCTTGCTGATCAGGCAAGAAAGTGATCCTTACGCTGATTTAGGGCTCAACCAATCCACTACTAAAGTTTGCCTCTTTGGGAAGAGGACTTAAAAGAATGTAGAAATTCATCTAAATGCAAACTTATTCTAAGATGCAAATAAAATAAACTATCTTAATCCTATCTTAATTAGGCAGATATAGATCTAACCCAACCAAGAGCAGGTATTTATAATATTGAGATTGAAATATGTCTTGTTTATAATGAATATCATGTTAATGAAATAGTTCAATTAAATGACATTATGGATAGCAAAACATATCCTATTGAGACCTTTTAACTGAAATAATCAATCAACAACACTCAGGAAATAGTTCACAGAATGGTATTGATCATTTAATTAGTAACTTGAATTATTAAACAATAATATGCGGAAGAAGTTCACAACATATCACTATTTATTAATCCAATACTAAAAGACAGATTTATGAGTAAATAGTTACTCAGAAATAAGAATTCAACCCATAAGAGCAGAGATAAATAACAACATAAAATAGAAGCAAATTATCCATACCGACAAAAGTGCACAAATATGTAAGTAAATTGACACCATTCCTGTTATCATAAAATAAAACCAGCATTTAAAATAATAGTATTCGAAATCCCAGTTTATTAAATCCATTTCTCCAACTCCGGTCTCTAATAGTCCTTTACAATGCCCAAGCTTCTGCTTTCAAAAGCAGAGCTACAATAGTGCAAACTCTGTTTATTATACATAACTCAGGATGTAAAAGAAAAACCTCAATAATCTCCAGATCTGAGATTCCACTCCTCCCACCTACAACTCTAAATCCCTATTACAAAAGTGCTTTTAGAATTCCAGAATTGCAGAGGAGAGCAGCCCCTTATTACATTCTGCAATCTGTTGTTTATAATATTTGCATAGGAATTCTTGAGAGGAAAGTTTGTTGAGGAGAAATATGTCCAATCCCATTTTATTTGCTCAAAAATGAAAATATTTTAATTGCTGGAGCATTCTCAATGATTAATATATTTTCTTCATATCTCTTCTACCGTTTTCCTGCAAAAAGAAATCAAAATAAATTAAGATGCAACAATAAAATCAAAATACCATTTCTGGCATTAAAAAAAATCCAATCAAATTCTATTTAAATAAATAATTAAAAATAAAATATAAACTCTCTATTGATGCTTGGGATGGTTTAATTGGCCAAGGATATTATTGATGAGCGAATATGCAATTAGAAGAGGCTTAGGACAAATGAAAATGCAGAAAATAAATCAGAAAATTTATTTTGCTTTAGAAATTCGCAGCTTGATTTTTTGCATGATTTTTGCCTCAATTAAAGACCAAATCTATTAGTGGAACCTCCTCAGAAATGTTCTCCTTGATTTTATCTTTCCAATGAGCCGTCCTGGGCCTCATTTGGTCAAGTATAACTCAATCTATGAGCCTCCAAAGTTGATGAGTCAAAACTGGCATAATTCTGGAAATTCTGTTGCTGGGCTAAAAATCAGAATTTTTAATTAGAAATTTAATCCTAAATTAGATTCTAATTATTTAATAATTAATTCTAAATTAATCATTAACTAACTAATACAAACAATTAATTCTAATTAATTATCATCTAATTTATAAATTAATTAAGTTACAAAATTAAATTAGTATACAAATGATTTGAAAAAGTTAATTTAAATATAATTAATATTATAATTCAAATTATATTAAAATTATAATAAATATTATAATTATAATATAATTATTATAATATAAAAATATAAAAATTAATTTACAAACCATTAGAATCAATCCACACTTATTAATTCATCCATGTGAGTTTGTGGAGGGGTATGGTGAGTGGAGTGTGAGGTGAGGTTGACGTGAGGGTGAGTGAGGCATATGGGATGAAACCAAAAAAAAAAAAAAAAATTATATCAAAAACTTTTAACGCCGCATATCGCAAGAACCTTGGATCGGGGTTTTTCAAATGTGCATGTTCTAAAAATTGCGATGGATCCGAAATTGCGATATTGCGATATGCGATGGATTCGAAATTGCGATATTGCGATATGCGATATGCAATGGATCCGAAATTGCGATATTGTGATATGCGATGGATCCGAAATTTGCGATATGCGATCTGCGATGGATCCGAAATTTGCGATATGCGATCTGCGATGGATCCGATGATGTAAAGTTTTTTTTTTTTAATTTATTTATTTATTTTTTAATATTAAGTTTTTCTAAACTACAGCTACTCTGAAAATAAATAAAAAGAATAAAAATAGCATTTTTAACCCAGACTAGAAAAATGATGGGATTTCAAAGGAGTACCATTTTTAAACCAGTTGACCAAATGAGGAGAAACAAATGTCAATGGGAAGCTTATATAAAAAAATGATTCTAAAAAAACAATCAAAACAAAAATCCAAAGAAAATGAAAAATTAACAATCGCGTAGGATAATCAAATAAAATAAAAATCTAAAAAGGTGCTAAACCAAATTTTTTTATAGAAAGGGTTCCCATTATTTGAATTGAAGAGATCAATAATGGGGGGTTGTGTTTTTACCACAACAGGCCCCAAATGTAATAGGTGGGTGGCCACTAATATCCACCTAGATCATAACCATTCACCGCTTTCTAACTACGCCAATGCAGTGGGCCCCACGCTCCTTGACACATCATCCTCCATTCAACACAAACCACACTTCACAATTTTAAGAGTTTACCGTATTCCCCAAATGCTAAATTCTACGATGTGTGATGCGGGCGGGTCCCTCTCCCCGCACTTCACAAGTTTTACATTTTAACTCTTGTTGCTTATAACAAAATGCTAAGATCTGGGATTTGCGATGGAGTCGGCCCCACTTTACCCTGCCACATCACTTACCTCTTCCCCGCGCTTCGCACTTTGCATCCTTTAAAGTTTACCTTCGATGTTTAGTGTTAAGAGTTTCAATCTGTGGGCAACGGTCGAGTACCACCTTCCCTCCACATCACCTTCCCTGCCATCGCACATCGCTCCCTACAAGTTTTAACATTTACCACCTGCTGCTCCCAGATAAATCTTGCAACATGCGATCTGCAGGCGTGAGTCCCACCACTTTGCCACATCATTAATAGCCCCCCATGGCCTGTATTTCGCCCATTTTAATGTAAATAACTTCCGTTAAACCCACTCCCACTTCCACCATTTGTTGGACTATATAAATCACTGTTAAATGAATAAACATCACACATTAATTATCAATCCAGGGACGTTTGTTTATTCCAATGACAGTTGCATTGTCTATGCAGATACACCAACCAGAAGCAATTTCAAAGAAAATAAATCGTTGCTGAAGTAAATGCTGGAAGTTAATCACTCATGCAGAATTAAAAAGATCTACAAGACTGGCATCACACTTCAATTAATCTGTTCTAGTGTGCCACACAACAAGTAACCAGTTGGTGTCTCCAATATCATATGTGTAACATCATTCAAAGTATTGAGATTGAAGTGGATATATTCACAGCTAAACAACACCAACAACACTCGATTCATACATAAACTAAAATACAATTACATACACACAACTACTTTAATCACTGTAATCCCTGCTAAGAAGGAGGGCCCTTCCTCCCTAGCAGGGCACAGGTAGAGGAAGAACTTAACAGAAACTAAATTGAATAACACATGTAACAACAATAACAAGATAACTTGTATTAGTTTGAACACAATTATAGAGCCAAAATAACGTTGTTCTCTGCTAAACTTTCGACCTCTAGGGCCGAGAACTATATAGTGATTACATCAGAAAATCAAGGGATGGATCAGTCATAAGGATATTATGATTCTCATGCTGATTGAAATAGAACACATATAGCAAGAAAATGTATAAAAATAGAAAATATTCCCAAGTAATAACACCATAGAAGATAAAACTTCAGATCTTCATTAATATCAAAACCCTTAAGGTAAGGCAACACCATACATTCACTCCTTAAGGAAGGAGATCACTCCACAAGCCATATGATTTCCAATACAATAATCCTTGACATCCCTCAATGGAGAGTCTCTAGCCTCTATATAGGTTTCATACATGCAATACCATGGGTAGTTACCATGGGTCTCTCAATACCATACATCCAATACAATGGGCTTATCACTTTATTCCCTAGCTACATGTGGTCCCTTACATAATGTGGGTTAACCACTTTATTTATTAACTATGGCCCATTTGTTTATCATTCTTATATTATTACATCATATTATTCCCTTGGGTACCTCCCTCTGTACCCTATATTATCCCCTCTAGGTACACTACATATAACCACTTCCTAATAAAGTTATGACTAGAAAATAAAATATTACAGTCAAAACAGCCCTAAGGCTGTTATCCCAAAAATACAATGCTAAACAACTTCTACAACTATCGTAATAGAATCACAGCTGTAGTGTAACAGCCAGAGGACAGATCAAAAACAATTGTTAACAAGATCAGTCAATGGTACAACTATATCAGTAGTTTTCTAGTGAGTCTGTAACATCAGAGTGTAACAGTAGTTTGTCAGCGAGTTTGTAACAACAAGGTGTAACAACATCGCTTTTCCGTAACAACACCCTCTTAAATGCTTTTATGAACTTCATGCTCAGGATCCTTGGTGCTATAAATGACATCTAAAAGGACAACACAAAGACCATCAATCTTCTCCAAATATTCACCATCAATTAGTCATAAAAAGGTACAATATATCATAATAATTGGTGAATTGGCAGAGTAATAAAAATAAGGTGAAACAACACAAGTTAGGGTAGAAAGATAGGAGAAAGAGGCAAAGATACTCCCATTGGTTATAGTTAAGAGGCAGAATAGGGAAAACAAAGGTAGGAAAAGTGTACAAAACTGGCACCCAACATCTCCCCCCAATTGAAATACTTGCATGTCCTCATGCAAACTCATCTCTCATGGGAGTATCTCCGGTGCAGGTCGGTGAGATCATAAGCACCAGCTGTATCTTCGTCTGTAGACCTGTATCCTTGATTGGCCATCAACTGCCATACCCAGGATTCTGACTCATACTTACTCAATTCATAATTGATATGGTAGTCCTCAATTGGCAGCCATATCAAAGGAAACTTGAATCTCAATCCAATCCACAAAGCACCAAGGGATTTTACAATCTATGCATAAGATGGTACATGTGTAACAACCACCATGGAATTCTGGAATGAGAATGGATCTCCCTTCAATAGCTCAGCACTGCTGGCTTCCGTGCATTTTAAGCACCCTGTCAAAGCTCGGCTCTTCATCCTTGTGAAATGATTGAGGTAGAAGTTCACAATTCTTCCTCTATAAGTGGTAGTCGGTTCTTTAATCCCTAGGCTACTCAACATTCTCCTTAATTCTCATCTTAACTCGACAGCCCGTCCTGGTTCTACCTGAACCCACAATGACGTCTTCTCCTCATTACTCTCCATATTTTTAATGGCCAGATGCCATTCAATATGATTCCTCATGAAGGACACAAAAGCTCTCAATTGAAGATCCGCCATATAGGAGAATACTGTCACAACCATCTGCATACTCACATGTTCACAAATAATATTGTGTAAGAATAACTCATACAGCAAGCTTTTCTCATCAAAATTGGTGGCAAGGAAAACATATAGAAATGTACAACTGGAGCAACATAAATAAGGTCTATCCTCCATAATGGCTTTCATATGAAACAAGAAGTAATGTTCCCAGAGAAAAATAGGATAGGATGGAGAAGGCCACCTACAACCCAACAAGTTAAGGGCGAGGTCATGAAGTGTTTTCTTGTCTATTGTGAGGTCTTGAACCTGCTGCTGTAACAACAGCAACTATTCCTCATGTTTCTTCAGAGCTTCCTTCTTCTTATAATTCTCCCATCCTTTCTTCAACTCTTATTTCATCCACCTTTCATGCAAAGTGTCTATTTATCTCTAATGTTCCTTAAGTGAAATCGTCCTCTCTCGAAGGGAGATTGCTTCCTGTTTCTACTATTGTAATTAAAAAATTAACAAGATTTTATCATAACTCCATCTTGAGATGGGACTCGGCATTCTTCTGCATTCAATATCCACATCAACAATGGGTGTACCAATCTCTGCTACGTGGGGTTGTTCCACCTCTACTACTGGTTCTTGTGTAACATCAACTTCCTCGGTGGGTTCTTGTGTGTCAGCCCCTTTGTTTCTACCTAGAGTATCCTCTGTGTCTATTGTTGTTTCTTCTATAATAGGAGTGGCCTTCACAGGTTCCTGTGGGTTAGATTCTAGGTCAATTATTACAGGAGGCTCTGATTTAACTGTTGGTTCTTGTGTAACAACATTATCGTCAGCAGGTTCTTATGTAACATCCTCTTGCTGTTCTGTTTATGTTTCCATTGGGCTGGATTTTTTCTCTATGGACCTTATATCTCGCTGTTGTTAAGTCTTGAAAACATGTCATGAATACAGACACTGAGATTTCCTTCCCCTCAGATAATTTCCACTTTAATTCTTCATTTTCCTTTCTTAGACTTTCGAGTTCTAAAAACAAGGCATTGGTTTCGCCCTTACCTGATGAGGAGGGTTGCCTTTATTCTTCTAAAACTGCTACTTCTGTCTGCTTTTGGGCTATAGGAAAAGGTTCTGCAGGTATGCTGACTTTCACTCTTTGTTTTGGTCTTCTATCCCCAATTAGTTCATCAATAGGATTTTTCCCAATCCTAACTCCAGAATGTCGAGTCTAGGTTTCCACCTCTGCCTGACTTCCTCCTGAAGTCGTGCTCTGTTTCCCCCGGCTTGTCCTTGACCTCTTTCACTTGAATTCTTCCCAAGTTTTTCCTTGCTATCCTAGGGAATCTAGCACAATTAGCTTAATGAGTCCATGATTAGTCACACATGCCTCCGGGTGTGCTGTTGTTTTTACTACTATCACCATATGCTTGATATTCCCTAACAAATAGAATGGAATATTAATTATTTGTTGGTGCCGAAGGTGATTAAGCAGAGGAAAGTGATAGTTGAACACTATCGTGGATCTTCCCTCACAAGTGATATATTTAATTAAACCTAGGGCAACATCTTCCCAAGGATGAGGAAGTGACAATTTGTCAATTCCTCTCCCTTTCTTCTCCAATTTTTCTTCCCTTACTAGAAAGTTTTTTTTCAGAGAGTGGTCATTGATTTTTCTATTAAACCACCTTTGCCCCTCTACTGGCAATGAATTTACTCGGGAAATTACCTCTTCAGTCACCTCCACTTGCATGCCCCTTACTCGGGTTTTATTATTGTTCAAGTTCTGAGAAAATTCAATTGCCACTGCTTCGTCTGAGCCTTCAAGCTTCTGGAAAAAATAAATCCATCTAGCATCTCTGAATATATGGTAGGCTTCTAGACAATTCTGCAAGGCATCCATAGAATCCAGCTCGTGCCTAACCACTGCTCCCCCCATCTCTGTTGTTTTTTTATAAATTTGCTTCTTGTTGTTCAACTGCACTGTAATATCACTGTGTTTCTGACTTTACTTCTTTGTTGTTCAACCCCACTGTAACATCACCATGTTTTTGAATTCGCTGCTTCTCGTCGTCTCTGATTATCCTAATCGACAAGTTTACAATGAGGATGCAAGGTTTCAGTTGAGGAGGTTGATGGGAGGTGACGAATTTTACGGATTTATTGAATTTTACCTCACACTAATATTCATAAATGCCTCATTATGGAAAGTAATGGCATTTCGTACACACTCTCTTTTCCAATCGAATTCGGTCATCATTGGCAATTCTGTTATTAATTAGGTGCATGCAGATTTAATAGATATTTATGATTACATATTTTTACAATGATTTCAAGACATATAGCCTCCCCCACCTTAATGGTGATGGCCGCCCACAGGTGTCACAGGAATATCATTACTTCACCAATTAATCACCGAATCATCAATGAAAATTTTTGCCTTTTTAATGACATACTTGAGGTGACATGGAGGAAGATTTTGAATTGGTGGCATCCTGCTTGCAGTGCTCATGTTGTTCTATTTGGATAGCACGGTTATTGCTTTGTATGGAATGAATCATAAAAAAACAATATTCGTGGCTATCGGCTGTTACATGTGTAACAACCAAGACAACCCTTAGATTATTCTTAAAAAAACATAATAATCAGGAGAAATTGGTACAGAAAAGGAAATTACATGAATACCACCATCCCATAAAATAGATCAGAAAGGGAAGATGATGTTTGAGGAAGAAAAACATGTGTGTAACAGCCACCACAAGAGTGGTTTTCAACTGTTACTGACTGTCTGACTAAGCCTTGGAAAGAGGTTTTCACAGTTAGATTTATTTTTGTTAAATAGGTGTAACAGCTACCACAAAGGTGGTTTTCAACTGTTGCACTTATTGTAATTTCAGTTTTTAAGGCTGCACAGGAGAATGTTCCCCTACTTTCGTAACATGAAGATCAAAGTCTGTGACAATGTCGACAAATGATTCCTTCGAAGCGGGTTGATGATATAACCTTAGACGGTGCCCATTAACCAGTAACGACATCTTAGCACTGTCAATGGTGACTAGTTGTATAGTCCCATTTTCAAATACTGTATCCACTTTGTAAGGACCTAGCCATTTGGTGCAGAGCTTGCCTTTGAAATATTTGAACCTTGAGTTGTACAATAGAGCCCAATCTCGTTTCTGGAAATTTTTCTTCTTAATAAACCCATCATGCCATCTGGCTCTTTGTTGCTGAATGATCTTTGTCTATTGAATGGCAGCCAGCCGCTTCTCTTCCAACTCATTGAGTTGGTTCAGTATTTGAGTATGTGTTGTACTCAAATCCAGATCGACCTGCAATGTTGTTCTTAATGTCTTTATTTCAAATTCTATGGGGAATAAGGGATTCTTGCCATACACCAATTCATATGGTGATAAGCCTGTAGTATTCCTCCATTTATTCCTGTAAGGCCACAGTACCTCTGGAAGTTTCTCGGCCCAGTTTCTTCGGTGGATGGCTATTGTCTTTGTTAAGATTCCCTCAATGACTTTATTGGTGCTTTCTACTTGACCCTTTTCTTGTGGGTGATATGGTCTAATGATTCTGTGATGAATTCCAAACTTTTCAACCAACTTCTTGATCAAATGAGATGTGAACTGAGGCCCACCATCTGTCACTATCTCTCTGGGTATCCAAAGCAAACAAAAATATCTTGAAACAGGAAGTCTGAAACAACCTACTCTGTTGCTCTAGTTAGTGCCTTTGCTTCGACCGATTTTGTGACATAATTGGTGCAAACCAATATGTATGATTTTTGCTATGATGAAGGATTAATTGGACCCACAAAGTATAGGGCCCATTTCTCAAATGGTTCTATTATTATCTGAGGCTATAACGACATCTCATCTTATTTCAGAGGCTGGCCCATCCTTTGATAGCTATCACATCCTTTCACAAACTTCTTGGAATCCTGGAATATAGTTTTCCAATAGTACCCCATTAAGAGTACTTTATGTCCTATTCTCTTGTCCGCAAAGTGTCCTCCACAGGGTTCCTCATGACAAGCCTTCAAGATCTCAAATACTTCATCTTCTCTAACACATCGCCTAATCTGAAAATTTGTCCCAGTGTGATAGACATTTCATTCTATCTAGGAGTAGGTAGCACTCTATTGTATAATCTTCCTTCTTTCCTTGGAATACAATTGGTGTGGGAATTTTCTTGTAGCAAGGTAATTGGCTATATATTCATACCATGTTGAGCGAGTAGAGATGGAAAAAATATATTCATCTGGAAAAGAATCCTCAGTGGCAGTGCAGTCATCACTTATAGTTAATTTAGAAAGTAAATCAACAACTACATTATCTTTCCAGGTTTTATCTAAAATAGTAATATCAAATTCTTGTAACAGCAATAACCATCGTGTAACTCTACCATTAGTAACAGGCTTGTTCATTAAAAATCTAATTGCAGCATGTTCAGTGTGTACAAATACTTGATACCCAATGATTTAGTGCCAAAATTTGTTGATAGCAAGCACTACTACTAGGAATTCCTTCCTGGTAATAATGTAGTTGAGTTCAGTTGGTGTTAAGTTCTTGCTGATGTAATAAATGGCATAAGGTTTCTTCTCCTCCAGCAGCCCCAAAACAACACCCACAACCATGTCAGATGCGTCTGTAGCAATATGAAATGGAAATTCCCAGTTTGGTCCTCATAAAATAGGTGCTACTGTTACACAGTTCTTCAACCTTAAAAGGGCCTGCTCACACTTCCCTATCCACACAAATTCCACATCTTTCATGAGTAATGAAAATAGAGGAGATGCAATGTTTGAAAATTTCTCTATAAGTCTCCTATAGTATCCATCATGTCCCAAAAAACTACGTACCTCTTTTGGAGCCTTAGGGGTCAAGATTTTCGAGATTACCTAATTTTTTTCAGGATTTACCTTGATTCCATCTTCTGAAATGAAATTTCCTAGCACAATTCCCTCGGTCATCATCATGTGGCGTTTTTCCATGCTCAGAGCAACATTAGTTTGTTCACAACGTTCCAACACTTTTTCCAAGTTAGATAATGCTGTCTCAAAGGCATCCCCGTAGGGTGTAAAATCATCCATAAATATTTCAAGACAGTCAATCAAAAGATCAGAAAAAATACCCAATATTTCCCTTTGAAAGGTTGTCGGTGCATTACAAAGGACGAAGGGAGGACTTTGTACGCAAAAGTACCCCATGGGAAAGTAAATTTTGTCCTGTCTTGGTTTTCTGGGGAAATCTGTATTTGATTATAGCCACTAAACCCATCTAGAAATGAAAAGATTTTTTTTCCAGAAAGAGTGTCCAAGACCTGATCAATTAATGGTAAAGGAAAATGGTCCTTTTGAGTGGCCTTGTTAAGTTCTCTATAGTCAGCATAGACTCTCCATTTGGCATTCTTCTTCGTAAGTATGACAAGCGGAGAGACCCACTGACTATTAGAAATGGGGTAGATGAAATTAGCATTAAGGAGTTTCTGCAATTCTTCTTTCGCTATCTTCTTAAGTTCGGGGTTCATTCGGCACCGAGGTTGTCTAACCGGTTTGCAATCCTATTTAAGGTAAATGCGATGAGTGCATAGGCTAGGATGGATTCCTTTCATATCAATATAGTCCCATGCAAATTCTTTTTTTTATTTTTGTAATATCTGTATCAGAAATTTGTTTTGTTCAGCAGTCAGGTTAGGATTGATGTTTAACATTTTCCAAGTTCGATTTCAATGGACTGCTGATAGTAAGTGGAGTTGTTTTCAAATGTTCAATAATTGCATCATCTTCCTCATCTTCTTCTCCCAAATCTCTAATGGAGGAAACAGGGACTGAATTACTAATAAAACCATTAATGATATCGTCCTCTGTTTCATCCTTAAAGTATTGTGCTTTTCCAAGTGTGAGAAGAGGTAGGGAAAGATTAGATTCAGGTGAAAATTCATCCCACTAGGGACTACTCAAATCCATATGAGGTTTTGCTGGGGAATAAAGGTTCAGGTTCTAAGTGGATTGTCCATTTGAGATCACCATATATCCGGACCTACATACGCTATATGCATCTGCAGTGGCTAGCCATGGTCTTCCCAATATTAAAGGATGACCCCCTAGGTTGGATTTGGTTTATAAAATGAGAAAGTTAGCCGAATAATTCCAAAAAGACAAAGTGATAACCACATCTTCAATCATTCCCTTGAGCTTGACACGAGACCTATCTGCTAATTCAAGCACTGTGGGTGTAGGTCTAAGTCCATGAAGTCCTAGAGAGATGAAGAGGTCTTTAGTTATGACATTAATAGTTGCCCCTAGATAAATCAAATTATTGGTTATGGGATGATTGTCAATATGGACACTCACTGTAGGGTTCACTGGGTCATTATATTTAGTCAACAAAGGCTAATCAGTCATAATATCATAAAATTTTCCCATGACATGGATAGTAGCAGGGTCTTTAGGTTTCCTTCCAGGTATTTTTATGCATAGATCCCTCATTATTTTAGCATAGATAGGCACTTCTTTAAGATATTGTAACAGCAGAATCCACACATACAAATTTTGTAGCTCCTTGAGGAATTCAGATTCAGGTTGTGAGACCAGCCCAGTTTCAGTTAATCGTTGAGGGTATGGGGGGTTCTGAATGCTAAAAGCTGAGTTAGCTATCACAGATGTACCAGCCTTACTCGGATTTTCTATTGTAGGAACAACAAACCCTCCCGAGCTGGCTATTATAGATGTAATAGCAGGTGCTGTATCATCTGTTACATGTGTAACAACTACCTCAAAATCGTCCATATCCTTCTTGGGTGGTTCAATTTCTTCAGTAATAATGGGATTATGTTCAGATCTGATTACTTTCCCTTATCGAAGCCGAACCTCATTAAGTCTGATAGGAGTAATAAGATAAGTTTTGAGGGTAACCAGAGCATCCATGCTCTGGGTTTCCTTATTATTTGGATTGGGGTTAGGTTTCACAGGTAATTGGGGTCAGACAAAAAGTGTAGGATTTTGAATACAAGGTAGTTGTAACTGAAGGTTTTTTCATTGGTATTGGAGCGGGTACTGGACCTTGGCCATTTCCTCTCTAATTCTGACCCCAAGGATTGGGTTGTGATGGAGGATATTGCACTGGTGGAGGAGATGACCACTGCTTCCATGGTGAAGGAAATTGTGTTGAGGAAGGATTAGGATACTGCCATGTGTATTGTTGACTATTATAAACATTATTCCAAGGACAAAAAGAGGAAACATCTGAAGGCATACCTGTAGGTCGCAGCTGTCATGGTCTCTTTGATGCAATGAAATAAGAATATTGAACATCCTTGCTTAATTCTTGAAGTACCGCCTTCAGTCTGGGAAACTCAAGACACTGATTCGCAGAGTGCACAAACTCACAGATGTTGCACAGGATGACACTATTCATTCCACATTCTCTTTCCAAATGTTTCTTTTTGTATCGGAGACAGAATATTTCTAAGGCTGCTTCAACTTCTACTTGTGCTTTCTTGACTTGTATCGTAGTGAAATGGGCAGAGAGAGTGCTAAGGAGGTTAGTTTTAAAATCCTCAAATAAGTTCCTGATCTCTTCTCTGGTTACCCCTCCACTTGTGGACTTCTATATCCGAAGTGAAGGGTCCTAAACTGAAAATCTCCCCTTAACCGATCCTCTTGAGCTATGCAGGCAAAGCTTCATTATCTCATCAAATGTTTCTTGTGATATGTATCCTTTTCCTATTATGTTTAGATTCTCCAGACAATCATCTCTTAAACCTCTTAAGAATATTGGCTTTAAAATTTCTGGATCTAATTTACTGAACTTAAACCTCTGTAAATTGTAGTGAAATCGCTCCAGATAGTCTTCCAAGCTTTCCTCCTTCTTCTGTGAAATTTTGAAAATCTCGTCCTTCAAATCCCTGGTTTGGTAGTAGTCTTGATACTTAAAGAGGAAGGCCTCTCTCATGTCATTCTAGGTTCGAATCATGCCAACACCCAATCTCATGAACCATCTTAATGCTACTCCTTTCAGAGTAGTAAGGAATAATTTCAGCTTCTAGGCATCTGAAGTGTAGTCATAACCTCTACAAAGCACATCGAATTTGAACAGAAAGGTATCAGGATCTTCAATAGCCATCCCCTGAAAGGATGGTAGGGACAATAAAGGGATATTCTTCATAGGAGCCTCATCTCGTGTTACTACTATTGGGAATTCAAAATTCACAGATCTATCTGTCTTGACATTCTCGTCCCCCATGGCTGATTCTTCCTAATGGAATGAACTGACCTCGGAGTGTATTGGAGATTGAAAAATAGAAGTATCAGGCTACTCCAGGACCAACTATTTAACAGCACTACCAACGTCCAATTGATGATCAACTGAATGTTGTTCCTCAGGTCCCTGATGCTCCCCACTGGTCTCTTCGTGTCCTTCAATTCTTAGATCATGATCAATGATTTTCCACTACTATTTTGAATCTAGAGTTTTGATATCAGGAATGGATATGTTGTTCGAAGGATGGTGAGGTCCAGACATGGAAGACACCGATGGTCCAGGCCTTGATATGGTAGCTTCTTTGTGTGGTCCTGTATTCTTATTATCTTTGTATGACGTGGATTGTTCCTTTTCCGCCCTTGAAATCAAATCTCCAAAGAATGTTTTCCTTCCCAAATCTGCGCTCTTCTTTTCCTTCTTACAACCCGTATTTCCTGTAGTCGGTAGAGTGGGGGGATGTTTGTAGATGTTGATGTTGTCCTACCGACACACATGGACCCTATGTGTATCAATTCATCCTACAAGTGCTTCAGTTTCTATAGCAGTGAGCCCACCCAAGTTTGTTAGAGCGATGCGTAGGTTCTTACCTCGCATCTTACCACCCAACGACTATATAGCTGAAGGCACCCTAAAAAAATACACCCAAAATTCAAATCCTAAGTGTCCCAGCAAGACATTGGTGAGCCCACTCAAGTTTATTAGAGAAATGCGCAAGTTCTTACCTCTCATCATACCACCTAACAATTGTGTCACTGTGGACACCCTAAGAAAAACAAAATGCTCAGAAATTCAACTCCTAAGTGTCCTAGCAAGACATTGGTGAGCCCGCTCAAGTTTGTTAGAGCACTATATAGGTTCTTACCTCTCGTCTTACTTCCGGGAAATTATGTTGCTGGAGAAACTCTATGAAAACACACGAAAAATTGTACTTCTAAGAAACAACTTTGATTGATTGGATCATCACTTCCATCCCCAACAACGATGCCAAAATGTTGGAATATATAAATCACTGTTAAATTACTAAACAACACACATTAATTATCAATCCAGGGACATTTGTTTATTCCAATGACAGTTGCACTGCCTATGCCGATACACCAACCAGAAGCAATTTCAAAGAAAATAAAGCGTTGCTGAAGTAAATGTTGGAAGTAAATCACTCATGCAGAATTAAAAATATCTACAAGAGTGTAATCACACTTCAACTAATCTGTTCTAGTGCTCCACACAACAAGTAACCAACTGGTGTGTCCAATATCATATGTGTAACAACATACAAAGTATTGAGATTGAAGTAGATATATTCACAGCTGAACAACAGAAAAATCACTCTATTGATACATAAACTAAAATACAATTACATACACACAACTACTTTAATTATTGCAATCCCTGCTAAGATGGAGGGCCCTTCCTCCCTAGCAGGGCGCAGGTAGATGAAGAACTTAACGGAAACTAAATTGAATAACACATGTAACAACAATAATAAGATAATCTGTATTAATTTTATCACAATTACAAATCCAAATTAATGTTGTTCTCCGCTAAATTTTCGACCTCTAGGGCTGAGAACTATATAGTGGTTACATCATAAAATCAAGGGATGGATCAGTCATGAGAAAATTATGATTCTCATGCTGATCGAAATAGAACACATATAGTTATAACCACTTCCTCATAAAGTTCTAACTAGAAAATAAGAGATTACAATGAAAACAACCCTTAGGATGTTATTCCAAAAATACAATGCTAAACAACTTCTACAACTATCGTGATAGAATCACAGTTGTAGTGTAATAGCTAGAGGACAGATCAACAACAAATGTTAATAATATCAGTCAACGGTACAACTATATCAGCAGTTCGCCAGCGGGTTTGTAACAAAAGAGTGTAACAACAGTTTTCCAGTGGGTCTATAACAACAAGGTGTAACAACATTGTTTTGATGTAACAACACCCTCTTAACTTCTCATGTGAACTTCGTGCTCAGGATCATTGGTGCTATAAATAAAATCTAAAAATACAACACAAAGACCATCGATCTTCTCCAAATATTCACTATCAATTATTCATAAAAAGGTACGATATATCTTAATAATTGGTGAATTAGTAGAGTAATAAAAACAAGGTGAAAAAACACAAGTTAGGGTAGAAAGGTAGGACAAAGAGGAAAATATTCTCCCATTGGTTATAGTTAAGAGGCAAAATAGGGGAAAAAAAGGTAGGAAAAGTGTACAAAACTGGCACCCAACACCATCCTACCTTAAGCTCCGCTCCACCCCAATTCATCCAACGACCCTTATCTAGTTTCGCCCCTGCCCCACAGCATTTAAAATTTATCGTAGCGGGGCAAGGGGGGGGGGGGTGTCTGAAAAGGGCGGTTTTCATTACCACTCACTCCTCCATGTGCCTTCCTCTCATCATTTTGCACCCCCCCTCTCCGATACCTCTTACCACTTGAGAGCCCCTCCAAAATCCGGATCCCAGTTTTCAAATACAACATGAGTCTTTCATTGGTGGAGCATGTGGTCACAGTTTATGCAGTCCCTCCAATATCACCATACTAAATAATTTAGTGTACACAACGCAATCGACCGTTCTGCAACGGAAAGTGGAGATCATGAGTGTCAAAGAGTGGAGGATGCCGAAAAACAAGTGGAATTACATGATAAAGTCTAAACCGTCCACCACTTCTCACCACCCCTTTGAAGACTCTAGAATTTGGCCTCTGTGGCTAACTGTTTTTCTTATTTTTACTATTATATAGTGATGTTTGGCTGGTAAAATCTTGATTTTACCCAATTCTGTTTTGATTTTTCTGTTTTAGGAGCGATTGCTTGAAGCGCGCTCTGATAGTTTGTTAGGAGATTTTGGTTTCACCTGTGTGGGTCGATCATGAAATAATATTTGATCATAAACCGTCATGGAGAACTTTATATGTAGTGATTTCTAAGATGAAACAAAGGTTTTGGAATTTTGAAGAATTTTGCTGTAGTTTTGTATGATTGTGCTCCCTGTGCTCTGAGACACATATTTGGGAGAGTTGTTTAAACTTAATATGAATACAGAGATGATATTTGGATTCCAGATGGAGCAATGAGTAGTATGTACTTTTATTTTTTTTGTTATCAATAATGTCCTCTTTATGTGTAATCATCTTTCATGCTATTCTTCTTTGATGGTTCGTGTAATGTAGTTGTTGGTGGTCTACAATTTTATTCATGAATTCATGTTTGTATAACGCTTAGGTGTTAACACTCATCTATTAATCTTGTTGCACTCCCTTAATTCACACTCCACAAACCTCTGTTGTTTTCCATATCTCATTCATATTTGTTTCCTTTGAGTTCATAGGGGACAGATTCATAAATATCTTAAGCCTGTCTCTCGTGGGTTCCTTCTCCATTCTCTCTCAACACCTCTGCATACTTTAAGATTTTATTTCATTGTTTTATACTTGGCCCATTTAAAAGCCATCAGTCCCACAACCTCTTGAGCCCTATCATAGTATAAGGAATTCACATGAATCGAATCCAAGGTATTCTCCATCTATGAACCACCAAAACCATTGTTCTCTTATTCCATATTTTTTCAGAGGGATTTTATACAATTGTTCACATTCAACTCTGATTTTTAAGATGTCCTAGGCGTTGGTATCTTACAACTCAAGGTTGTCTCTAGGAGCTTTTTGTGCAACCAGCTCCAAAAATAGAAGAAAATAGATATCAACGCCTTAGAAATAAGCCACTTCGAGGGGGCAACCTCCAATAAATTACATAAATGAACAATTCTTGGATGACACAATTTAAAAAACCTCCTTTCTATATATAGGAGTCCATGGGGCCATAATGTAATCTTAGTGGGGCCACAATGTAATCCTAGTCGACCTAACAATAATAATTTAAGGGCACAATAATAACAATATGGGGGTTACACTAACAACAATAAGGAACTATACTAGTAATATAGGGACCTAACATGCCCCTCTCCGTCAAAAAAGTGTTGTCCTCAACGCTTGAGTAGCTTTGGGTGCTTCTGTATAAAATTCTCATCCTCCCATGAAGAATCTTCAGTGGGTAAGTTCTTCCACTTGATGAGATACTCTGAAATTGACCGATTTCATAGCTGTCGAGTTCTTGTTTCTGTGACCGTTTCAAGTTCCAATATTATTTTTCCTTCCTCATCAAGTTCTGGCAATATTGTTTGAACTGGAATATTTTCATCTATAATCTTCTTTAAGCATGAAACATGGAAAACTGGATGCACTCGCGAAGAAGCAGGATGCTCCAATTTGTATGCCATAGTACCAATCTTTTGCAACACCTTGTAAGGACCATAGTACTTTGGCGATAATTTATTATCCTTCTTAGCTTGCTTGAGGGACATTTGTTTGTATGGTTGTAGCCGTAAAAATACCCAATCTCCTACATCAAAACTTCTCTTGCTGCGATGTTGATCTACCTATTGTTTCATTCGGTTTTGTGCCAAATTCAGGTTATCCTTTAAGAGTTGGAGAACTTCTTACTGATGCTCGATGTGATCTTCAACTACTTGAACCTTCAAATTTTTCCTTAAATATGATGTGATGGATGGTGGATGATATCCATAAAGTGACATAAATGGGGTCATTTTTGCTGCAGTATGGAAGGAAGTGTTATACCACCATTCAACGAGAGGTAACCACTTGACCCATTGTGTTTGTTTATCAGATACAAAACAACGAAGATAGCCTTCCAAACATTTATTTACTATCTCAGTTTGACCATTAGATTGAGGATGATAAGATGAGCTATGAGCTAATTGAGTACCCAAACAAGAAAATAACTCCGTCCAAAAATTTCCAGTAAAAATGGGATCTCTGCCGCTCACAATAACCCTTGGGCTTCCATGTAGCTTTTGAATTCTGTCCATAAATGTAGTAGCAACTGTACTTGCTTTAAATGGATGAGATAATGCACAAAAGTGTGCATACTTGGTAAGTCTATCAACTACCACCACGATGACAGTCTTTCCTTCGGACTTAGGTAAACCTGTAATAAAATCCATTGAAATCTCCTCCCAACGTTGACTTGGAATGGATAAAGGTTGTAGAAGTCCTCGGGTCTTAATTGTTTCCACTTTATTCTGCTGGCAAACCAAACATTCCGCCACAAACTTTCGAATATCAGATTTAAGGCCATCCCAAAAAAATTCTTTCTTCACCCCGTGGTAAGTTTTTAAAAATCCTGAGTGTCCTCCTAAAGGAGAAGTGTGCAGTTCCAAAAGAATCTTTTGTTTTAGTTGGGAGTTCCTACAAAGATATAAGCGATCTTTGTACCATAAGGAATCATTTTTCCAACTAAATGTATCAGATGTACTAGGATCTTGCTGCAACTTTTGAATGAGTGTCCACACATCTTTGTCCTTCTTCCATTCATCTCTTGCTTCAGTTATCCAATCTGGTTGGATAATAGAAATGGCACAAAGCAATGCTTCCACCTCTTCATTCTTTCTTGAGAGTGCATCCGCAACAACATTAAGCTTTCCTTTTTTGTAGATTATTTCAAAGTCATAACCCAACATCTTTGTGACCCATTTTTGCTGCTCTTCTGAAGATAGTCTTTGTTCCAAAAAGCGTTTAAGACTATCATGATCAGTTTTTACCTTGAAGTGTCTTCCCATTAGGTAAGTTCGCCATTTCTTTAGTGCATGCAGTATTGCTAACATTTCCTTTTCATAAATAGGTTTTTGTAAATACTTTCCTTTGATTGGACGACTTTCAAAAGAAATGGGTCTTCCTTCCTGCATTAAAACTGCACCAATTCCATTTCCTGAGGCATCACATTCCACAATAAAAGTTTTTGTGAAGTCTGGCGTAGCTAAGACCGGTGCTAGGCACATTGCCTCTTTAAGATGTTCAAAGGCCTTAGTTGCTTCAGGATTCCATGAAAATGCATCTTTCTTCAATAATGTTGTTAGAGGTGCTGCTATTCTCCCATAATTCTTAATGTTACACCATTTTTTTGGTCATCTAACCCATTATCATTAGATGAACCCAAGTACACCATGTAAGACCAATTTTACCCTAAGTAAAATTGCTTTCACCATGTAAAATAACATTTGTCTATATTTCCTGGTCATATTTAACCCAAAACAAGGAAATTAATTAAATAAATCATTATTTATTTAATCATTTCCTAGGAATAAGTTATTTAAATCATTATTTAATAATATTCCTAGTTAAATTCGACTAAATCATTTTTAAATAATTAAATAAATCATTATTTATTTAATTATATTCCCACCATCTCCCTAAAATAATAAATAAATCATTTATTGCCCACGTGGTGTAGAACAGTCGGTGATGGGGTGCACTGTTAAGGCACTCCGTTCTGTAAGGTCACCGGTTCGAAACCCGTGGGTGGGATGGGAGGAGAAAAAATGGAAAGATTAGGATTAGTCTAAACTAGAAAAAAAAAAAAAAAAAAATCATTTATTTATTTATTGTTTATAAATAAAGGAATTGACCCAATTCAAAAGACCTTTTCCCTCCAAAAAATATAATAAAATATTCCTAAAGGGTGGTTCTAGAATTTGATTAATAATATTTTATTCATGCAACAAGTTCTAGATAACCCTAATATTTTGTTATAAATAGGAGGGTTTTCCCCATTCATTAGACACCTCCATTGCATTAGATCACTCTGGATCTATACTAGGTCACATTCTCGATTTTTGCCTTTGTGAGCTCCCATTGAGTTCTATGTTTGTTTGGGTTTTGCTACAACACCAAGAGAGAGAGGAATTTTAGATCTGAAACGCTGAGGACTTTCAAGAACCCATCCCATTGAGGAGAACCGGAAAACTCCTTTCTTGTTTTCCTCTCAGGTGCCCCCTTTTTAATATTATATAAAAATTCTTTCAAATACATTGTTCTTGTCTTGTCTATTTGATGCATGGAGCCACATTTTACTTTATCAACTTAATGTCTTTTATGCTTAGATCTGGATTTGTGAAGCATTATTTGGATCACCTAATTGCAGATTTAAAGATATTTGGCAGCCATAATCGATGTTAAGGCTATTTGTTATGCATAGCTAAAGTGATCTTTTACGACGAAAGATTCATACTAACACTTAAAAAACTTGCGATAATACCCTGTTAACCTGAGAAATCCTCGCAACTGCTTTATGGTTGTGGGGACTTTCCATTCCTTAATGGATTTAATTTTGTTAGGGTCTACCTTAACACCCTCGTGAGATACAATATGACCCAGATATTCCACCTCTTGTACTCCAAAGAAACATTTGGATGTTTTTTCATATAACTGTTTCTCCTGCAATAGTTTGAGCACCATGTCAACATGTTCAACATGATCCTTCCAAGACCTGCTGTAGATTAGTATATCATCAAAAAATACTAGAACAAATTTTCTAAGGAAGGGTTTGAAAATGGAATTCATCAACCCTTGAAATGTATAGTCCCTTATTAGGTCCCTATAGTCCCTTATTGTTGTTAGTGTAACCCCCATATTGTTATTATTATGCCCTTAAATTATTATTGTTAGGTCGGCTAGGATTACATTGTGACCCCACTAGGATTACATTATGGCTCCATGGACTCCTATATATAGAAAGGAGGTTTTGTAAATTGTATCATCCAAGAATTGTTCATTTATGTAATGTATTGGAGGTTTCCCCCTCGAAGTGGCTTATTTCTAAGGCGTTGATATCTCTTTTCTTCTGAAAAAAATTTCAAGAAAAGTTCTTGAAAATTAAAAGCTACCGTCCCCAAAGATTGTAACCATTGTACTCCTAGTACAACATCGAAACCTGCCATAGGAATGGAAAGAATTGGACTAGTCAATACATATTCCCCCATGGTTAGATTGATATTATGGAATTTTCCAGAGCAATTTATAGTTCCTCCATTTGCAACCATCACTTGACATTCTGGTGCTGGGTATAGGAAACAATTTAATTCCTTGGCTACCTTACAATGAATAAAATTATGGGTGCTACCTGAATCAATCAACACTATTACCTTTTTCTTCTTGATTTTTCCTTTTATCTTGAAAGTTTGAGGAGTGGTAATTCCTGCCATTGCATTACACGATATGGTCGGATTCATTTCTTCCTCTTCTGGGGCTGGTTCCTGGTGTATATCCTCTTCTTGTTCATTTTCTTCTTCCTCTTCACAATCTATGTAAAATAATTTCTTCTCAGCACACTTGTGACCTTTAGTGTATTTGCTATCACAACTGTAGCAAAGCCCTTTTGCTCTTTTTTCTTCCAATTTTTGTGGTGTCAACCTTGTAGGTTGTGGAAATCTAGGCGTAGCAACTCTTCCTTCTTTATAGAATTGAGTGGTAGGCTTCCTTGTCGCCATAATTTTACATTCAAATTTTCTTGCCAACCTGAATGCCTTCTCCAATGAATCAGGTTCCAAAACGCGAACTTCATGTTGGATGTTATCCTTTAAAGTGCTTATGAAGAGATCAATCCTGTGTTCCTCTGGAATATCAGTTACCCTTATATTCAATTTTTGGAAGTCCTCAATGTGCTGCCCCACTAAACCCTTTTGTTTGAGATTTATCAATTGGCTAAAGAAGGTGTTGCTCTTTGTATCCTCATAATGTGCTATCATTTTTTCCGTAAAAATTGACCAAGTGACAATTTTTTTACGGGAGCAAAGCCATCGATACCATACAAATGTATTTTGTTCTAAATGTAAAGTCGCAATGCGTACCTTTTGTGTGTTTTGCACATTATGGAGATCAAAATATTGCTCCATCTGTAGTATCCATGTTACAGGATCCTTTCCATCAAACTTCCTCATATCCATTTTTGGAATATGGTGGTTCTTCCCGCCAACATTAGAGTTTGTGAAATCACGATTAACATTTATTTTGTTCTCATCATGAGTTTCTTCTACTATCTTTTCACCATTATGAAACATTTCTTGTATCAAATTTGTTAAACCTTCCATGTCTTCTTTTAGATCATTCTTCATGTTTTCCATCTTAGCTTCCATGCCAGCTTCCATGCCATCCATCTTAGCTTCCACGCCTTTCTTCAAAACTTCCATTTTATTTTTTGTTGCTCTTTGCGAGAGCGAAATTTGGTGCACTTGCTCTTGTAATTTAGATAGATCATGTTGGGATTCTTCATCTTCATGAGTCATAAAAGAGCCTTCTAAAGGCTTAATGGGTGTTGAATTGTTTTTACGGGGAATCTTTTAGAACCCAATATTGATATCTATTCTACATTATGCCCTTGGAATCAATTCAAATTGATTCGTCAAACAAGACTTATGCAATTCAGAAAAAAATACACACCTTTTTCTTGCTTTTGAGGAGCTCGATATTGAAATTGGATTATATCTGTGATTGTAGCACTTCAATATTTGAATTTTAGCATCAATGTAGCCCTATTAATTATCTTTCTAATGCCATAGGTCTGACCTAATTTGGATTCTCCAAGACAAATTTGTGTCCAATCTCCCACAATGACCTAATTATGGACTGGTTCAGTAGAGCGAACTTGTATGACTTTCCACGTGTCACGGTTTCATCCTTCGGTTCTGAAATTGATAACCAAGAAACTACAATCCGTGTACTTACGACCACTTTTTACAACACTCCAATCCGATGCTCAGAGAGAGAGTTATGAATATTTTCCCATGATCACCTCTTTGAGATGAAATTTGGGAGCCTAAAAAAGCACTACCTTCCACAGATCATATCTCCGAAAATATTGCGAACCAAGATATGAAATTCTTTGACCAGTTTCCCTAGGATTTCAGCTTTTCACCCTAAAACTTTCAGATTCTGAACCTTCATAGAAAACAATTTATAGCGAAAATGCCACGATGACCTGTTTAGAGCAGCGAAACCCTAGAATCCACAGCTCTGATACCAAATGTTGTGCAACCAACTCCAAAAATAGAAGAAAAGAGATATCAACGCCTTAGAAATAAGCCACTTCGAGGGGGAAACCTCCAATACATTACATAAATGAACAATTCTTGGATGATACAATTTACAAAACCTCCTTTCTATATATAGGAGTCCATGGCGCCATAATGTAATCCTAGTGGGGCCACAATGTAATCCTAGCCAACCTAACAATAATAATTTAAGGGCACAATAATAACCATATGGGGGTTACACTAACAACAATAAGGGACTATACTAGTAATATAGGGACCTAACAGAGCTACAACATACTACTTCAAGTTGACCAGGTGGTGCATGCAGTCAAAGGATGGGCCTACAGGAATTGCAATCCAATTAAGGAATTTCACTAAAAATGGGGGCTAATTCCTCAATGAACAACACAAGGAAATATTATCTTGGAGGTTTGAACATTTGGCTAAGTATTGGTTAGGTTCAATTAGCCAGGTAGAGGATAGAAGATATAGGTGCATTTTGTGCTCAAGCTTGAGCAAGCATATTGCATTAATCTAGATTCTTTGATTAATGGAATACACATAGTAATGGGTTTTGAGTAGTTGATTTCCCCTATATAAATCTTTGTGTATGTGTGTTTAATCTTCATGCATGTTATTCATTTGTGTTCTCGATTGTGAATTTTCTTTCGCAGATCAATAGAGTAGCTTCTAGTCTTGTGATTTAGTAAATTTTATGAGCAGTTTAGAATCTACACATTTATTTCTACATGGTATCAAATCCAGGTTCAAAATAAATAAGAGATTTTGAATTTTTCCTTACAGGAGATTCAAATTTGAATATCAGTGTCACATGTTTTCTCTAGGACTGAGAAGATGAATTTCACTAGACTCAGGCTCGAGTATGCTTCAGAAGGAACCACAAAATTTGTGGCATGGAATATCCACATGGAGGAAATATTAGATGAATATGGGCTGCTAGAATACATAAAGACAGATGTAGAAAAATCCCAATCATCCAATGCCCAGAACCATGCTCATTGGAAGAAAGATGTGGCTAAAGCAAGGATAATAATATTGGAAGGAGTACAATATCATATTGTCTCAAATACCCATGGGAAAGAGACTTCGTTCACGATGTGGAAAACATTGACAGAGTTGTTCGAGAACAATAGTGACCATGGGAAGCTGACACTCAAGGAAAATCTTTGAAGCATCAAGATGCAAAATAATAACACAATTTCACAGTACCTGAGCAGGTTTACACAATGCAGTGATGAACTTGGTGGGGTCAGTGTTAATGTCCCTAAAGAATACTTGGTAGCTCTAGCCCTTTTGGGCATTCCCAAGAGCTTGCATAATTATCAATATTCTGTAAATGGTAGAGAGAAACTACCAAGTTGGGAGAGGTTATGGTTTGATCTAGTGCAGGAAGAAATGAGGTGGAGTAATAGAGACTAGACTTCATCTAAGGTCGAGGATTAGGAGAACTGTGCCTTGGCTGGAAAGGAAAAGAAAGGAAATGGAAGAAATACCAATTGAAATAAAAATCTAGTCAAGGGGGGAAGAAGAAATACTTGTCCAGAATCAAGTGCTTTCACTATCATGAATTTAGGAACTATGCCACCAAATGTCCACACAAGAAGGTAAGAAATATGACCTCAGGAGGAGTGGCAGGTGAAGCTCTAGCTTCACAGTTCGAGCTTGATTTTACTCTCATTGCATGCATGGAAAGCACAATGATGGGAAGCATGTGGTATCTCAACAACGGTGCACCATTCCATATGACGGGGAAAAAATATTTTTTCAGTGACTTCGAAGAGAAATATATCCAGAATCACATCGAGATGGGAGATTATGGAAGGTACAATGTGAATGAGATCGACACTATCACCTTTTAGAGGAGTCAGGCTCCCCTCTAAGGCTCAAGGATGTGATGTTTGTACCGGGTCTAAAGAATAATATGGTTTTCTTCACGATGTTGGAAGACAATGGCTATAATGTGATATTAAACAAAGGAAATGAATTATTAATACATATCACCACAGGAAAAGTGAAGGAGATCAGGGTTTGAGTGAATAACCTCTATGGGTCAGATGTGGAAGACTGTTTTTTTTTAAGGACAAAGGTGGGGAAGGTGAAGAGACGAGATGTCAGTGAATTATGGTATATAATACTTGGTCATTTGCATCATGGAGCTTTTATGATCATGCAACAGATCACCAAAGGCCTCCCCAAAGGATCACTAGAGAAACATAAGACATACAAAGGGTGTACCTTGGGGAAGTACACAAAATCCATCTTTAATGAGCAGGATAGCAGGATTCATGAAATATTTGAAATGATCCATTGTGATGTATATGAACATTTCTCGATAGCCTCCAATTCCCAGCACAAGTATTAAGTTATATTTGTAGACGATTTCTCACGGAAGTGATGGATTTTATTGATGAAGAAGAAAGACTAGGCATTCTCCAACTTTGTTGAATTTAAAGAAATTGTTGAGAAAAAAACTGGCAAGAAAGTGAAGTATCTCATTAGTGATAACAGTGGTGAGTACATGTCGAAATAGTTTAAAAAAAATTATGTAAAGGAAGGCATTCGACGGGAGTTGAAAAAACCCCACAACCCACAACAAAATGTGGTGGCTAAGAGGAAGAACAAAAGTATTATGGGAGAAGCAAGGGAGATGTTGCATGACCAAGGCCTACCTCTACACTTGTGGATTGAAGCATGAAACACAACGGTCTATTTTTATAACAATATTCCTCATTGGATTATTGGTATGAATACCCCAAAATAAGTGTTTTTAGGGAAGAAACTAGATGTGTCACACTTCAGGATCATTGGAGCATCAGTTTATTGCCATGTCTCAAAGGAATCAAGGAAAAATATGGAGCTGACAACCGAGTTAGGAATATTTGTGGGGTACACTGATACACCTCATAACTATCGTGTGTACATTCCATCTCCCAAGAAGATAGTTGTTCATAGAGATGTGAAGTTCGATGAAGAAAAGGAAATGAAGTTTTCTCTTGAGAGGCAGCTTCAGTTGCATGTAGATCAAGATATTTTGACTCCAAAGGAAGAACCTCAAGAAGTTGTGAAGTAGCCACAAGCAAAATATTATAGAATGGAGACAACCACTCAAGCAGATACATCCAGAGAAGGAAGGAAAGAAACCAATGAAGATAACATATTATTGCAGGATGATAGAGAGAACGTGGGAACACCCACATCACAATGCATGTAGAGGAGGTAACTGGGTCGATACACTGGTTAGATGGATCTGATGACTGAGCTAGTAGAGATAGAACGAACCTCATTCGAGGAAGAAATAGAGAAACTTATATGGGTTCATGATATGGTAGAGTAATATGATTCCATTGTCATAAAAAGTGTTTGGAAAGTGGTCCCAAGACTAGTAGACAAGTCAATGGTAGGTTTGAGATGGCTTTACAAGAAAATTATGGAGCAGACGAAAGCATAGAGAAGCACAATGCCAAATTTTTGTCCAAGGGTTATTATTAGGTAGAAGGGATTGATTATGAGGAGACATTTGCTCTTGTAGCAAGGTACTCTTCCATTAGATAAATTATTTCTCTGACTGCACAGATGGGGTGGAAGATCCACCAGATGGATGTGAAGACAACATTCCTCAATGGAGTTATTGAGGAGGATGTGTACATTGAACGACCTGAAGTTTTTGAGATATTTAATAGAGATTCACATGCGTGCAGACTCAAATGAGCATTGTATGGGTTAAAGCAAGCACCCTATGATTGGTACACTAGGATCAATACCTACCTCGCATGGTTGGGATTCACCAAAATTGAAGCGGATGCGAACCTTTACCATATATTCATAAAAGGTGATTTTTTTATTATTGTCTTATATGTTGATGACTTTATTTTGACTAGTGATGAACAACTTATTAGGTCTTGCAAGAAAGACCTTGAAAGAAAGTTTGAAATGAATATATGGGTCTCGTGCACTCTTTCCTCATTTTGGAAGTATGGAAAAGAGGAGGGGAATTTTTTTTCTCTCAGGGAAAGTATGCCAAAAATATTCTTCAGAAGTTCCACATTCACATATGAAAACCCATGGAGACTCCTCTAGCAACCAACTCGAGGAGAGAGGATGCCACTTCAAGTGAGGAAGTGGATGCTACCATGTACAAGTAGTTGGTGGGTGCTACACCATTTTTTGGTCATCTAACCTATTATCATTAGATGGACCCCAGTACACCATGTAAGACCAATTTTACCCTAAGTAAAATTTCCTTCACTATGTTAAATAACTTAATAAACCACATTTATTAGGTTATTTATGGTCCAAACAGGAAACCCCAAAAGGAAATATTGAACAAACCTATATTTGTTTGATTTTCCTCATGGAATAATTAATTAAACCATAATTGAATTATTATTCCCAGTCATGTTTAACCCAAAAACAAAGAAATTAATTAGATAAACCTTTATTTATCTTATTATTTCCTAGGAGTAGTTATTTAAATCTTATTTAGATAGTATTCCTTGTTAAATATGACCAAATCACCCACAAATAATTAAATAAATCATTATTTATTTAGTTACCTTTCAACCACTTCCTTAAATAATTAAATAAATCATTATTTATTTGATTATCTTCTAACCGCTTCCTTAAAAAGATAAATAAATCATTTATTTATTTATTTTTGACAAATTAAGGGATTTGACCCAAGTCAAATACCTTTTCCCTCCAACAAATATAACAAAGTATTCCATAAAAAGTGGATCTAGATCTGGTTAACCCATGCACCAAGATCTAGAATGACCCAATATTTTGTTATAAATAGGAGGGTTTTTCCTACCATTCTTCACCTTTTGTTGCCTATTAGATCACTATGGATCTATACACTTGGTCCCATTTTTCTACTATTTGTTGTGTGAGCTCCCTTTGAGTTCCATTCTTTGTGTGGGTTTTCTACACCAACAAGAGAGAGAAATCTTAGATCTGAAGCGCTGAGGACTTCCAAGAACCCATCCCACTGAGGAGAATTGGATACGCCTTCTTGTTTCCCTCCCAGGTGCCCGATTAATATAAAAATTCTTTCAAAAATTGTTCTTGTCTTGTCTATTGGTATATGGAGTAAACCCTTATTTTTTCTGCTTAATGTCTTTCCATGCATAGATCTGGTTTTTGCAGCTCTTTTATGTCTAACTAACCGCAGATCTGAAGATATTGGCAGCCACTTTTGTTGTTAGGACTATTAGTTATGCGTAGCTAAAGTGGTCCTTTTTCGTACACTTCGACAAAGGATTCATACTAACAAATGGTGACTCCACACGGGTTTTAAATTACGACCGCTGTCGTTTTTCATATTCCTACATATCCAGCTACTTCAGACCCTAGGGTTTCTTTTCAGCTGTTTATTTTTCCTATTTTTATGTTCTTTTTCTCACATAAAACCCTAAAACATTAAAATTTCTAACTTCCGTGTGTTTCTGGCCCTATTGCGCAGGTAAGCGACACCAGCCGCAACTGAGACGGCAACTTTTCTGAAAATCTGCCGCCGAGACAACCGAAACAGGGGGTCACACTTTTTGGCCCATAACCTGCGACCTGGACCTCCAGGTCGCACTTTTCTGCCCCTTTTCTGCGACCTGCACTGAAAACAGGTCAGAACCTGCGACCTGCCATTTTTTTCAGTGATTTTTCTGCAATTTTTCTGGGTTCTGCTGCAGCTTCTGTCAGGGTCTTCCAGCCTTTGTTTCAGCCCGCTTTGACCTGGTTTTCATCTGTTTTAGCTCATCTAAGTGGGAACCTAGCCCCCTAGGGCTTCAGTACCCTCCACTTTTTGTGGAAGATTTTTTAGCTGTTTCAGCCTCTGTTTTCTGAGTTTCAGCTTCCCCTTGTCCAGATCTGTTACCTCCTGTTTAGATCCCTTTAAATCAGCCTTTCTTCCTTTCAAATCACCTCTTGTCGTTTTGTTGGGACCTCTCTTTAGGACCTCCTCCCTGTCCTTGCCGCTTTTTGCTGATTTCCTCCCTTTTTTCCAGCCACCTTGCCTCTGTCTCTTGGCTGTGATCTGCACCTCTTTTCAGCAGCTTTATCCTTTAGATCCCTGTCCCTTTTGACCTTAGATCTATCGGCCTCTTTTCCGTGTGCTTCCCCCAGATTTTTCCCTTTCTTTTTTAGTTTTGAGAGACCCGCCTTATTGGGTTAGATAGATGCACAAGTAGCTGTTAATTTTCTGTTATTTTCAGCATTATATACTGTTCTCTGCAGATTTATTTTCAGTTACGCAGCACACTTTTTTCTTGCTCTCAAAATGGAAAGGGTTTAAAAATTAAAATTAACGCACACCACACACTGACCCTAAGTGAAGAAGCGCTTGGTTAACACTGCCTGGCAAAGACTCTAAAATCAATTGTCACTGCACCTTTTCTGCCCTTGACCTCACTTGATTCTGTCCCTTTCTGCCCTTGTCGGTTTCCTTCTTCCTGTCGTCATTGCGCCCCCAAGGCGCCTTTCCCGGATAATTCTTGGCCTTCACCCTCAGTTTCCGGTCGATCGACCTGCTCCGACCCGCCGTTGTCGAGCCAGTCCTCCTCCGAGTCTGCACTCCGACTCCTCTCCTGATTCATCGGGTTCCCTTTCTCCTCCTAGTTCTCCCCCTGTCACCTTCACCATGTCTGTTCTAGGGCCTAACGCTGGCGGCGCTCCAGGCCCTAATGCCGGACCTGCCACTAGCGGAACCGCCACGGGAACTACTTCGGCCACACCCTTGCTGCCGTACATTGCAGGCCTCAGCCTCCCCGATTTCAATCAGTTGATCAACGACCCTATCCGCCACGATGTTGGTTGGCCTGCTATGCCAACCAAGCTCCCCTCCGACATCCCTAAGTTTGAAGGCCTTGCTGGAGAAGATCCAACCAATCATGTCCGATCTTTCCACATGTGGTGTTCCTCCAATTCCATTATCGATGACTCCATCCGTCTTCGATTGTTCCAACGCACGCTTACAAGTGAAGCTTCTAAATGGTATGTAGACCAAGCCACCTCTTCCCATATCACCTTGCGACCTCGCCCAAGCCTATCTTATTTCCGAGCCCCTCTTCCGATACGCTACCGGCACCTGAGCTCACTCGGGGAGGTTAACAGGTTCGACCCGCCTTTCCGCCCATGTTCAGGAATGGCGACGAAGACGAAGCTTATGTCGAGCCCCCCCCTTCGAAGATCGGGTTTACATGGACTGGTTCCTTCGCACCCTCTTAGATCCTATCGGCAAAGATGTCGCCTCTCACTTTCCTCAAACTGAAGAAGCCGCCCTCCAAATAGCCTTGAAATATGACCTGATCTACGCTCAATCTGGTTATGTTTATACCGTTCTTCCTGACCTCCCCAGGCCCGATGGCGCTAACGCCCCGGGGGCATCCCATTCCGCCGACGGTATCGTTGGAGCCCTCTCCCATCCGTATACCCACCCCCCTGTGGGCTATGGTTCCCCCCCGGGAGGGGGCCGCACTCCTGAAGACTTTCCCTCCAAGAAGATGTATCCGTGGAGGGACACATGCCTCCTCCTTTTGCCCAACCTCCTGCTTACCTCAATGTTGCCCAACCTAACCATTACCCTTATCCGCAGCCTAGTGCGCCAGCTCCTCCAACATACGCGCTTCCATCTCCCTTGCCTCCTCAAAACCCGCAACAGCACTTACAGCCCCCTCCAGGTCAAGTATTTGCGCAGCAGGGCGTGACTAATCCCCCTTCTTCTCAAAGAAGGCGGAGAGGCAACCCAAACCCATCTGCCCCTGGTACCCGTGGACCCAATCCCGGTGTTGACCCTAACACTGCCACCCAGCAACAAGGCACTCAGCCCAAGCTGGACAGGCCGCTTCGCATGAATAAGCCTTGTTCGCGTTGCGGTGTTTATGGTCATTACACCCACGATTGTCCCCTCTTACCCCAGATAAGGCCGATGTGGGAGTCTCAAGCCACATTGCGCGGACAACACGCCTCCCCTCATGCTCCTCCTAATGTGGCCACTACCCAACTAGCTGTGTTTACTGATCCTTTCCCTCAGCAAGGATTCGTGGCTACCCAACTGCCTGACAGCCAGGTCGCCACTCCCCCTTCCCTTTCTGGTTCCTCTGACTACCAGATCCTTATGATGCAATCCGATCCTTCCCCGACCGTCGACCTTCACCTTCAAACTCGGTCTCGCCAGTACCCCAAGCCTACTGCTCAGTCTGCCCCCGAGCCTCCTTCTTCAGGTTCTACAGAGCCTCTTTCGACATCCAGTGGCCCCTTACATATCCCTCAACCCAAAGTTGAGGTTCATACCAAGATTCCTAAGGGACCCCTACGTCGAAATGCTGCTTCCGGTCGAGCTGCTCATTCGTATAGTATAGTAGATGATTTGGCGCAATCTCCTGCTACCATTTCCACACTGGAACTCCTCCAGTTGTGCCCTTCCCAAAAGAAGGCTCTACTATCTGCCGTGGGCACTGTAGATCCTGCTGATGACCAAATGATTGTTTTCGACGCCACTCAATCGGACCATCCCCCTCTTCCTGCTTCCATCGCCTTCCAAATCCCAGTCAAAATCTAGAACGCCAACGTTTCACGGTGCATAATTGATGAGGGGGCATCCACCTCTGTGATGTCCGCTTCGGTTTGGAAGCAACTCGGATCCCCTGAGCTGGCCCCTTCCATGATCACCCTTCGAGCGTGGGACGGCCACGCCTCCCAGCCCATTGGCCTTTTCCGTAATTGTCCTATCACCCTCGTCGGTAAGACTGTTTGCGTTGACGTCGAAGTCATCGACGCCCCGCTAGACTACAACATTCTATTGGGGCGAAGCTACACCTATGCTATGTCTGCTGTCCCATCCGCGGTTTTCCGCAAGATGTCTTTCCCCCATAATGGAAAGATAGTCACCATTGACCAGTTGACATATCATGAGCCCAAATCTCAGACCTCACCTGAGACGACCATCTCTTCTGTAGCCAACAAGCAAACCGTCGATTCCTTGACCAGTGTCTCCCCTGGCGTTTACAAAGATTCCTCCCTGCTTGGAACTTTTCCTAATCTCCCTCCTCCTCCCATCACTGATCCCAGCTTATCGAATGTTTTCATGATGCAATCATCTCAGGCTGCCCGTAAGCGGCCTGCCTCAGCTAGTCAGCAACCTCTCCCTCGCCCTCCGCAACCCGCTCCTAGCAATTCATCTCCGCCAGCCGGACCGCCTCCTTCTGGCCCTCCCCCTATAACTGGTATCCCTGAACCTCTTTATCCTCCTGGATCGGTTCCCCCAGGCCTTAACCATCTCGGAGCCGTCCCTCTTGGTCATTTCCCTGCTGGGCAGATCCCTTCCCTGGCTCCCCCTCCCAGAGTATATTCTGTCCCCGTCATGGCCACCCTCTCTCTCCCTAACCTGACCTTGGGCATACCCGTCTGGTACCTTGATCCTCCAGCAGCTACCCCTCCTGGTCACCCTAAACCCTACATGGCTTTGACACCAGTCCAACCAGTCCCCCTCACTTCCTCCGTTGCCCCTGTGCCCCCAGCACCTCCACAAGACCCCTCTCCTGTCGTGACGGCTCCCGGGAAGAAAGGCAAAGCCCGCAAGGGGGCACCCAAAGACAAGACCACCGCAACTGACCCGGCCCCTCCTCCGCCCGCAAAACCTTGTGCCTTATGTGATGTCGCTGGTCATGCCACCCATGCTTGTCCCGAGTTGCCCCGTATTTAGCCCATGGTTAAAGTCGCGTTCCCTGAAGCTATGGCCCCTGAAGCCTCCATTCCTTCTTCGTCCGTAACCAAGAACCCCAAGACTCTCTGCACCAACAAACCCTGTGCTCTGTGCGGCGTTCATGGCCATTACTCCCACCATTGTCCTCACCTGACGCATTACCGTGCCTCTTTAGAGGTGGTCCGAGAGTATGAGGTTGAACAAAATCAATCCGCCTCTCCCATCCTCGCGTAGTATGCTTCAGGTCAGCCTGAGGATCCCCCCGCTCCCATCGACATTCCCCCCTGATGTTCAGATGACGGAGTCTACTGTAACCATTTTTTACCTATCCTCCTCTGCGAGACACTCAGAGCCTAGCCCCCCTACATTCTCCCCTATTGTGTCACCTGACCACCCCTTTTCTACCCATACACGAGATCACTCCACCTGTGTCTCTATTGACCTCCGCAGCCCGAGTCTTTACCATACTTCTGATAGCCCTCATATACCACCCTCTAGTTTTTATATGAGTCATAGTCATCCTGCTCCTTGCACTCCCTCCCGCAGTTGCCGCTCGATGTCTTCTGTGCACTCACGCTACCGTCATTGCCTCTCCTCCCCTCATTTGTTGTCTTGTAACACCATTCCGCAGGACCCCCCGTCCACACCCTTTATCGGTTACGCCGATGGTGCAAGTCGTTACTCTCGGAATCTCTCCTCGGCAGGTTGGGCCATCTTCACCCCCTTGCATGCCCTTGTTCTCTCTAACGGGGTCTACATTGGTTCTGCCACCAACAATCAGGCCGAATATGATGCAGTGCGTGGTCTCTTAGCCGATTCCCTCTTTCATCGCATCCTCCACTTGCACGTTCGTTTGGATTCCCTACTTCTTGTAATGCAACTAAATGGTGTTTATCGTGTGCATAACCCTGTGCTGTTTAGACGCTATTTATGAGTGAAACTCTTGATACGTGCATTTGAAACCATAACTTTCAACCATGTACCTCGAGAACAGAATCACTATGTAGATAGTATTGCAAACCATGTTCTAGATTGGCATTTATCACACGCATTTCATACACGACAATAACATACATAATCATTAAAAATGATGCATATCCATAATATGTGTCGCACAAACATGTGTTTAGAGTCCATCTACTCTGATACATACGACATGCCCATAGCATGTTACAAAACACTCAAAACTGGGGGCACCACCTGCCCCTACATACACACTAGGGGGCACCACATGCCCCACACCTAATCACTATCTGGCGGATCCCGAGCCAATGGCTCCGCCCCCGCAGCCTGTAGATCATGTATCCCCTGACCGGCCATCGCCATGCGCCACATGACCCCTCGCCATTCCGAGGGTAGACCAATACATGGCTCTATGTACTGGTCGTCTAAGTCCTGCCACCCGTGCTCTGATACTCCGGTCAGCAACCTTTCGCATCTACGGCGGATGTCCTCCAGAAGGGCAGCGGCATCCTCATTATGCACTGCTCTCGACCCACTCGGACCTGTAGCTCCAGATGCTACCGGTCGTCCCATGTATCTGGCCGGTTTTACCGGTGCTATATCTGCATACCAAAAGTACATGAATCAGCACCCTAGCTACTATTCAAAAAACTTTAACATGCCCATACAAGAATAGCAATCTGTCACTTACCATCGGGCCCCCAGACTCGACCAGGCGGAAGTGGCAGGTCTGGATCTCCACAATAACTCATCCCACTATAGGGATAGTCGTCTATGTATAATGGCATCTGATCCCAATGGGCAAAAAACTCAGGTCGAAACACTCGCCCGACTGCCCCTCCTCCTCCTCTACACAGTAGCCGCCCCCACCGGCGCATCCTGGGCTCTCTCGGGCCCCCATCTGGAAGCTGTATACGAGGCCTCAAGGTCGGGATCTTCTCAAAGAAGAAGGTGCATAATAAAGTCCCATACGAGAAATCGTGGTTCACTTGCCGCTTGCAGAGCGATAACTGTCATTTTAGCGACACCAGCATCATTTGGGCCCACCCATAGTAGGTCCCACTCAACACACTTTCCACAATCATCATCTGCCCCCCAGTGATGTGATGGAACGCCTGGATGCCCAGGATACGCAGCACAGCTGCGGCCACTGCACGGGTTTCTAGCCTCTGTAGATCCCCGATCGGTATCCGAGTCCCCTTGACTTGGAGACCCGGTCGACAATGTCATTCCACAAACTCCATGATATGCCGCCCCCGCGGTAATACTGGCTGTGTGTTTCCCACCATCCCAAGTGGCGGGAGACCTGCCAGAAAATACACATCCTGGACTGTCAGTTCGATCCTGTGCCCCTGCACTACAAAGACCTCATGCTCTGGATCCCAATAACTGATAATTTGGGCCAACAAGGGCTCTCCTGCTCTCATCAAAGGGTTCTCCAAAAATTTTAGAACCCCAAACCTGACCAACACACGACGGACACCCTGATCCGCCTGGATCTCTGCCCGTAATGTACCCAAGTCTCTCTCTCTCCAGTTAACCCGTAAATCTGCCATACCTGCACAAACACATCATCTTTGTCAGCATATAGATCAGGAATACCATAACCAAACACAAAAACCCAACTCCCAGCCACAAAACAGCACAAAAACCCCCTCATCTCCCAGGTCACAGTTTTCTGCCCAGTTCAGGACCAGGTCGCAGTTTTTGCCCTGAAACCTACGTCCCAGGTCGCACTTTTTGGCCCAAAAAGTGCGACCTGGTCGTAGAGATGAAGGACGGTCTGTTTCTAGGAGTTTGGGCCCTAAACTAAACTTTCAATCCATCAAAATGAAAGAGTAAGGTTAGGCCTCTTACCTACAACTGACGGATCTCGATTCCAACGGTCGGTTTGTCTGCTACGCTCACCGCAATATTTAGGGCCTTCTCTCCTCTCTACATTCACCACAGCAACAATAGCAAATGAGTGAATTTGGAGGGAAAACTGCCTTATTAAAAGAGAACCCATGTTTCTTCTTTCGACTGCTGCGACCACACCGTAGCCCCGTTTGATAAACCGTCTGCACCATTGGAAAGCTCTCACCAAGCCCTCAAATGGGTATTTGTTAGTTTTTTATGATCTGATAATTCACCAGGACACATTTTGTCCAAGAAGGGTCACTTCCCCTCTCATTAAAATCGAATTTCCTCACTTACGACACTTGTACTCGGGGCACCACTTCGCCTCCTTACTTGTCTTTGTTCGTGTCGATTTTCGTCATGAGTTCCCATCTTGTACTCATGTTTTTATGGTCCCCCACTGGGCCTTTACTATGTGGCAGCACCATCGAGTCGCCCTTGTTTAGAGCATCCAAGTTGAGTCATCATCGCATTCATGGAGTCTATCCCGAGTCCCTTTGTACCCCGCTATAGCCCTCCATCCTTCATTGCTTGGTCTCTCTCTTGTGTCGCACATTATTACCTTCAGTCCCACTGTCCCCTATCCCTTATGATACTGTGTCAGTTGCTTCCATGTCATTCATGCCCTTTATGCTCTAACAAGGGAAGTCATCCATTTGCTATTCATTCCTTTCCATTTCACTATCATCATTAGTGTCAGTGTGTCCATCGCTCCACTATTTTCTCTCGTGCCTTAGTTGAGGATGTCTCATTGCCTCACCTATACCAGACCTCCTTCTGTCGACATCAGCTCATTCCTTCCAGAAGCCAGGTCTAGAGGGCGGTGTACCTTGGTTCCAGCTTCCACTCTTGTTCGGTGCCTCGGATCAGGCAAAGGGATCTCTCGTTTCCCTTTGACTTGGTTGTTTCTCCACTCCAGCTACTTTCAGCATGACCGAGATCCGTATGCTTGATGGTTCAGTGATACAGCAGCAGCTCTTGATGATTCCCGGGTGTGTGTGAGATGTCTCAACCCTCATGAGGGGGTGGCCCTGCAGGTAGCCCCCCACATGCCCGGATGACCTCCTCCTTGCAGCCTTCGATGCAGCTCCAGATATTCGATGATGTTGGCCTTAGCCACTTGCAGCGCCTCTTTGATTTGCATGTATCAGTCAGATTTTGTGAGCCCTTCCCCATTTACAGGGGGCATTTGGGTTGTATTTGTATCTCATGTACTCACATATTATTGTACAAGTCCTGGCTGTTATCCCAGGCACAGCATGTATGTGGGATTCCTCATTGTATTTTTATCTGGCTCATGATTATGCCAGCTGTACTTTATGGTTCGATCCCTTGTTTACTGGACACACTATTCTTTTGTACTTTGTCTCGGCGGGCATAGGTATGCCTCCCCCGCCGCCTTCAGCACAGGTACCCTCTCATAAAAAGAGACTTGTTGCACCCGCGAGTCTCGTCTCCTCAAGGTTCTAGTCCTTCAGCACACTATCTACCTCACATTTCTCTCTCTGACATCCCTTTTGTTGTCTAGTGATTGTGTTCTTACAACGTACTTCGGTCATACGATTTGCTCCTGACACTCGCACGCTAGGGGGCAATCTGTTACACCATTTTTTGGTCATCTAACCTATTATCATTAGATGGACCCAAGTACACCATGTAAGACCAATTTTACCCTAAGTAAAATTGCCTTCACTATGTTAAATAACTTAATAAACCACATTTATTAGGTTATTTATGGTCCAAACAGGAAACCCAAAAGGAAATATTGAACAAACCTATATTTGTTTGATTTTCCTCATGGAATAATTAATTAAACCATAATTTAATTATTATTCCCAGTCATGTTTAACCCAAAAACAAAGAAATTAATTAGATAAACCTTTATTTATCTTATTATTTTCTAGGAATAGTTATTTAAATCTTATTTAGATAGTATTCCTTGTTAAATATGACCAAATCACCTACAAATAATTAAATAAATCATTATTTATTTGATTATCTTCTAACCGCTTCCTTAAAAAGATAAATAAATCATTTATTTATTTATTTTTGACAAATTAAGGGATTTGACCCAAGTCAAATACCTTTTCCCTCCAACAAATGTAATAAAATACTCCATAAAAAGTGGATCTAGAGCTGGTTAACCCATGCACCAATATCTAGAATGACCCAATATTTTGTTATAAATAGGAGGGTTTTTCCTACCATTCTTCACCTTTTGTTGCCTATTAGATCACTCTGGATCTATACACTTGGTCCCATTTTTCTACTATTTGCTGTGTGAGTTCCATTCTTTGTGTGGGTTTTCTACACCAACAAGAGAGAGAAATCTTAGATCTGAAGTGCTGAGGACTTCCAAGAACCCATCCCACTAAGGAGAATTGGATACGCCTTCTTGTTTTCCTCCCAGGTGCCCAATTAATATAAAAATTCTTTCAAAAATTGTTCTTGTCTTGTCTATTGGTATATGGAGCAAACCCTTGTTTTTTCTGCTTAATGTCTTTCCATGCATAAATCTGGTTTTTGCAGCTCTTTTATGTTCAACTAACCGTAGATCTGAAGATATTGGCAGCCACTTTTGTTGTTAGGGCTATTAGTTATGCGTAGCTAAAGTGGTCCTTTTTCGTACACTTCGACAAAGGATTCATACTAACAGT
>CM076582.1:88589359-88753679 GCA_034641835.2 Pinus albicaulis
TGCTACCATGTACAAGTAGTTGGTGGGTGCTACACCATTTTTTGGTCATCTAACCTATTATCATTAGATGGACCCCAGTACACCATGTAAGACCAATTTTACCCTAAGTAAAATTTCCTTCACTATGTTAAATAACTTAATAAACCACATTTATTAGGTTATTTATGGTCCAAACAGGAAACCCCAAAAGGAAATATTGAACAAACCTATATTTGTTTGATTTTCCTCATGGAATAATTAATTAAACCATAATTGAATTATTATTCCCAGTCATGTTTAACCCAAAAACAAAGAAATTAATTAGATAAACCTTTATTTATCTTATTATTTCCTAGGAGTAGTTATTTAAATCTTATTTAGATAGTATTCCTTGTTAAATATGACCAAATCACCCACAAATAATTAAATAAATCATTATTTATTTAGTTACCTTTCAACCACTTCCTTAAATAATTAAATAAATCATTATTTATTTGATTATCTTCTAACCGCTTCCTTAAAAAGATAAATAAATCATTTATTTATTTATTTTTGACAAATTAAGGGATTTGACCCAAGTCAAATACCTTTTCCCTCCAACAAATATAACAAAGTATTCCATAAAAAGTGGATCTAGATCTGGTTAACCCATGCACCAAGATCTAGAATGACCCAATATTTTGTTATAAATAGGAGGGTTTTTCCTACCATTCTTCACCTTTTGTTGCCTATTAGATCACTATGGATCTATACACTTGGTCCCATTTTTCTACTATTTGTTGTGTGAGCTCCCTTTGAGTTCCATTCTTTGTGTGGGTTTTCTACACCAACAAGAGAGAGAAATCTTAGATCTGAAGCGCTGAGGACTTCCAAGAACCCATCCCACTGAGGAGAATTGGATACGCCTTCTTGTTTCCCTCCCAGGTGCCCGATTAATATAAAAATTCTTTCAAAAATTGTTCTTGTCTTGTCTATTGGTATATGGAGTAAACCCTTATTTTTTCTGCTTAATGTCTTTCCATGCATAGATCTGGTTTTTGCAGCTCTTTTATGTCTAACTAACCGCAGATCTGAAGATATTGGCAGCCACTTTTGTTGTTAGGACTATTAGTTATGCGTAGCTAAAGTGGTCCTTTTTCGTACACTTCGACAAAGGATTCATACTAACAAATGGTGACTCCACACGGGTTTTAAATTACGACCGCTGTCGTTTTTCATATTCCTACATATCCAGCTACTTCAGACCCTAGGGTTTCTTTTCAGCTGTTTATTTTTCCTATTTTTATGTTCTTTTTCTCACATAAAACCCTAAAACATTAAAATTTCTAACTTCCGTGTGTTTCTGGCCCTATTGCGCAGGTAAGCGACACCAGCCGCAACTGAGACGGCAACTTTTCTGAAAATCTGCCGCCGAGACAACCGAAACAGGGGGTCACACTTTTTGGCCCATAACCTGCGACCTGGACCTCCAGGTCGCACTTTTCTGCCCCTTTTCTGCGACCTGCACTGAAAACAGGTCAGAACCTGCGACCTGCCATTTTTTTCAGTGATTTTTCTGCAATTTTTCTGGGTTCTGCTGCAGCTTCTGTCAGGGTCTTCCAGCCTTTGTTTCAGCCCGCTTTGACCTGGTTTTCATCTGTTTTAGCTCATCTAAGTGGGAACCTAGCCCCCTAGGGCTTCAGTACCCTCCACTTTTTGTGGAAGATTTTTTAGCTGTTTCAGCCTCTGTTTTCTGAGTTTCAGCTTCCCCTTGTCCAGATCTGTTACCTCCTGTTTAGATCCCTTTAAATCAGCCTTTCTTCCTTTCAAATCACCTCTTGTCGTTTTGTTGGGACCTCTCTTTAGGACCTCCTCCCTGTCCTTGCCGCTTTTTGCTGATTTCCTCCCTTTTTTCCAGCCACCTTGCCTCTGTCTCTTGGCTGTGATCTGCACCTCTTTTCAGCAGCTTTATCCTTTAGATCCCTGTCCCTTTTGACCTTAGATCTATCGGCCTCTTTTCCGTGTGCTTCCCCCAGATTTTTCCCTTTCTTTTTTAGTTTTGAGAGACCCGCCTTATTGGGTTAGATAGATGCACAAGTAGCTGTTAATTTTCTGTTATTTTCAGCATTATATACTGTTCTCTGCAGATTTATTTTCAGTTACGCAGCACACTTTTTTCTTGCTCTCAAAATGGAAAGGGTTTAAAAATTAAAATTAACGCACACCACACACTGACCCTAAGTGAAGAAGCGCTTGGTTAACACTGCCTGGCAAAGACTCTAAAATCAATTGTCACTGCACCTTTTCTGCCCTTGACCTCACTTGATTCTGTCCCTTTCTGCCCTTGTCGGTTTCCTTCTTCCTGTCGTCATTGCGCCCCCAAGGCGCCTTTCCCGGATAATTCTTGGCCTTCACCCTCAGTTTCCGGTCGATCGACCTGCTCCGACCCGCCGTTGTCGAGCCAGTCCTCCTCCGAGTCTGCACTCCGACTCCTCTCCTGATTCATCGGGTTCCCTTTCTCCTCCTAGTTCTCCCCCTGTCACCTTCACCATGTCTGTTCTAGGGCCTAACGCTGGCGGCGCTCCAGGCCCTAATGCCGGACCTGCCACTAGCGGAACCGCCACGGGAACTACTTCGGCCACACCCTTGCTGCCGTACATTGCAGGCCTCAGCCTCCCCGATTTCAATCAGTTGATCAACGACCCTATCCGCCACGATGTTGGTTGGCCTGCTATGCCAACCAAGCTCCCCTCCGACATCCCTAAGTTTGAAGGCCTTGCTGGAGAAGATCCAACCAATCATGTCCGATCTTTCCACATGTGGTGTTCCTCCAATTCCATTATCGATGACTCCATCCGTCTTCGATTGTTCCAACGCACGCTTACAAGTGAAGCTTCTAAATGGTATGTAGACCAAGCCACCTCTTCCCATATCACCTTTCGACCTCGCCCAAGCCTATCTTATTTCCGAGCCCCTCTTCCGATACGCTACCGGCACCTGAGCTCACTCGGGGAGGTTAACAGGTTCGACCCGCCTTTCCGCCCATGTTCAGGAATGGCGACGAAGACGAAGCTTATGTCGAGCCCCCCCCTTCGAAGATCGGGTTTACATGGACTGGTTCCTTCGCACCCTCTTAGATCCTATCGGCAAAGATGTCGCCTCTCACTTTCCTCAAACTGAAGAAGCCGCCCTCCAAATAGCCTTGAAATATGACCTGATCTACGCTCAATCTGGTTATGTTTATACCGTTCTTCCTGACCTCCCCAGGCCCGATGGCGCTAACGCCCCGGGGGCATCCCATTCCGCCGACGGTATCGTTGGAGCCCTCTCCCATCCGTATACCCACCCCCCTGTGGGCTATGGTTCCCCCCCGGGAGGGGGCCGCACTCCTGAAGACTTTCCCTCCAAGAAGATGTATCCGTGGAGGGACACATGCCTCCTCCTTTTGCCCAACCTCCTGCTTACCTCAATGTTGCCCAACCTAACCATTACCCTTATCCGCAGCCTAGTGCGCCAGCTCCTCCAACATACGCGCTTCCATCTCCCTTGCCTCCTCAAAACCCGCAACAGCACTTACAGCCCCCTCCAGGTCAAGTATTTGCGCAGCAGGGCGTGACTAATCCCCCTTCTTCTCAAAGAAGGCGGAGAGGCAACCCAAACCCATCTGCCCCTGGTACCCGTGGACCCAATCCCGGTGTTGACCCTAACACTGCCACCCAGCAACAAGGCACTCAGCCCAAGCTGGACAGGCCGCTTCGCATGAATAAGCCTTGTTCGCGTTGCGGTGTTTATGGTCATTACACCCACGATTGTCCCCTCTTACCCCAGATAAGGCCGATGTGGGAGTCTCAAGCCACATTGCGCGGACAACACGCCTCCCCTCATGCTCCTCCTAATGTGGCCACTACCCAACTAGCTGTGTTTACTGATCCTTTCCCTCAGCAAGGATTCGTGGCTACCCAACTGCCTGACAGCCAGGTCGCCACTCCCCCTTCCCTTTCTGGTTCCTCTGACTACCAGATCCTTATGATGCAATCCGATCCTTCCCCGACCGTCGACCTTCACCTTCAAACTCGGTCTCGCCAGTACCCCAAGCCTACTGCTCAGTCTGCCCCCGAGCCTCCTTCTTCAGGTTCTACAGAGCCTCTTTCGACATCCAGTGGCCCCTTACATATCCCTCAACCCAAAGTTGAGGTTCATACCAAGATTCCTAAGGGACCCCTACGTCGAAATGCTGCTTCCGGTCGAGCTGCTCATTCGTATAGTATAGTAGATGATTTGGCGCAATCTCCTGCTACCATTTCCACACTGGAACTCCTCCAGTTGTGCCCTTCCCAAAAGAAGGCTCTACTATCTGCCGTGGGCACTGTAGATCCTGCTGATGACCAAATGATTGTTTTCGACGCCACTCAATCGGACCATCCCCCTCTTCCTGCTTCCATCGCCTTCCAAATCCCAGTCAAAATCTAGAACGCCAACGTTTCACGGTGCATAATTGATGAGGGGGCATCCACCTCTGTGATGTCCGCTTCGGTTTGGAAGCAACTCGGATCCCCTGAGCTGGCCCCTTCCATGATCACCCTTCGAGCGTGGGACGGCCACGCCTCCCAGCCCATTGGCCTTTTCCGTAATTGTCCTATCACCCTCGTCGGTAAGACTGTTTGCGTTGACGTCGAAGTCATCGACGCCCCGCTAGACTACAACATTCTATTGGGGCGAAGCTACACCTATGCTATGTCTGCTGTCCCATCCGCGGTTTTCCGCAAGATGTCTTTCCCCCATAATGGAAAGATAGTCACCATTGACCAGTTGACATATCATGAGCCCAAATCTCAGACCTCACCTGAGACGACCATCTCTTCTGTAGCCAACAAGCAAACCGTCGATTCCTTGACCAGTGTCTCCCCTGGCGTTTACAAAGATTCCTCCCTGCTTGGAACTTTTCCTAATCTCCCTCCTCCTCCCATCACTGATCCCAGCTTATCGAATGTTTTCATGATGCAATCATCTCAGGCTGCCCGTAAGCGGCCTGCCTCAGCTAGTCAGCAACCTCTCCCTCGCCCTCCGCAACCCGCTCCTAGCAATTCATCTCCGCCAGCCGGACCGCCTCCTTCTGGCCCTCCCCCTATAACTGGTATCCCTGAACCTCTTTATCCTCCTGGATCGGTTCCCCCAGGCCTTAACCATCTCGGAGCCGTCCCTCTTGGTCATTTCCCTGCTGGGCAGATCCCTTCCCTGGCTCCCCCTCCCAGAGTATATTCTGTCCCCGTCATGGCCACCCTCTCTCTCCCTAACCTGACCTTGGGCATACCCGTCTGGTACCTTGATCCTCCAGCAGCTACCCCTCCTGGTCACCCTAAACCCTACATGGCTTTGACACCAGTCCAACCAGTCCCCCTCACTTCCTCCGTTGCCCCTGTGCCCCCAGCACCTCCACAAGACCCCTCTCCTGTCGTGACGGCTCCCGGGAAGAAAGGCAAAGCCCGCAAGGGGGCACCCAAAGACAAGACCACCGCAACTGACCCGGACCCTCCTCCGCCCGCAAAACCTTGTGCCTTATGTGATGTCGCTGGTCATGCCACCCATGCTTGTCCCGAGTTGCCCCGTATTTAGCCCATGGTTAAAGTCGCGTTCCCTGAAGCTATGGCCCCTGAAGCCTCCATTCCTTCTTCGTCCGTAACCAAGAACCCCAAGACTCTCTGCACCAACAAACCCTGTGCTCTGTGCGGCGTTCATGGCCATTACTCCCACCATTGTCCTCACCTGACGCATTACCGTGCCTCTTTAGAGGTGGTCCGAGAGTATGAGGTTGAACAAAATCAATCCGCCTCTCCCATCCTCGCGTAGTATGCTTCAGGTCAGCCTGAGGATCCCCCCGCTCCCATCGACATTCCCCCCTGATGTTCAGATGACGGAGTCTACTGTAACCATTTTTTACCTATCCTCCTCTGCGAGACACTCAGAGCCTAGCCCCCCTACATTCTCCCCTATTGTGTCACCTGACCACCCCTTTTCTACCCATACACGAGATCACTCCACCTGTGTCTCTATTGACCTCCGCAGCCCGAGTCTTTACCATACTTCTGATAGCCCTCATATACCACCCTCTAGTTTTTATATGAGTCATAGTCATCCTGCTCCTTGCACTCCCTCCCGCAGTTGCCGCTCGATGTCTTCTGTGCACTCACGCTACCGTCATTGCCTCTCCTCCCCTCATTTGTTGTCTTGTAACACCATTCCGCAGGACCCCCCGTCCACACCCTTTATCGGTTACGCCGATGGTGCAAGTCGTTACTCTCGGAATCTCTCCTCGGCAGGTTGGGCCATCTTCACCCCCTTGCATGCCCTTGTTCTCTCTAACGGGGTCTACATTGGTTCTGCCACCAACAATCAGGCCGAATATGATGCAGTGCGTGGTCTCTTAGCCGATTCCCTCTTTCATCGCATCCTCCACTTGCACGTTCGTTTGGATTCCCTACTTCTTGTAATGCAACTAAATGGTGTTTATCGTGTGCATAACCCTGTGCTGTTTAGACGCTATTTATGAGTGAAACTCTTGATACGTGCATTTGAAACCATAACTTTCAACCATGTACCTCGAGAACAGAATCACTATGTAGATAGTATTGCAAACCATGTTCTAGATTGGCATTTATCACACGCATTTCATACACGACAATAACATACATAATCATTAAAAATGATGCATATCCATAATATGTGTCGCACAAACATGTGTTTAGAGTCCATCTACTCTGATACATACGACATGCCCATAGCATGTTACAAAACACTCAAAACTGGGGGCACCACCTGCCCCTACATACACACTAGGGGGCACCACATGCCCCACACCTAATCACTATCTGGCGGATCCCGAGCCAATGGCTCCGCCCCCGCAGCCTGTAGATCATGTATCCCCTGACCGGCCATCGCCATGCGCCACATGACCCCTCGCCATTCCGAGGGTAGACCAATACATGGCTCTATGTACTGGTCGTCTAAGTCCTGCCACCCGTGCTCTGATACTCCGGTCAGCAACCTTTCGCATCTACGGCGGATGTCCTCCAGAAGGGCAGCGGCATCCTCATTATGCACTGCTCTCGACCCACTCGGACCTGTAGCTCCAGATGCTACCGGTCGTCCCATGTATCTGGCCGGTTTTACCGGTGCTATATCTGCATACCAAAAGTACATGAATCAGCACCCTAGCTACTATTCAAAAAACTTTAACATGCCCATACAAGAATAGCAATCTGTCACTTACCATCGGGCCCCCAGACTCGACCAGGCGGAAGTGGCAGGTCTGGATCTCCACAATAACTCATCCCACTATAGGGATAGTCGTCTATGTATAATGGCATCTGATCCCAATGGGCAAAAAACTCAGGTCGAAACACTCGCCCGACTGCCCCTCCTCCTCCTCTACACAGTAGCCGCCCCCACCGGCGCATCCTGGGCTCTCTCGGGCCCCCATCTGGAAGCTGTATACGAGGCCTCAAGGTCGGGATCTTCTCAAAGAAGAAGGTGCATAATAAAGTCCCATACGAGAAATCGTGGTTCACTTGCCGCTTGCAGAGCGATAACTGTCATTTTAGCGACACCAGCATCATTTGGGCCCACCCATAGTAGGTCCCACTCAACACACTTTCCACAATCATCATCTGCCCCCCAGTGATGTGATGGAACGCCTGGATGCCCAGGATACGCAGCACAGCTGCGGCCACTGCACGGGTTTCTAGCCTCTGTAGATCCCCGATCGGTATCCGAGTCCCCTTGACTTGGAGACCCGGTCGACAATGTCATTCCACAAACTCCATGATATGCCGCCCCCGCGGTAATACTGGCTGTGTGTTTCCCACCATCCCAAGTGGCGGGAGACCTGCCAGAAAATACACATCCTGGACTGTCAGTTCGATCCTGTGCCCCTGCACTACAAAGACCTCATGCTCTGGATCCCAATAACTGATAATTTGGGCCAACAAGGGCTCTCCTGCTCTCATCAAAGGGTTCTCCAAAAATTTTAGAACCCCAAACCTGACCAACACACGACGGACACCCTGATCCGCCTGGATCTCTGCCCGTAATGTACCCAAGTCTCTCTCTCTCCAGTTAACCCGTAAATCTGCCATACCTGCACAAACACATCATCTTTGTCAGCATATAGATCAGGAATACCATAACCAAACACAAAAACCCAACTCCCAGCCACAAAACAGCACAAAAACCCCCTCATCTCCCAGGTCACAGTTTTCTGCCCAGTTCAGGACCAGGTCGCAGTTTTTGCCCTGAAACCTACGTCCCAGGTCGCACTTTTTGGCCCAAAAAGTGCGACCTGGTCGTAGAGATGAAGGACGGTCTGTTTCTAGGAGTTTGGGCCCTAAACTAAACTTTCAATCCATCAAAATGAAAGAGTAAGGTTAGGCCTCTTACCTACAACTGACGGATCTCGATTCCAACGGTCGGTTTGTCTGCTACGCTCACCGCAATATTTAGGGCCTTCTCTCCTCTCTACATTCACCACAGCAACAATAGCAAATGAGTGAATTTGGAGGGAAAACTGCCTTATTAAAAGAGAACCCATGTTTCTTCTTTCGACTGCTGCGACCACACCGTAGCCCCGTTTGATAAACCGTCTGCACCATTGGAAAGCTCTCACCAAGCCCTCAAATGGGTATTTGTTAGTTTTTTATGATCTGATAATTCACCAGGACACATTTTGTCCAAGAAGGGTCACTTCCCCTCTCATTAAAATCGAATTTCCTCACTTACGACACTTGTACTCGGGGCACCACTTCGCCTCCTTACTTGTCTTTGTTCGTGTCGATTTTCGTCATGAGTTCCCATCTTGTACTCATGTTTTTATGGTCCCCCACTGGGCCTTTACTATGTGGCAGCACCATCGAGTCGCCCTTGTTTAGAGCATCCAAGTTGAGTCATCATCGCATTCATGGAGTCTATCCCGAGTCCCTTTGTACCCCGCTATAGCCCTCCATCCTTCATTGCTTGGTCTCTCTCTTGTGTCGCACATTATTACCTTCAGTCCCACTGTCCCCTATCCCTTATGATACTGTGTCAGTTGCTTCCATGTCATTCATGCCCTTTATGCTCTAACAAGGGAAGTCATCCATTTGCTATTCATTCCTTTCCATTTCACTATCATCATTAGTGTCAGTGTGTCCATCGCTCCACTATTTTCTCTCGTGCCTTAGTTGAGGATGTCTCATTGCCTCACCTATACCAGACCTCCTTCTGTCGACATCAGCTCATTCCTTCCAGAAGCCAGGTCTAGAGGGCGGTGTACCTTGGTTCCAGCTTCCACTCTTGTTCGGTGCCTCGGATCAGGCAAAGGGATCTCTCGTTTCCCTTTGACTTGGTTGTTTCTCCACTCCAGCTACATTCAGCATGACCGAGATCCGTATGCTTGATAGTTCAGTGATACAGCAGCAGCTCTTGATGATTCCCGGGTGTGTGTGAGATGTCTCAACCCTCATGAGGGGGTGGCCCTGCAGGTAGCCCCCCACATGCCCGGATGACCTCCTCCTTGCAGCCTTCGATGCAGCTCCAGATATTCGATGATGTTGGCCTTAGCCACTTGCAGCGCCTCTTTGATTTGCATGTATCAGTCAGATTTTGTGAGCCCTTCCCCATTTACAGGGGGCATTTGGGTTGTATTTGTATCTCATGTACTCACATATTATTGTACAAGTCCTGGCTGTTATCCCAGGCACAGCATGTATGTGGGATTCCTCATTGTATTTTTATCTGGCTCATGATTATGCCAGCTGTACTTTATGGTTCGATCCCTTGTTTACTGGACACACTATTCTTTTGTACTTTGTCTCGGCGGGCATAGGTATGCCTCCCCCGCCGCCTTCAGCACAGGTACCCTCTCATAAAAAGAGACTTGTTGCACCCGCGAGTCTCGTCTCCTCAGGTTCTAGTCCTTCAGCACACTATCTACCTCACATTTCTCTCTCTGACATCCCTTTTGTTGTCTAGTGATTGTGTTCTTACAACGTACTTCGGTCATACGATTTGCTCCTGACACTCGCACGCTAGGGGGCAATCTGTTACACCATTTTTTGGTCATCTAACCTATTATCATTAGATGGACCCAAGTACACCATGTAAGACCAATTTTACCCTAAGTAAAATTGCCTTCACTATGTTAAATAACTTAATAAACCACATTTATTAGGTTATTTATGGTCCAAACAGGAAACCCAAAAGGAAATATTGAACAAACCTATATTTGTTTGATTTTCCTCATGGAATAATTAATTAAACCATAATTTAATTATTATTCCCAGTCATGTTTAACCCAAAAACAAAGAAATTAATTAGATAAACCTTTATTTATCTTATTATTTTCTAGGAATAGTTATTTAAATCTTATTTAGATAGTATTCCTTGTTAAATATGACCAAATCACCTACAAATAATTAAATAAATCATTATTTATTTGATTATCTTCTAACCGCTTCCTTAAAAAGATAAATAAATCATTTATTTATTTATTTTTGACAAATTAAGGGATTTGACCCAAGTCAAATACCTTTTCCCTCCAACAAATGTAATAAAATACTCCATAAAAAGTGGATCTAGAGCTGGTTAACCCATGCACCAATATCTAGAATGACCCAATATTTTGTTATAAATAGGAGGGTTTTTCCTACCATTCTTCACCTTTTGTTGCCTATTAGATCACTCTGGATCTATACACTTGGTCCCATTTTTCTACTATTTGCTGTGTGAGTTCCATTCTTTGTGTGGGTTTTCTACACCAACAAGAGAGAGAAATCTTAGATCTGAAGTGCTGAGGACTTCCAAGAACCCATCCCACTAAGGAGAATTGGATACGCCTTCTTGTTTTCCTCCCAGGTGCCCAATTAATATAAAAATTCTTTCAAAAATTGTTCTTGTCTTGTCTATTGGTATATGGAGCAAACCCTTGTTTTTTCTGCTTAATGTCTTTCCATGCATAAATCTGGTTTTTGCAGCTCTTTTATGTTCAACTAACCGTAGATCTGAAGATATTGGCAGCCACTTTTGTTGTTAGGGCTATTAGTTATGCGTAGCTAAAGTGGTCCTTTTTCGTACACTTCGACAAAGGATTCATACTAACAGTGGGTACACCAGGATCAATGCCTACATCATTGGGTTGGGATTCACCAAAATTGAAGAAGATGCAAACCTTTACCACATCATCATAGAAGATAAATTTTTTATTATTGTCTTATATGTTGATGAGTTTATTTTGACCGGTGATGAAACAATTATCAGGTCATGCAAGGAAGACCTTGCAATAAAGTTTTAAATGATGGACATGGGTCTCATGCACTATTTCCTTGGGTTGGAAGTATGGGAAAGAGAAGGGTAATTGTTTGTCTCTTAGGGAAAGTATTCCAACAAGATGCTTTAGAGGTTCCACATTGACATATGCAAACCCATGGAGACTCCTCTAGCGACCAACTGGAGGAAGGAGGATGCCACTTCAAATGAGGAAGTGGATGATCCCGTGTACAAGTAGTTGGTGGGTTCAATCATCTATCTACTAAACACACGGAAAAACATGTGTTATGTAGTCAACCAATTGAGCCAAGCCATGGTTCGACCGACTAAATTATTTTTGAGAGATGCTAAACATGTTCTACGATACCTCAGAGGCACCACTTAGTTTGGAATTTGGTACAAATGGAAAATGGGAGTGAAGCTACGTGGCTTCATATATGCACATTGGGCAGGGATTCCATCATATTGGAAGATGACATCAGGAGAAATTTTTAGTGTTGGGTCCAGAAAATTTTCTTGGTACAACAAGAAGAAGAGATATGTGGCACTTAGCTCAATAGAAGCAGAGTAAATGGTTGTTAGTCAAGAAACATGTGAGGTTATTTGGATGAGAAATATTCTTGTTGGGTTATTTGGTTAGATGATGGATCTTACTGTGACTTACAATGAAAATCAGAGTTGTATCAAACTCTCCAAGAATCCATTTTTTCATGATTGATCCAAGCACATAGATATCCAATACCGCCATCTACGAGATTATGTGTAGAGGTGGATCATGCTATTGCAGTACATTCTAAAAGAGGAACATGATGCAGACATTTTAACAAAATATTTGTCAAGAGGTAAACTCGAGTTCCATAGAGGAAGGATTGGGGTGGTAGATAATCCCTTTCTTCATGAGAAAGAGTGTTGAAAACATAGCACGAAAATCTAGTTTTGAATTTTCCTTGCTCAAACTAGATTACAATTCAAATTTCATTTTCAGAAGAGTACTTGGAGGTAGTTAGCTGAGGTGACATGGATCTCATCACTCATTTAACTCATTTGATTCAAGTTGGAGACACTTGAGTTCAGTTCTCCATGACTGATTTCTAAAATGTAGCAATCTATTTTAGTTAAGTTGATTTATTGTCAGTCAAACTGGTTCCAACTATTGGAGGTTCAAGTTGTGCAATGTAACTTTAGTCACACTCAGTCGTCATCCAGTTAACTGATAAATCAGCCCAAAATAACTAACGTGTGTAGGGAATTTGAATTACCAAGTTGAGATTGGAGTTAAAGGCCAGTGTACTATTAGTTGTAAACTAGTTCAAGTTGTACAGGTGGTGCATGCAGTCAAATGATGGGCCTACAAGAATTACGCAATCCAGTTGAGGAATTTCCCTTAAAAATAGGGACTAGTTTCTCAATTAACAATGCAAGGAAATAGGAGTTTGGAGGCTTGAAAATTTGGTTAAGTATTGGTCAAGTTCATTCAGTCTGGTAGATGGTAAAAGATAGAGGTGCAGGTTGTGCTCAAGCTTGAGCAAGCATATTTCATTCATCCAGATTATTTGATTAATGCAATAAAAATAGTAAGGGGTTTTGAGAAGTTGGTTCCCCTAGATAAATATATGTTTATGTTTGATGAATCTTGATGCATGTTATTTATTTGTGTTCTCAATCGTGAATTTGCTTCAACAAATGAGTAGAGTAGATTCTAGTATTGTGATTTAGTAAATTTCATGAGTAGTTTACAATATACACATTTACTTCTACAATATTGCCACATAAGTCTCCCAAGTAAAGTATGAATTGTACATCTACGAAATAATTTGTGTGCAAATTGGAATTATTAAGGGTTTTCAGATAGAAAATATTTAGAAATCAGTGATTACCATGGGACCCAATCCAAATATTATGAGAATAAAGTGCTTCAATTCCATGTTTGTCTTCTAACAAGCCCTCTATAAAATTATTTCCCTAGGTAAATCTCCACCAAGAAGGGGAACAAAAAAATGTATAAATAAAAAAGTTGGAAACAATGTCAACAACCCCCTATGGAGGGAAAGGCTTCTTCTCCTTCTGATCAAGAGGATGAGGGCACCAAGGATGATATTTTTTTGAGAGATCAGGATTAAACTGTTACTACACATCAAACTTATGACGACTCTGTTGGGATCCCATTTCTCCCTGTAAATATGGAATTGGTTATGAAAGATATTTCTTCGAATATGTTGAAGCATGTTCATGAATATGCTTCTTCTGACTCCAACAAGGAAATGCCTTCATTTATCAATAATAACTTGTATATTACCTTGGTTGATTCAGATCTTGTAGGCTAGAGCAAGGTTGTGAGGAATAAATGCAAGAAGAGTCATTCTGAAGACAAACCCCAAGTCTGGTAATGTTGTACAGTTTGTCTATTCCATAGTAGTTTCTTCTTTGAGTCTGTGTCAAAGTCCTTAGATGGACATTGCTATCTCTATGTAATCAATGTAAAAATCTTATATTAATATAAATCCTTTTGTATTATATTACAAAAATAAACATATCTTAACTAGAAAGGGAGGTCACTTGGGAAGGTACTTGGACCTATTCATCATTTGGTATGGAAATCCATATTGGAGATCTTATTGGCCAAATTTGAGATCTTGTTGTCTAGCTTGTTAACCTATAATTGAAGGGAATCTACACAAGGAAATATATCTTTCTCCACATTGCTACAATGAACCAAAATCTTTCTAGTGAAAACTTTTAGTTTCCAATGCAAGTCTACAATCTGATTGCACTGGGCATGTTTGGAATGTGTATTACCTATGTCTGAAATTCATTCATCGACATTCCCCTCTACCTATAAATTGGACATGAATTTTCATTTAAGATGTGCCAGCTCCTTTGTAATCTTTGTTTCTTCTTAGGAATCTAACATGTTGTTCTACCAGTAGTGACTCACTAAAGCTTCAACATGGGATTCAATATAAATATGAGTTGGATCCCTTCTTTAACTGTATCCTCATACAAATTGGTAGTTGCCATAAAAAGCATGTTAGGAGACAAGAGTGAGCTATGGAGAATGACATTGAAGTTTTTTACAGGGGATAGTAACAACAAACTAATGCAGGAGCATCAACACAACCAAACTCTATTATTGCATGTTTAATTTCTTTTCTTTACTTTGTAAATTTGTAGTTATGATATGTAAGAAACATCTATGTTGTTAGGTTATTACACTAATTTGTCCTCCTGAAACATATGCACCTATTATTTTTAATGAGGTGGCAGCTAATCTTCTAAAATAGGGGAACCTATTCTAATATCTAAGAGATGTGGGTTACAACTCCATTTTTTTAATGGAGATATTTTGTAAAGCCTAGAGATATAAAAATAGAGAGATCCTTGATGCTAAAAATATCTTAGAAGTGTAAATATTTTCCCAAATAATTCAAGTGGATATTAGTTTCCACCCACCTATTCAACTTGGACCCCTAACACTATTTCCTTTTAGCAGATTTTGCTATTTTGGAAATTTTCTATTTTTGGTAGTTTTTGAAGACCTGAACTTTCAAAGCCATTTTGAGGCCCTAAATGACATATTTTTGAGAAACTGGAAAGCATGAGGTGGATAACCCTCCATTTCTACTGTAACATTGTTTTCCTTGGATAGAAATTTTTAACGAGGTATTGTGCATGTGAAATAGAGATCATATGCCAAAGTTATGACCCCGGGAAGTTGACATTCCAACTAACCCTATCGGGGCCCACAAACGTTTGGCAGTTCATCTCCTAGGGTTAGGTTTTTGGATGTTTATGGTTTTTCATTCTTTCCTCATGATAAAAATTCCTCAAAGCCTCATTGTAACATAATTCAGAAGACATGTAGTTCTCACATCACTTCTCAAATATAAGCTACCATCTCCCAATCTAGTTTGTTTCTTTTTTTGCATGTAAAAAAAATTGAGCAATTGTTATTTATTATTTTAATTTTTGTTTCATTGTATCTGTGTGTTTATGTTTAAATATATATTTCATTTAGTTCCTTCATAAATATGGATTCGTGATATCAGAGTGGTCTTCTCTTTCTATTTTTTTTTTGCATGTACCCAACAAGGTTAGGGTAGAAAGAGTTGGGACTTGAACTGGTTGAACCCTTGGAAGGTTGGCCTTACTGACCTCGATGACCTCCCATGGAGAAAGAAAATATATGAGGGAGTAGGAGATTATTTAAAAATTTTGCTCGAAGAGGACCTCAAGCGACAAAGGAACAAGATGATGGCCAATTTTTCCTCGATCCTTCGATGGGTATTAGCGGGAGAAGCATATTTGTCCAGTAGTAACGTCAAAGGTGAAAACCCCTTTAAGGTACATATTAAATTTGATATTCCTATATTTTAAGGCCAAAAAAATGCAGGTGCCTTAGATAGATGGTTAATTATATTGGAAGGATATTTTTTGGTCCATAATTTTTCTAATAGGGAAAAGATTATTTTTGTAGTCCTCAAGTCGCCCCCCATGTCAAGGATTGGTGGGAAACTTACTATGAGTAGAGGGACAAGGAGGAACCCTCACTATTTTTAGTCGTGAACCTCTTGGAATTATTTCTGATATTCCATCAAGGAACAATAATACCCTATCAGGAGCCATGAAGATAAGTACATAAAGTGGACTACACTATGGATGGAAAGGGACCAAGACATGAATAAATTCATGAAAATTTTCCATACCCTACACACAAAGTTGGGTATCAAGGATTCTGAGTGACATATGATACTCAAGTATTATGGCTGTCTACACAAATAAATCCAAGTGGAAATGGAATTCCTGGACATCCCCTCACTTGGCATATAATACCAAAATGTTGTGAGGATCGAGCATAAATTTAAACAAAAGAAGCGATAATTTGGAACTGTGAATCCGAAGTAGGGAAAAGGCACCTCCAAACAATAGAACAAAGGACATAGCGGACCAGCCTACGACAACCCATCAAATCCACAAGAAAATAATAATACCACAAAGATGAAGAAAGAAACTGGAAAGTGGTGTGAGTTCCACAAGAGCCCCACTGACAACACAAATCAGTGTCACACCAAGCAGTCACTAATGGTTGAGCTAAAAGCTTCAAAATCATATGCATGTTTAGACTCTGAGCTAAAAAAAACAAGGGGAATCATATTATTGATGCATAACCTAGTGCCACCTTTTCCACCACCAAGGTCCACAATATTGAGCTTGAATATCTATAGGAGGGGGAACATCTCTTCCACTCAAAAAAGTGGGCGAAGGGTTCTCCATTGTAGTTCATTGCCGAAAATGGGAGGAAAAATAACCTCATATTAGCATAGATATTTAAGAGGTTGGGCCTAATGACTACATCACACCCACAACCATACACCATTGAGTGGCTCCACCAAGGATGAGATATTTGTGCCAACATGTTATGATAGTTTGAATTTTGAGATTAGTGTTTCAAGGGCTTCAATTAGCTATTTGAGTTTTTTTCTTTGAATTTTTTTGAAAGCACTGACCATTAATTTGTCAACGTTTTTGTAAAAAACAAAAATAATTGAATCGCTGAAAATTTAAATAAAAACGATATGTCCATATGTTAAAAATAATGTGTTTCCAAATAATTTATCAACACTAGCCTATTGTTCAGTGACAATTGGCACTAACGAATCAAACATCAGGACATGATTCGATGATTTCTACGAAGTATTGGGCTGCCAGTTGATATGATTTCTTCCCTATATATGATGAATAGTCATCATGAATTCGTCAAAGGTGAGTAATGGGCATGATGATTAAGGTGTAAGGCATATTTTTCGTTATTATTGCAACATAACAATCGATAAATCAGTTTTCTTCATAGCTTAGGAGGTTCATGTATCCTTTTTTTGTTTCAATTATTAGTGCTATCATTTCAGTCTCATTTGCATATATTTTGGCTTATTGTTAGAAACCATGGGGAAAGGTGGTTAGTTGTAGAGAAGAGAACCAGGAGGCCGTGATATTCTTGAAGCCATCCCATAATTCTGGGAACAGTTTTGGTAGGCATGATGGGAAGAATTGTGTTTCATATTTCATGGCTATCAGGAGGGAGTGGCCCAAGATTTTGCAGAATGGTTTGATGGGCATAAGGTTAGCATCACTGAAATTTATTTCTCAGTCACAGACAACACAATTTTAGAGGCAACATCCCTCCATGTTGATGGAGACCGATAGTTAAAAAAAAAACCTTGGCAGGAGTCACTGTTCCATATTTCGTCAAAGAGGAGCACAAATATGAACCCTGGAGGTTAGGTGTAGAGAGGTTGTGGCTTAAAAAAGAGTGGAAGAATACTCTAAACGTTAATCAAAGATATTTTTCCTGCGAAGGGTGCTACCAAAGAATGGGTATGTACCACTTTAAATTTTTAGAACACATTTATCAGTAAGCACACATGAATATGCCTTGTTTCTTGTTGATGATCTTGAGGAAAATGTCTTATTAGGTTTTATATATGCCAAAATCCTCTATTTTTCATAAATATTTTATTAATTTGTTGGTGGTTGATCATTTAAAGAAAATAAATCGAACGTGGGAACACTTTCTTTTTTGGGGAAGTTTCATTGAGATAATAATACCTAATCCTAAAACCAACAAATGGAGGATACATAAGGGTGCTATAGAAATTGTTAAAGCCTCAAGGTAATCCTCCTCCATTCAAACCAAAAGTAAGGGGAGTGTGTCATCTCTTTAAATTGTTGCTCGTGTACCTACTTTGAAAAAGGTTTATACTAGGAAGGGGGAAAAAATATGAGAGAGAGAATGATGTCTCCTCCCTAGAAACTAGAACAAGCCAAAATGGCAGACCCTCTAGAGAAAATTACAATAGATTAACCATTTAAGGTTGCAGAGGAAGGACCTAGTGAAGCAAGGGAGGTTAAATTTGACACAGAGAAACATAAAATGGAAAGGAACCTACCTTGTCTTTAATCTATGGGATTTAAAAGCCCCATACTATACTTGTAAATAAACTCAGGCTCAAGTTTAAACTGAAACATAAACCTACCCTAATGAACAAAGTTATTGAGTTAGATGATTCGCCATTAATGGATATGGTGATAAACAAGGAAAATGCTTCTAGTTCCAAGAAGTAAAAGTATGTCCCCAAGGCCAAGGCCAAAAATACTAAGAAGGTGAAAAAAAATCCAATAGATAATGTGGACCTTTTACTAAGGGCAAAAAATCATCTTAAAAGATATTTTCTAAAACACACTACCAATTATATTATTAGTGATAATTTTGACAGTTTTTACACGGAGCGCTGACAATTATTTTGTCAGCGCTATTTTGTTTCATTGAGCACTGCCAATTATTTTTTTAGCCCCAGTTTTTTCTCTATTTTTGGAGTGCACTGCAATATTACCTCTAAATATATAGTGCCAATTATTTGGTCGACACACAAAAATTTTGCATGATTTTGAAAATGTTAAAAAGATCATTTTTGTTGAAGTGATATGGAGGATATGCTTACACAATTGATGTCAATCTTGAGGATCATATCTGAGGTCTTAGGAGATGGGCTATTTCAATAATAATGATAAATAATTTGAGCAATGTTCTGAGACACAGAATAGGGGATTACCATATTTTATGGCAGCATTTCAGTTACCTATTTTCATGCCTTTTCTTCAGCAGTTTACTAGTTACATATCCACCTTTATTTGTAAGTATTTTATCATGTATCATGAATTCTAAAGACTATGTATCACTTATTTTTTATATACATATTAGATTTAGCATAAGAGATAGGATATAATTTTTAAAAATAGCTTATAATTAAATTCTCCCAAAATCATAGATTTAGTTTCTAAGTAGTTCTCTATAAAGTTATTCTAAAACATAAAATAGGGGTTGGAGATTTTTGGAAAAAAACTTGTGTATTTTTGTGGATTTTGAGATTAATATATTTCTCTATAAACAATCTTATATGTCAAGTTTTCCAATATTCATGAATGAATTATTTCCTCTATGTTGTCTATTGTGTTTAACTTGTCATTAGTCACACCTTTTGAACATTTGTCTTCCGCATTTGGATAAATTTGGATGAACTATAATTCACGTGGAATTTCTAAAATTAATGTTATTCATATACTTAATTGTTTTTTTTCAACTTAAGTATCTCTGGAGAAATATCATTTCTCTTTTTGATGCTTATCTTCCATAGTCTTCTACATAGCTTAATGATAACCTGTTAAAGAAATTGTGAGTTATCTTGCCTTTGTATATAGTTTTTCACTAGTAATTTGTGTTTAGAAAGTATTTATATTTTGTTAAAGACTTCATGCCCAATGGTCCCTTTTATTTATTTTCAAGCCAAATTCATTTATGTCAAACCAAATCTGGCCAATGAGCTTAATCACCTCCTAAAGTCACCTTGAGAAGTGTAGTTAAGGAGAAATCCCTCTCCAGATTAAGGGGAAAACTTTCAATCTCAAAGAACTCTAAAGGTTTCCTCACTGAGTCTCCTTCCACACCCAAGGAAATATTTTGAGTGATAACATCTTGGCTCCTTTGTCAAGGAATGAATGTTAAATCATCCTTGGGAAAGAATGATAAAGATCCATATTTGATAATTGATGGTGAATTAGGATCAGACACAATTAAGTTGTGCTTCACCTGGCGACTCCATTGTTTGAAAGGTGACCGCACTGGGGATTTCTAGCTCATAAGGTAGTTTACACTAGGAGTCATCCTAATCCTGATCCACTAGAGCATTTTTCAAGTCCAAAGAAGTTTTTTAGGAAGAAAAGATCTGTATAAGAATCATATATTATTCCTTTAGGAATATATTTTTCTTTACCTAAAGAGGTCAATTCCATAGAATATATCCAATGTGACATTAAGTTTGATTAGAACATGTTCAAGTCAAAGTTACAATATTATCTTTCAAATACTATATTTGATGAAAATCCAAGAATTTCCTCTCAATAATTGAGTTTATCAACACAATATGAAGATATTTGGAAACAGTTTAAAATATTGGAATATTTGGTTCACGAGGTCCAGTTGGTTGTATCTAAGTCTGCTACTTTCCCATTTTCTATTCCACCTTTCTTTGCAACATTTGATTCCATTATATTTCACACCCTTGTTTCATCAATTTCTGCTACATCAGTTTCTGTTCCATTTCCATATACTATTCAAATCCCTAGCATTACAGTTACTTCAACTTCATTTCAAGTAGTTATGGCTGCTAGATATACTCCCCTCACTCTTCCAATACAATTGCATGACCTTCCTCATAATTATGCCCAACACTTAATCAATTTTGATGGACAAGGAGGTTTTACAACCCAACAACATGTGGATATGTTTAATGAATTTATAGATGTGGAAGAGGTGGATGATGAAGATGTCAAGTTGAGTTTTTTTTACATAAATTTTCTTATGAGAAGTGAAAATGTGGTTTAGAGCACTACCAGTAGGAAGTATCGCCAATTTTTAGCAATTTCAATAGATTTTGTCTTGCAATATGGGTGGATAAAAAAATGTCCTTTACAAATCTTTGCAGAATATGAAAATTTGGAGAAAAACCCAAGTGAAACAGTGCAGGATTTTTCGACTAGGTTCAATAAGGTATGTAATGCAATTCCAACTTATATTAAACACCCTCCTAGGTCAGATTTACTCCATTATCCTAATACATTTGATGCAAATTTTTCTTTTCAATTAAGAGAAATGAATTATACTACATTGGAATAAGTGAAAAATAATGCTATAGAAGTAGAAACTAATTTGTTGGCCAAGAAAATGAAAATGAGGACTGAAAGGAAAGGTGTCAAGGATGAACCTTCTTTATCTACATATACCAAGTTAGATGCCATTCTGAAAATAATGGAGAAACTAGTTGATAATTTGACTCCTGCCATGGGTGAGCCTCAACCTCATATCAAAATCGAAAATTTAGAAGGCTTCAAGGTCCTCAAGTTTGTCAAAGATATTAGAAAGGCCCAAAATATCAAGATGTCGTGAGACCTCCTTTCCCATATAATTATGTTGATGAAGATATTGCAGAGGAATCTGAAGAAAAATTAACATTTATTGATGAGGATGATAACCATGTATACCTAAATAAATAATAACATGATCGATCAACCCAACGGTCACAAGATAAGGCCAACATGCAGTTATTGGTTGAATAAGAGGTATATCAGCAGGGCTATACTAACAAAATTGTTGGTTTTCAAAGATAGTATAATATCATAGGTAATACTATCAAAGTCAAGCATCCTCCAGCAAATACTTAAGCAGAACAACCACAAGCATATCCAAAGAAAGGTATACCTAAGAGAGTTTATGAATTAAAAAAGTATGGAAATGAATTTGAAAAATTTTAGCTACCTTTTATCTTGGAGAATGAAATCGGTAAGATTAAGATCCCAATCCCATTTTTTGAATTATTGAAGAATGAAAAATATAAAGAAAAAATCATTAAAATAATTAAGGGATTGGAATAAGTTCAACCATGAAACATAAATGCTCAATAATATTTAAACATACAAGATGATTCTCCTAAAAAAAAAAATTCCCTCGTGTAGCTGAAGTAAATGATGATGCCCCTCATTTTTACATTGCAATTTTAACATTCATGAAATGATCATTTATAATGCTATGTTGGACTTGGAAGCATAACACGACTTAATGCCTAAGTCAGTTATGGAAAACATAGGCCTTGATATCACCAGAACTTACAAGGATTTTTTCTCTTTTGACTCAAGAAAGGTTAAGTGTTTAGGATTAGTCAAGGACCTGGTTGTAACACTTTAATCCTTACCAAAAGTATGGTGATTTATGTGGTAATAATTCATATTCCAGCTCATTTTGGGATGTTATCACGCTCATGGGAATCCAAGTTGGGGGGTACCCTTGAGTCTTCAAATGGACATGACTTATGCATCTATTCTAGTTTTCAGTGTGCAGAGATGATTTTACATAGATATTTAGATGTCATATATAGTTAGCAAACAAAACCAACCTTAAAATCGTCCTATTTATGAAGATGACACTAATATTGGTTCTCAATTTTTATATAATGATTCACATTTGGAAGAAGAGAAACAAAAACATATCAAAGATGAAGTCCAAGAGGAAAAATTATAGGAAAGTGAGGATAATCGGATATGAAACATGAATTTTTATTGTTCCAATTGAAAATATGGTTCAAGGGTAGGTATTTGGACCATTCTTCCAAATTGCAGCAGTCAGTTAAACTTTTTCAAACTATAATTTGAATGTGCCAACAACATTGAAGAGTATGAAGCTCTGATTATTAAATTGAATCTGCTAAGATAAAAAAATGAAAAAGGGGTTAATGTCTTCAGAGAGTCCGAGTTGTTTGTGAAGCAAGAAAATGGCACACAGCAAGATAAAACTCCAAGGATGAGGAATTATCTAAATGAGGTATGGGAATTTTTTGATAATTTATTTTCAAAAAATAAGTTTTTTGATGTTTCTGGATAAGAGAATGGTATAGCAGACTCCTTAGATACTGCTTCTAGTTCTTTTAAAATTCCTATTTATCCAAATAGGAAATATGAAATAAATATTAGTTATAGACCCTCTATTCCAAACAATATCAAGCACTGGAAGGTTTTCTAGGATGACCAACACTTCAAAATATTTTTAGAAATGTTTGACAAGTTTGCAAGTACACCTCTTGTTGAAGATGAAGATGTTATGATAGATTTTAATTCAGATTAAAATCATTTTTTGAATACTATAGTTGGTCAAGATATTATCCACTTGAATAATAATCTAATTCCCATAGGTTTGGTTCCTCTAGAAAGGTTGTTTGACTGTAATGATGTTGTTTTTAAGACTAGGATTTTATCTGTGGACAATGCGCTACAAGAATATAATTTGGGAACATAAACAGATCCTAAAATTTTCAAGGTTTCTAATTCTTTGAATCATGAGAAAAAATAGTAGTATGTTGAATTATTGAAAGAATTTTTAGATGTGTTTTCTTGGGGATATGAGGATTTAAAGGTGTATGACAAGGCTATCAGTCAACATAATATTCCACTCAAAGTTAATGAAAAAAAATTCAAACAAAAACTTAGAAGTATTAATCCAAGTTTCTTGCCATTAATTGAGAAGGAGGTGAAAATATTGTTATCTTTCAAGATAATTGTGCCCTTAAGGTTTTCTCACTGGATTGCAAATATTTTCCAAGTCAGAAAGAAGAGCCTAGAAATGAGGTTGTGTGTATATTTTGAAATCTGAATAAGGTTTACTTGAAGGATAATTACCTCATGCCCAAAATGGAAAATATACTTTAGAGTGTAGTAGGAGCCGAGAGCATTTCTATGTTAGATGGTTTTTTAGGGTACAATCAAATTTTAGTGCATGAAAAGGACCAAGATAAAATTGCATTTATGACTCCTTGGGGTAGTTTTATGTACTCAAAGATGCCTTTCTGTTTAATGAACATTGGCGTTACATTTCAAAGGGAACTAGACATAACATTTTCTGAGGAAAAGGGGATCATTTGAAACATCTTAGACAAGTTTTTTCAAAATGCAGAAAATTCAGTACCTATTTGAATTCGAAAAAGTGAAATTTTTCTATGAAGGATTGAAAGTTGTTGGGGCATATGGTGTCCAAAAATGGTATTCAAATTGATCCAAAAAAAGTGAAATCCATACAGAAAATTAAGTTTCTAAGGAGTAAAAAGGAAATATAATCCTTTCTTGGTAAGGTGAACTTTTTAAGGAGATTGTGATTCCTAATTTCGTTGAAATTTTAAAGATTATTACTAATATTTTAAAGAAAGAAAGTGAAATTGAGTGGATAGCCTCAACTAAAGAATGTTTTTAATGGATTGAAAATTCTCTAACGAAGGTCCATGTCCTAGCTAGCCCATACTTTTCAAAATAATTTTTAGTTTTCCCTTTTGCTTCTGATCATACAATTTCAAGAATTTTACTTCAAAAGAATGCAAATGATTATGAGTAACCCATATCCTTTTTTAGCAATGGATTGAGAGACTCTAAGCTTAAGTATGACATCATAGAGAAACAAGCTTATGCATTGGTCAAAGCATTAAAGTATTTCCAAGTCTATGTCTTACATTCTCATATTGTTTCTTATGTGTCAAAAAAACTAGTCAAAGATATCTTAAGTAAGCCAGACATTGATGGAATAAGGGGGAAGTGGGTAACTAAGTTTCTGGAATATCACTTGGAAATAAAGCCAACTAAGTTGATCAAAGGTCAAGGCTTGGCAAATATCATGACTGAAAAACAAATGTGACACTCTTAGAATAAACTTCGTTTTAGAGCTCCCACATGACGTTGATGATAAAAAAAATTTGTCAGTACCTGAATAGTTCAAACATTATTCATGGTATAGTGATGTTGTTTATGTATTGCATAATTTACAAGCTCCACCTAGAACTAGTAAAACTCAAGTCATATTTTTAAAACTTAAATCTATAAAATTTTGTATTCTTGATGGATATTTGTTTTGGAAGGACCCTGAAGGTATACTTTTGAAATTTTTACTTGAGGACAAAACAAAACAAATGATGGAGTTTCATCAAGTTTTTTGTGGGGGCCATAATTATTGGAAGGCCAATGTTAATAAGATTCTTAGAGCAGGATTTTATTGACCTACAATTTTTTTGGATGTTCGAAAGTAGGTTGAAACCTATCACAAATGTCATATTTTTTAAGGAAAGGCCAAGCTACTATCTTTACATTAGAAATGGGGCCTTGATTGTATTGGGGAAATTCATCCAACATCTTTAGGAAAACATAAATGGATTCTTACAAGGTAATTTATATCACAAAGTGGATTGAAGTTATGCCAACTAGGCAAGCTACTGATATTGTTGTTATTCAGTTTCTAGAAAACATTCTTTCTAGGTTTGGTACCCCAAGAAGAATCATAGCTAATAATTCACAAGATTTCAAATATAAGAGAATGATTAAGTTTTTTAATGATTATAATATATCTATTTTTCATTCCAAATACCATTACCCTCAAGGTAATGGAATGGCAGAATCTTCAAAAAATAGTTTGGTCACGATGATCAGTAAATTGTTGGAGGATAACAAGAAATCTTGGCATGCAAAACTACAATTTTCATTATGGGAAAACATGATCAACATTAAGATATAAATTGAGACTACACCTTTCCAACTGGTGTATAACATAAAAGAAAGCTTTTTTATTTCACTTGGGATACCATTCATGAAGTATTTGCAGAAACAAGAAGAAGAGCCCAATCATATTCAAATAAGGATAAATCAGCTTATTGAGGTTCAGGAAATGAGAGAGAAGATATATGATCAAGCTCATATTTTTCAAGAGAATATGAAAATTATTTTTGACAAAAACACCAGCGAGGATAATTTTTGGGTTCTTGATAAAGTTCTCAAATAGGATGCTAGAACTGAGGATAAAGGAAAACATGGTAAATTTGACCATATCTCGAAGGGTCCTCATATTGTTGCATGTCATGGAAGGAAAACCTTCATTCTTCAAGAATTGAAAGGATAATTTATTCTTGGATGTGTAGTAGATGGACATTTTCTTAAACACCATCTCTCTTGAAAAGTGATATTTCATCATTTCATTGTATATATCCATTTTACTTTGGAAATTTTGTAGGTTTTGATGGCATTTTGAAGAGTTTTAAGACCAAGGAGAAGGCCCTAAGATTTTTATAAATGATTATTAGAGTGTTAAAAGAGTATTTTATTTCAAATTTCAAGGTATGTATCTAAATAAATTTGGAAAATAACTTTTTTCCATTATCTTAAAGTTCAGTTTGTATTTCCAATAAGTCAAACATTTGTACTTAATTTTTTCTTAGTTTAATCTTCAAAGCTCTAAGTCATGTTATACAATGTGTATGGTATATGGGGGTTATTTTTTGCCTCCTAAGGTGACAACATCCCAATTCGAGACAATTTTCATCACAATTTGAATTTTGAGATTAAAGTTTCAAGGACTTGAATTAGTTGTTTGAAGTTTTTTCTTTGAATTTTTTTTAAAGTGTCAACAATTAATTTGACAATGTTGTTTAAAAAAAAAAAAGTGAATTTTTAACAAATCAAATGACAATGATGTTGGTTGTGGAGCTTGATTATCTTGTTTATTTTGTATCACAGCATTGGACCCCTGTACTTTAATGGGGTGGCAACTTCGCCCGTAATTAAATGCTGCCAGGGGGGTCCAGGGGGGTCCAGGGGGGTGGCTACAACTTTACGGAACCCCCCCCCCCCTTGGCGGGGGATTTCGGGGGAAACGGCCCCGAAGCTAAAAACATATGTAAATTTTCCTTGTAAAAGAATACTAATTTCTAGTCAATTTGGGCCATTCATTAGGCGGATGATCTGATGGTAGAAGTTATGTTTAGTTTAGGTTTTTTTCCCTAGAAGGCAACCCCTCTTTTGTATGAGGGTATTGTATTGTGACTGTGTATTGTATGTGTATTCTCAGAGCGAGAAATAGATAGGGAGACTGTGAGAGAGAACAGAGGATATTACAACAGATCTGTTGTAGATTGTGTCTCTTCATTTTGTTGGATAATAGAAAGGAAGGACTGGCTATTTGGGGTGGATATAACCCAAACTCGGTGAACCATGTATATCTGTGTCTCTCTGGTTTTATGTGTTTCTTCTGTTTGTGTTTCCACATATATTTTATTTATTCCATTGCTCTGTAATATATAATTTTCTAACAATTGGTATCAGAGTCGAAGGTCTATTTGGCTGATAAACTCGTAGGAAAGAAGGGTTCCTAGCTCGAGTGGGAGAAATGGCAATAGATGGTAAGTTTAGGGTTGAGAAATTTAATGGCCAAAACTTCCTACCGTGGAAGATGCAGATGGAAGATTATCTGTATCAAAAATATTTGCACCTACCATTGAGCAGAAAAGAAAAGAAGTTGATGACTATGATAGATGCAGAATGGGAGATTCTCGATAGAAAGGAACTTGGAACAATATGGTTGTCCCTCGCGGCATTGGTAGCTTTCAATATTTCAAAGGAAACACCAAAAGAGGGTTTGATTAAGGCATTGGCGAAACTATATGAAAAACCCTCGGCCTCAAACAAGGTATTTCTTATGAAACATTTATTTAATATGAATATGTTGGAAGGTGGATTTTTTGTAGACCATTTAAATGATTTTAATACAGTTATTAGTCAATTAAGTTCTGTAGGGGTAAAATTTGATGATGAAGTTAGGGCTATTTTACTTATGTGCTCATTGTCAGAAAGCTGGAATGGTTTAGTTATGGCCATTAGTAACTTTGTCTCTAGATCTAGTACTTTAAAGTTTGATGATGTTGTCGGTGCTATCATTAGCGAGGAAATTCGACGGAAAAGCTCTAGTGAGACGTCGGGTAATGCTTTGAGTGAAGAGTCTTGGGGAAGAAAAATGGAAAGAGGAAAGAGCTCAGGATATCGCAGTAAATCAAGGAAAGGCAGATCCAAGTCCAAATCGAGGATAGTGTGCTAGAAATGTGGAAATAAAGGACACCTGAAGAAAGACTGTAGATCTCGGAAGGGAAAAGAAGGAGACGCACAACAAGAAAACAATCATGAAGAAAATGTGACAGCTGATGTGTTACAATATGCTTTGATTCTTTCTTTCGAAAATGTTACTGATTCTTGGGTGGTAGATTGAGGGGCCTCATTCCATGCCACACCTGATAAGAAATATTTTCATGACTATGTTCAAGGAGATTTTAGACAAGTTTTTTTGGGTGATGATAAACCCTATAAAATTGTTGGAATGGGTAAAGTTCTTGTAAAAAAACAGAATGGAAACCAATGGCTATTAAAGGAGGTAAGGCATGTTCTATATCTGAAGAAAAATTTGATTTCAACAAGGCAGTTAGGAAGTGAAGGTTGTGTGACAACTTTCACAGATAAAACTTGGAAGGTCACCAAAGGAGCCCTGGTAATAGAAAAAGGTGAAAAGGTTGGTACATTGTATTTATGCAATGGTATTTGTAACTCTGTTAATTCTTTAACTTCCAAAGGAGTAGATGCAACATTATGGCATCATAGGCTCAGAAACATGAGTGAGAAGGGGATGAAGATTCTTCACTCAAGAAATTTGTTGCTGGGTTTGAAGAATGTTGATTTGGATTTCTGTGAGAATTGTATTTATGGAAAAAAGAAGAGAGCCAGATTTCTCAGAGTTGGGAAAGAGAAAAAGAGCAAAAAATTAGAGCTTTTGCATACATATGTATGGGGACCTTCTCAGGTATCATCTCTTGGTGGATCTCATTATTGTGTTAATTTTATTGATGATGCAACTAGAAAAATTTGGATTTATTGTATTTAGAATAAATATGATGTATTTGATACTTTCAAGAAATGGAAGCTTTGGTTGAGATTGAGACAGGAAAGAAGTTGAAGTGTCTGAGATCAGACAATGGAGGTGAATATTGTAGCAAAGATTTTGATAGGTATTGTTCAGAGCATGGAATTCACAGAGAGAAGACAACTCCAATAACATCACAAGAAAATGGCGTGTTAGAAAGGATGAACAGAAAATTCATGGAGCGTGAAAGGTGCATGAGATTACATGCATGATTGCCTTTACAATTTTTGGCAGATGTTGTAGATATTGTTGTTTATTTAATAAACATAAGGCCTTCAAGTTCCTTGGATGGTGGTATTCCATAGGAAGCATGGATAGGTAAAAAGGTAAACTACTCTTTTTTAAAGCCTTTTGGCTGTGAGGCCTTTGTCCAGATTAATAAAGAAAATAGAACAAAGCTTGAGGCAAAATCAAAGAAATGTACCTTTATTGGATATGGTGTTAATGATTTTGGTTATCTCTTATATGATTATGAAAATCACAAAATCATTAGGAGCAGAGATGTAATATTCAATTAAAAGGTCTTGTATAAGAATCAGTTGCGGGAAAAGAAACAAGAAAAAGAAAAAAAAGAATACACAGTTCTTGATGAGATCATAGAAAAAGTAAAGGTGCCTTAAAATAATAATAATAAACAGCCACAAAAACAACAACCACCACAACAGCAACAGTCACCTCAAAAACCTGAAAGTGGTGTCAAAAGATCTACCAGGATAAGTAGACCCCCTGAACAATACTCTCCTTCATTATATTATTTATTGTTGACTGATTCTGGTGAACCCGAATGTTGTGAAGAAGCAATGCCGGTTGAAACCGGGAAGAAGTGGGAGCTAGCGATGAAAGAAGAGATGGACTCCTTAATGCATAACCAGGCTTAGGACTTAGTTAGGTTGCCTGCAGGTAAAAATACATTGCAGAATAAATGGGTTTACAACCTGAAGGAAGAAGATGGAGGAAAACAAAGGTACAAAAATAGACTTGTGGTGAAGGGGTTTGCACAAAAGAAAGGTATTTATTTTGATGAACTATTTTCTCCTGTTGTTAATATGACTTCAATTAGAACTATTTTAAGTCTTGTAGTAGCGGAAGATTTACATCTTGCACAGTTAGATGTAAAGACAACATTTCTCCATGGAGATTTTGAGGAAGAGATCTATATGTAGCAACCATAAGGATATGAGGTCAAAGGGAAAGAAAAATTAGTGTGCAGGTTAACGAAGAGTTTGTATGGCTTAAAACAGGATCCAAGGCAGTGGTATCTAAAATTTGACAGGTTTGTGTTTGAACAAGGTTATACTAGATGTCACTTTGATCATTGTGTTTATCTAAAAAAGAAAAATTATGCAAACTATATTATATTGTTATTGTATGTAGATGACATGCTTGTTGCAAGGTCTAACATGCAAGAAATAAATGTGCTCAAAAGAAAATTGGAAAATTCATTTGCAATGAAGGATTTGGGAGCTGCAAAACAAATCCTTGGTATGAGAATAACTAGAGACAGAAAAAATCGTAAATTAGCATTGTCCCAGAATGAGTACATACAAAAGGTTTTGAAAATTTTTAATATGCATAATGAAAAACCATTTAGTACACCTTTTGCTAGCCATTCCAAACTTAGTAAGGAGATGTGCCCCAAGACCCAAGATGAAATGGATTATATGTCAAAATTTCCATATGCATCAGCAGTTGGAAGCTTAATGTATACAATGGTCTGCACAAGGCTTGATATTGCACATGTAGTGGGAGTTGTAAGCAAGTACATGAACAATCCAGGAAAATAAAATTGGATGGCAGTGAAATGGATTCTCAGATATTTGAGAGGTACCAAAAATTCAGCATTGTGATTTGGTGGTTCAAACATTGCTCTACAGGGATATGTTGATGCAAATATGGCAAGTGACATAGATAATAGGAGGAGCACTATAGGGTATGTATTTACTATAGGTGGAACAACTGTCAGTTGGGTTTCAAAAATCCAAAGTGTTGTTTCACTTTCAACAATAGAAGCAGAGTATGTTGCTACTACAAAGGCTTGTAAAGAAATGATTTGGTTACAAAGTTTTATGGATGAATTGGGTAAGAAGCATGATATGGGCATGTTATACAGTGATATCCAAAGATCCATTCATCTTGCAAAGAAATCATCATTTCATTCCAGGACTAAACACATACAACTCAAGTACCATTTCATACAGTCAGTGTTGGAAGATGGACAGTTGAAGATGGAAAAGATACACACTAGCCTGAATCCTGCAAATATGCTAACAAAATTTGTTACCAAGGAGAAACTGAGAATATGATCAGTTTCAATTGGTCTTCAAGTATGATGATGAAGATGATAAATAACCAGGTCCAAAGAAGAGTCGATGTCCAACAAATGAAGTAGTGGTGGAGTTGCTACAAATCAGTCTCCAAGTGGGAGATTGTTGGGTGTGGAGCCTAATTATCTTGTTTATTTTGTATCATAACGTTCGACCCCTGTACCTTAATGCGGCGGAAACGCTGCCTGTAATTAAACGCTGCCTGCGGGGTCCAGGGGGGGTGACTGCAACTTTATGGAGCCCCCCCTAGTGGGGGGTTTCAGGGGCAGTGCCACTGAAGCTAAAAATAGATGGAAAATTTCCTTGTAAAAGTATAGTAATTTCTATTTAATCAGGGCCATTCATTAGACAAATTATCTGACGGTAGAAGTTATGTTTATTTTAGGGTTCTTGTCCCTAGAAGGCAACCCCTCTTTTGTATGAGGGTATTGTATTGTGGCTGTGTATTGTATGTGTATTCTCAGAACGAGAAATAGATAGGGAGACTGTGAGAGAGAACAGAGGATATTACAGCGGATCTACTGTAGGTTGTGTCTATTCATTTCTCTGGATAATAGAAAGCAAGGACTAGCTGTTCGGGGTGGACGTAGCCCAAACTAGGTGAAACACATATATCTGTGTCTCTCTGGTTTTACGTGTTTATTTTGTTTGTGTTTCCGCATATATTTTATTTGTTCCATTACTCTGTAATATATAATTTTCTAACAAATGATATGGTCCATATGTTAAAATGAAGGCACTACCAAATAATTTGTCAACACTAACCTATTATTCAGGGAAAACTAGGACTGACAAATAAAACATCAATGACATGGTTCGATGATTGATGCAAATTAATTGGCTAAAATTTGATAAGATTTACTCCCTAGATACATTGAATAGTTCAGATCATGAATTCGTTACAAGCGTAATGATTAAGGTGCAAGGCGTATGTTTTTTTATTATTCCAACCGAACAACTGACAAATTAGTATTATTCACAACTTAGGAGGTTTATGTATAGAGAAGTTTTTCAAATCAATCGCATCCATTCTTGGTAAGTTCGACGTTTCAAACCCAGCCACCATGGTTCATCTTCAGGGAACCGCGTCCCTAAAGATGAACCATGGTGGTTGTGTTCGAAATGTCGAACTTACCAAGAATGGATGCGATTGATCTGGAAAAATTCTCCACACAAAATACTCATCGTAGAAGCCTTAAATATATAGGTTTATGTATCTTATTTTCATTTCAAATATTAGTTCCATAATTTCAGCTTCATCTATATATTTTGTGGCTTATCATTACAAACCATGGGGAATTAATTCAGTTTCAAAAAGGAGAAATGGGAGGCTCTGAGATTCTTGTTACCATTCTAGAACTCCAGGAATAGTTCGACAGAGAGCATGGGAAGAATTCTATTTCATATGTGATGGATATCATGAGGGAGTGGCCAAATATTTTGCAGAAGGGTATAATGGGAAGAATGTTAGCATCGATGACATTTTTTTCCAAGTCACAAAGAACACAATTTCAGAGGAAACAAGCCTCCCTGTCGATGGAGACTGATGGTTTAAAAACAGAACCCTAGCAGGAATCAACATTCCATTTTTCCTTAGATATGATCATAGAGATGAGCCCTGATAGTTAGGTGTGCAGAGGTATTGGCTTAAAAAAGAGTGGAATGAGACTCTGAAGGTTATTCAAATATATTTTACCTTGGAAGAGCGCTACCATTGAATGGGTATACAATATTACCAAATGGGAAAAGCAGGAATATAGTGCATAAAACTGGAAATATCAATGTAAATAAATACATAAAATGTAAGAATATCATGTAGCCATCATATTAATATCATAGAAAAAAAAATTATACAAGTTCTTGAGGGAATAGTCACTCAAGTTGGCAAGACAAGCCTCAAGAGAACATGTACATGAAATATGAAGAACACTGCTACACAATAAATACCCAAGGCAATGACATCACAGTTTTATTATATATAACTACTGTTGAATAATTTAAATACATGGATCTGAAGTTATATGGCTCAAATAATGCCGGGAACATAGATCTAAGCTCCCAAGCACATTTCCCAGATAACTTAGGAAGGGTTTCCTGAAATACACAAAATGCAGAAAATACAAATATGGCACTAGGGCTAAATAATATCTGCAACTGGATAGATGATAGGGGGTTTTTGATCTGATCTGGAAATGTATGAAATCTCCTCCTATAGGTTCTCCAAATGAGAGGCTGATCCCCTCACTAAAAACCTATCTCCCCCAGCTAGGGCTCCAAACCCTCTACTGCAACTACACACTGAAATAATGCATTTTCTTCATAAAACTACGTTGTAACTGACAGAAGTACCTTAGCCTAATGTTGGATGATGAAATAAGGCTAAATGTTCCTCTTTACTGGACTCTCAATGGAAGGAAACTTCCCTCCAACTGAAATCAAGCAAGGAAATGAACCAAATCAACTCTCCACTACTGCACCCTGCAACACAACACAATACTTTGTAGAAACTACACTGTACAAAAAATATGTAGCTTGGTCTGATGCCGTATAGTGGAAAATGTAGTGCAATAATATTCCAAGAGGACTCTCAAGGAAAGAGGTGGGATTCCCAACCCAGAACACCCTGTGCTAAATAGCACTGCAATCTTAGCTAAACAGCTGAAGAGAGAAACAAGTCTAAATAGACCATATCAAAATAACAATCTAAAAACATAATCCCATATGGATTCCATTCTCTTCCTTATATAAATTATGAGCTTCCTCACCCTTGGCCCCACTCAATTAGGTCACTACTTCCATGCATTCAATCTCCCTCCAAAACTGTGTTGTCCCACCTTGAATGCCACTCCTCCATAACAACGTTGTTTGATTTGGTCAAAGTTGACCCAGTCTTCATGCTCCAGCACCTTTTCACACCTAAGGGTATTCAATCCAGCTCTTTAGATTACCTCCATTCACACTAGGAGTGTTTTTTATTCTTACTAAGGAGATTTATGGGTCTTCATACCCTCTTATTCCTCTATCTAAGAGAAAAATCAAAATTTAATATTCCAATTAGTTGTGTGCTAATTTAGGAATATTATAGTCCTCCCCTCCCAAATTTTGCTTGTCCTCAAGAAACTGCAAGGATAGAATTGAAGAGCCTCCCCTCTTACTCTTGTAGCATCCTCATACGATAAGTTCCTCCAATGAATAATATGCTCTCTCATCAATATGTCCCCTAGTTGCTCCTTCCAAGGGTATAAGTATGCCTTTGGTGAAAAATCCAAATGGATCTCATCATGAAAAAGTGGGATATCCATGGAAGCAACTATATGTGGTCTAGAGGCCTTCTTAAGGAATGGGATCAGTAAATGATTGGGAATCTTCCTTCCCATGTGAAGCTCCAAACCCCAAGCTATCATCCACAAAAAGTGAGTCACCCTCCATAATGGTAACTCATGAAAATTTTCTTCCACCTTTGGCTCCTGCAATGTAGGTGGGTTGCATAATTGAACATGATAGACCAAATGGCCTACCCCACCCTATCTCTCTCTCCACTTATGGAAAGTGTAGAGCTGTTGCTGATATTGGGCTGCAATAATCTTCCCTCAAGATACAAATAGACAACTGGGTCTCCAAAGACCCCTCCTCTAGTTTCATGAGCCCAAACCATCCCATACAAAGTGCATGGTACATCATCACCATGTGGTTTCCAAATCAGAAAGATATTGAAAGTTATGTGCAAGTTTGGATGGTACCAATGGTTTCTCCAATGGATACAGTGCAGTTTTACCAACTGCTGTTGTAGAACCTCATGTGGCAAGTTGTCTCCCAACAAGTTGCTAGTTTTGCATGTTTTCTCATCTACTATGAGGTAGTAAATGGCATTATATATCAGCTGAGAATAATAAAAGTAACACCACATTTTCCCAAGGTCATGCAAAGAAGGGCTATCTCCATCACAAATTTTAGTATGAATCTTAATCGCAGGTGTATGAAAAAGGCTCACTCTAGCCGTGCATAACAAACAGTCCTAACAGCAAATATGGCTACCAATATCTTTAGATATACAATTAGGTGACCAAGATAAATGCTGAAAAAATCTAGATCTATGCATTAAAATACATTAAGTGGTAAATAAAAACAATAGTTGCTCCATGCATCCAATAGACAAGACAATAATATGTTTAAATGATTTTATATTTATGGCACCTTGGAGGAGAACATAGAAGGATGTTACCAATCCTCCTCAATGGGATGGGTTCTTGTAAGTCCTCAACACTTCAGATCTAAAATCCCTCTCTCTTGATGGTGTAGAAAACCCAGACAAAAAATGGAACTCAAAGGAAGCTCACAAGAAAAATGGTACAAAATATGACAATGATGGTGGATCAAAGTCAGACCAAGTGTGTAGATCCAGAGTGATATTTAGGCAACAAAAGGTAGTGAATGAATGGAAAGACACTTCTATTTATAACAAAATATTGAGTTAGTCTAGATATTGGTGCATAATTAAAATATTATTAACCAAATAAAGATCCAACTTTCATGGAATATTTTACTATATTTGTTGGAGGGAAAAAGAATTTGACTTAGGTCAAATCCCTTTATTTGTAAATAATAAATAAATAAATGATTTATTTATCATTTTAAGGATGTGGTTGAGTAATAATCAAATAAATAATGATTTATTTAATTATTAATGAATGATTTAGTCAAATTTAACAAGGAATACTATTTAAATAAGGTTTAAATAATTATTCCTAGAAAATAATAAGATAAATAATAATTTATCCAATTAATTTTCTTGTTTTGGGTTAAATATGACTAGGAATATTAATTAAATTGTTTGGGTTAAATATGACCAGGAATATTAATTAAAATTTTGTTTAACTAATTATTCCTTGAGGAAAATAAAAAAAATGTGGATTTATTTAATATTTCCTCATGGGGTTTCCTGTTTAGTCCATAAACAACTTAATAAATGTGGTTTACTAAGTTATTTTTCATAGTGAAAGCAATTTTACTTAGGGTAAAATTGGTCTTACATGGTGTACTTAGGTCCATATAATAGTAACAGGTTAGATGACCAAAAAATGGTGTAATAGATTGCTCCCCAGTGTGCGAGCGTTAGGAGCTAATCGTATGACTGAAGTACGTTGTAAGAACTCAATCACTAGACACTGAAGGGGAAGTCAAAGAGAGAGAAATATAAGGTAGACCAAAGTGCTAGAGGACTAGACCCTGAGGAGGCAAGACTTACAGGTGCGACAAGTCTCTTTTATGAGTGAGTACCTGTGATATAGGTGGTGGGGGAGGCATACCTATGCCTGCCAAGACAAAGTACAAAGAATAATGTGTCTAGTAAACAAGGGATTAAACTATATAGTACATGCTAGCATAAACATGAGCCAAATAAAAATATGATAATGAATCCCACATACATATTGTGCCCGGGATAGCAGCCAGGACTTAGACAATAATATTTGAGTACATGAGATACAAATACAACCTGAATGCCCCTGTAAATAGGAAAGGGCTCTGAAAATCTGACTAATACATGAAAACAAAAAGGCGTTGCAAGCGGATGAGGCTGACATCATCAAATCTATGGAGCTGCATCAAAGGTTGTAATGAAGAGGTCATCCGGGCATGTGGGGGGCTACTTGTAGGGCCACCCCCTCATGAGGGCTAAAACATCTCACACACACCCGAGAATCGTCAGTATCATCTGTTGCATCACTGAAACATCAAGTATACAGATCTCGATCATGCTGAAAGGAGCTGGAACTGAGAAACAATCAAATCAAAGGGAAATAAGGAGTCCCTTTTCCTGATCTGAGGCACCGAACAAGAGTGGAAGCTGGAACCAAGGTACACCGCTCTCTAGACCTGTCTTCTGGAATGAATGATTTTATGTCGACAAAAGGAGGTCCACCATAGGTGAGGCAATGAGGAGTCCTCAACTAAGACACGAGAAAAAATAGTAGAGCGACTAAGAGACTGACACTAGGGATGATGATGAAATGGGGGGTAATGAGTAGCAAACAGACGACTTCCCTTGTTAGAGCATAAAGGGCATGGATGACCTAGAAGCGACTGACACAATATCATAAAGGATAGGGGACACTAGGACTGAAGGCCATAATTTGTGACAAGAGAGAGGAACCAAGCAATGAAGGATGGAGGACTATAGTGGGATACAAAGGGACTCGAGATAGACTCCATGGATGCGATGATGACTCAACTCGGATGATCTAAAAAAGGGTGACTCGATGATGCTGCCACATAGAAAAGGTTCGATGGGGACCATAAAAACATGAGTACATGATGGTTACTCACGAAAAAAATCAACACGAGCATTGTAATATCCCAAAATGGGACTGCTCAACAATGCGCGTATGAAAAACAAATTTTCAGAAATATATGCTATAAAAAATGAAATCAACACTTGGATCCCTTAGATATGAAAATATACCATCTATATCCAAGAATATATCAGAAACTAATCAAACTAGATGAGGTAAACAAACCTCCCACCCCTGGTATAGCTCAAAATTGTTGAAACCCCAAAACTACTACAACATGAAATTACTGCATAAAGAGACAGCACAGTCTAATGAGAGTTTATACAAAGAAATAGTAGAGACAAATAGATCTTATATTATACTAAGCAATGTGGCACATGAGCTGATATCTATTCTCCTTTATACAAAATCTAGAGAACGGGGGGGTTTCTAGAAATTCACCCAAATACAAATGGTGATCTTCAACAATAAGACTGAATAACAACTAAAAACTGAAGCACAAGAGTATATAATGCTGAAATGATGTAGATCTGATGTATATTTGATCAAAGGTATTCCCCCATGGAAGGATCAACCCTCCAATCACAGGAAAACTCCCAAAAATAACCACAAGATACACTTTTGAAACTGCCCTCCAGAAATAACATAATTCCATACTGGAATAATGCTATAAGTGATGGGAATATGTTGGCCTGCTGCCACATATCTAAAATGAGCTCAAGAACCCTCCAAACTGATCTCCCAAGAGAAGGGATCCTTCCTCCTATGCAAAACCAACTCAGAAAGTGGGTTTCTCAACCGTCCACTGCAACACCCTGCAACACAACACAATAACCTGCAAAAAATATGCTTTAGCTGAAGACTGATGCTTGGCACCAATGCCGAATGTGTGGAATGATAGTTGAGATCTCTCCCAAGAGCTTCTCAAAGGGAAGAGATGGAATTCCTAAACAAGAATACCTTGGTGCTAAACAACACCAGTAATCTTAGCTAAACAGCGGAAGAGAGGAAAGTCTAAGAAGACACATCAAAATATCATTCATAAGCTAACCCCATATGGCTATCATCCTCCTCCTTATAAACTAAGTGAGCCTTCTCACCTTGGGTCCCACTCATTAGGGTTTCCACCATCACACAAACAATCTCCCTCCAAAATTGCATTGTACCTTCATCAATGCCACTCCTCCATAACAACATTGTTTGATTTGGTCAAGGTTGACCTCTTCAACCTGCTTCAGCCCTTTTCACACCTAAGGGTTTTCAATCCAGCTCTCATATAGTTGTCTAAACTGATCCTAATTAATATTGAGTTGTTTTTATTGATGATCCACTCCTCTTGCATTTATGTTGTTGACTTGGTCAAACTTGACTTTGTCCACATGCAAATGTCTCTTTTCACACATGAGGGTGTGAAATCCAACCATAGTAATGATCCCTTTTCACATCATAAGGGATTTTATTCCTATTTTTGAAATGTATGGGCCTTTTTACCCATTTATTCATCTCCTTGGTGTAAAAGACAAAAGTCAATATTCCAATTATTTGCATGCTAAATTTGGAATATTATAGTCCTCCCCTCCCAAATGTTGCTTGTCCTCAAGAAACTGCAAGGATAGAACTAAAGAGTCTCCCCTCATCCTACTGTAGCATCCACATAAGATAAACTCATCCAAAGAATGAGATGTTGTCTCAACAATAAATCTCCAAATTGCCCCTCCCATGCATGCAATCTAGCTAAATAGCTATCATCCTGAATAAGTAGAGTACTCAAGGAGGCAATAAGATGATCTCCAGAGGTCCCCTTGAGGTATGGGATCTGAAATTTATTTGGAATCATCATTCCCATGTGGCTCCTCCATCCCCAAGCTATCATCCATACAAAATAAGTTACCTCCCAACATGGAAACTCCTGAAAATTATCCTCCACCTTTGGCTCCTGCAATGTAGGTGGGATGAAAATCTGATCATGGTAGAAAAAATAGCCTACCCCACACTGTACTCCTCCCCACTTATGATAAGTGTAGAGTATCTACTGATCTTGGGCTGCAATAATGTTGCCTTCAAGTGGAAATATGAAGACTAGATCTCCAAAGATCTCTTCTCCAACATTGTAAATTAAGCTGGCCCAACCCATTCCATATATGATGAATAGGACATGATCATCATATGTCATCCAAATGAGAAAGATGTTGTAGGTTTCATATAGTGCTAGAAAGTACCAACAGTTTCCCAAGTGGTCATAGTGCAGTTTTCTTAACTGTTGCTTCAGAAAATAACATCGCAAGTTTTTTCTTGACAATTGGCTAGTTGTATATGTCATCACATCTACTAGTGAATAGTAAATGGCTTGGTGAATCAACTAAGCAGAAATAGAAGGATAATGAAACACTTTCCCAAGGCCACATAAAAGATGCTTTTATCCATCATATAATTTGGCCCAAAATTAACCATGGATCCCGAAGAGAATCTTGCCCTCTTGTGGAGCAATGCACTGAATAGAAATGGTAAGAGTATGAAAATACTATGTTAGATAATCAATAAATGAAAAAACAAAATTCTTTCCATGTACTAGAAGTAAGATGATACATGGATCCATGAATAATTCCTCCATACTGGTATGACATACTCCCATGAAGAGGAATGAACCATGTGTTGCATGAAGATCCTCCTTCTTATGCTTGGAAATCCAAGTTAAGAAGATCATATCTCTGTAATAGATGTTTCCATCCACTACTCCATCACTCTCACCTCCTCCTTGTCCACCAAGTGCATCAAATGTAAAGTGATCCTGGGAACACTCCCTCAATAAGCCTAAGCTCCAAAGTGACAACATTGTTGGCCTATGTAAATAGGCTCCTGCCAACTCATAGCTTCATTCTTTGACATGCCCACTATCAAAGACATCTCCCACAATGGTGCTACATATAGGAAATTCCTTCCAAGGTGGAAGTATCTCCTGATCATCCAAGGTTAAGGAGTAGCCCCTTTGCACCATGATAGTGCCATCTCCTACTCCTGCAAAATTATGCAAAGTATGGGAGAAAATTTGCCCATGCTCTCCTAATAGCAACCAAAGCAACAATAGTTTTTGTTTCCTCCTCACACCTCCATCATACAAATCATGTGGTGAAAAAATAATGATTGATATGAATAATTTCATATCAACATAATGCATCCATACTCTTTGCTGCCCTATGATGCAAGTATCCTGCCAAACTTCTTCCACCCACATACCCTTTGAAAGAGGATATGTCACATGATGGCCAAAATCCTTCAAGAGTAGCTAACGTGGCCAAGCCTCCTACTTTCCAGTGTCATAGATTTGCAAGTAGCTTTCCAACCTCTTACTCACCATCCACACCCATTCATCCAAATTTGGGTGCCTCCCACCATGCTCTATCTTGGTACTCTTCCAATGAAGACTACCATCCTCCCAAATCAAATTTCTCCTTTTTCCTTTCATGGGATGTTGAAATGAAAATCCTTGGAGATCTCTTAGAGAAGATCTCACACCAATGACTATCTTGAATCCATTAAGATCCAAATGTGCTGGAGGCAAAACCTCCTCATAGGCCTGTACAATGCTCATCCCAATAGATCCATCACAATGATTAAAGACAAAGTGTCTCTCATTGATCAACTGCTCATCCAATATCATACAAGTGTAATGGTTATTAGAATTATCTAATGATATCTTTGTCCCCAATTGTTCACTGCTACCTAATGATAGCACTGTCATTCTCCTCAAAGGTTTATTTTTTGTCTCATGCTCTAACTCAAGGATGAACATAGAGTTTTGTACAGGTTTTTTCAGGATAAAGCTCATCCTATCCTCCAAAAATCTACACTCCAACCCCAAGTGTTGTGTGCAGCTAAACCATGGCATATTAGGATGATGATTCATCCCCTCCTTGAACAAGTCAAGGTTGCACAGCACAATGAAATCTTTCTGCTCCCAATCAACAGTATGTGTTGATCCTAGATCATGCAAAGGCAGGTTTCGACATTCCTCCATAAGATTTTCTAAAATAACAAAAAGTGGAAATTCATGCATACCTTGGTGAAGCTTGGGAACATATTGTATGGTTGCAAGGGTTCCTCCTTCCAATGTGTTTTCTTCCCCATCTGTAGAGGATGATGGCTGCTCCTCCATAGTTGTACCAGCGCTGATACAAATCTCCTCAAGTGGTGGTAAAGGGTCCTTCCCTTCTGATTTATTCTTATCAAATATTTTGATCACCCTTTGAGTGAAATCTACAAAAGTAGACACTCTTGCATGACTCACATGGCTGAACCACCAATTTCTTGCCTTACCCTCAAGGTGCAGTGCTCAGATCTCAATAGCCTCTCTTTCTGCCACTCGATGTAGTAGGAAGAATGCATCTAGCTTCATCACCCAAGCCTTTGCTGTACATGTGGATGATCCATCAAAATTTGACAATAGAAATCTATTTCCTCTCATCCTCCTATTGCTGTAGGGCCTCTTTTCTTCTTCCAGCTGAATAAACTGAGGAAGAGCTAGAGTCTCCTTGAAATTTTTAGGTTGTGACTTGTACTTGACAAGGTATCCACTTAGGATCTCATGTTCCAAGTGCCCTCCATCTCCATGCCTTTTTTTTTCTTCCTCAAAAGGAAAAGGAAATGTGTAATGCTTTGGAGATTTTTGCAGCATTGGTTCTTTCCATTGAGAATACGAAGTACATGGCCCTTCCTCTTCTTGAAACCCTCTAGAAGTTTCACTGCTTCTCTTTTATTTTTTTCTGTTTAACCTCCTTCGAGAGGTTCTTCGTAGATCTAAAAAATGATGAGAAAAAGCTCATTCTCTCCATCATTTTGATCTTTCCTTCTTCTTATAGCATCTTGGCTTGAAGTCCACACGCTGAGCCAAAGATCATGCTCTGATACCACGGTAATATCCCAAAATGGGACTGCTCAACAATGCATGTATGAAAAACACATTTTCAGAAATATATTCTATAAAAAATGAAATCAACACTTGGATCCCTTATATATGACAATATACCATCTAAATCCAAGAATATATTAGAAACAAATCAAACTAGATGAGGTAAATAGACCTCCCACCCCTAGTATAGCTCAAAATTGCTGAAACCCCAAAACTACTAGAACATGAAATTACTGCATAAAGAGATAGCACAGTCTAATGAGTGTTTATACAGATAAATAGCAGAGACAAATAGATCTGATATTATATTAAACAATGTGGCACATGAACTGAGATCTAGTCTCCTTTATACAAAATCTAGAGAACCCAGAGGGGTTTTCTATAAATTCACCCAAATACAAATGGTGATCTTCAGCAATAAGAATGAATAATCATTGAAAACTGAAGCAAAAGAGTATAGAAGGCTGAAATTATGTATATCTGATCAAATTTCTTCTCCAATGGAAGGATCAACCCTCCAATCACAGGAAAACTCCCAAAAAGAACCACAAGATACACTGTTGAAATTGCCCTCCAAAAATAACACAATTCCAGACTAAAATAACATTGTAAGTGATGGGAATATGTTTTCCTACTGCCAAAGATCTGAAATGAGCTCAAGAACCCTCAAAACTGATCTCCCAAGAGAAGGGATCATTCCTCCTATGCAAAACCAACTCAGAAAGTGGGTTTCTCAACCATCCACTGCAACACCCTGCAACACAATACAATAACCTATAGAAACTGCGCTATAGATGAAGACTGATGCTTGGAACCAATGAAGAATGTGTGGAATGATAGTTTAGATATCTCCCAAGAGCTTCTCAAAGGGAAGAGATGGAATTCCTAAACAAGAATACCTTAGTGCTAAACCGCACTAGCAATCTTAGCTAAGCAGCTGAAGAGAGCAAAGTCTAAGAAGACACATCAAAATATCATTCATAAGCTAGCCCCATATGATTTCCATCCTCCTCCTTATAAACTAAGTGAGCCTTCTCACCTTGGGTCCCACTCATTAGGGTTTCCACCATCACAAAAACAATCTCCCTCCAAAACTGCGTTGTACCTTCATCAATGCCACTCCTCCATAACATCGTTGTTTGATTTGGTCAAGGTTGACCTCTTCAACCTGCTTCAAACCTTTTCACACCTAAGGGTTTTCAATCCAGCTCTCATATAGTTTTCTAAATTGGTCCTCATTCATATTAAGCTATTTTTATTAATGATCCACTCCTCCTACATTTATGATGTTGACTTGGTCAAACTTGACTTTGTCCACATGAAAATGTCCCTTTTCACATCATAAGGGATTTTATTCCTATTTCTGAAATGTATGGGCCTCCTTTCCCATTTATTCATCTTCTAGGTGTAAAAGACAAAATTCAATATTCCAATTATCTGCATGCTAAATTTGGAATATTACAAGCATGGACAAGTATGAAGGCAAATTGGTGCCCCAAGTACAAGTGTTGCAAGTGAAGAAATTTGATTTTGAGGAGTGGTGAAGTGACCCTTCCTGGAAAAAATATCTCCATCAAAAAAAATTAATATATACCCATTTCAGTGCTCGGTGAGAGCTTTCCAACGGTATAGACGGTTTGTCAAACTGAGCTACGGTTTGGCCGTAGCACGCGAAAGAAAAATCAACGGTCTCTCTTTTAATAGGGAATTTTCCCTCCAAATTCACTCATTTGCATGTGTAGCTGTGGTGAATGTAGAGAGGAGAGAAGGCCCTAAATCTTGCAGCGATTGTAGCGGACAAACCGACTATTGGAATCGAGATCCGTCAGTTGCATGTAAGAGGCCTAACCCTACTATTTCATTTTAGTGGACTGAAAGTTTAGTTTAGGTCCCCAGAGCTCAGAAAGAGACCCCTACTCTCTTCACGGCTGGGTCACACTTTTTGGGGCAAAAACTACGACCTGGGTAGCAGGTTTTGGGCAGAAAACTATGACCTGTCCCAGGATTGGGCCTAAAAAGTGCAACCTAACAGAGAGGGGTTTTTTTGTGATGTTTTTTGGCTGATAATTGGGTTTTTATGTTTGAATATAGTTTTTCCTATTTGTACACTGACAAATATGATGGTTTTATGCATATATGGCAGAATTACGGATCAACTGGAGAGAGAGAGACCTGGGCACATTACGGTCGAAGATCCTGGAGGATCAGGGTGTCCATAGTGCATTGGCCAGGTTTGGGGTTTTGAAGTTTGTGGAGAACCCTTTGATGAGAGCTGGAGAGCCCTTGTTGGCCCAGATTGTCAACTATTAGGTCCTGGACCATGAGGTCTTTATAGTGTAGGGGCACTGGATCGAGTTGACGGTCCATGATATCTATTTTATGACTAGTCTCCCACCACTTGGGATGGTCGGGAATACTCATCCAGTGTTACCGTGAGGGCGAAACATCATGGAGTTTGTAGAGCGCCATTGTTGACCAGGTCTCCAAGTAAAAGGGACACGAATACCCATCGGGGATCTAGAGAGGTTAGAGACCCGTGTTGTGGCCACAGCAGTGCTATGGATCCTGGGTAACCAGGCACTCCACCACATCACTAGAGGGAAGATGATGCTTATGGAGAGTGTGTTGAGTGGGACCTACTATGGGTGGACCCAGATGATGTTGTCATCATTGAAATGACAGTTGTCGCTATGCAAGCGGCAAGTGAACCATGACTATCCATATGGTACAGTTTTGTGCTCGCTCTTATTTGAGAAGATCTCAACACTTCGACCTCGCATACAGCTCTAGGATGGGGGCCCGAGGGAACCCAGGATGTGCCGGTGGGGGCGACTACTATGCAGAGGAGGAGGTGGGGCAGTCAAATGGGTGTTCCGACTCGATTTCTTTGCTCATTGGGATCAGATGCCATTGGCCCATTGTACATAGACGACTATCCCTATAGTGGGATGTGTTATTGTGGGGACCCAAATTTGCCACTGCCACCTGGTCGAGTATGGGGGCCCGATAGTAAGTGACAAATTTCTATTCTTTTATGTGCATTGTAAAGTTCCAGAGTATTGTATATGGTACTGATTCTTTCACTTTTGGTATGTAGATACAACACCGGTAAAACTGGTCGGGTATATGGAATAGCCTGCAGTATCGGGAATTGTCAAACCTAGTGGATTGAGAGTGCCACAAAATGAGGATGTAGCAGCCCTCCTGGAGGACATCTGTCATAGATGTGAGAGGCTTCTGATCGGTGTTTCAGATCATGGCTGGAAAGACTTAGATGAATAGTACATAGAGCCATGTATTGGTCTACCCTCGGAGTGGCGAGGGGTCATGCGGCGCATGGCAATGGCCGGACAGGGGATGTGCGATCTACAAGCTACAAGAGCAGAGCCATTGGCTTGAGATCCTCCAGATAGTGATTGGTGTTTAGGGGCGGGTGGTGACCCCAGTTTTGAGTTTTTGTAACATGCTATGGGCATGTCATATGTATCAGATTTGATGGACTCTAAAACATTTTATACGACACATATTATGGATATGCATCGTTTTGATCGTTTTATGTTATTTTCTTATGTTACATGCGTGTGCAAATTTCCAATCTAGAATATTGTTTGCAATGCTATCTACATAGTGATTTTGTGCTCTAGGTACATGACTGAATGTAATGATTTCAAATTCACGCATCAAAAGCTTCACTTGTAAAAATCTTCTAAAAAGGATAGGATTATGCACATGATAGACACCATTCAATTGAATGACAAGAATTAGGGAATCTAAACGAACATGGAGGTGGAGGATGCGATGGGAAATGGAATCGGCTAATAAACCTCACACTGCATCATATTCGGCCTGATTATTGGTGGCAGTACCAATGCATACACCGTTCGAGAGAACAAGTGAATCTAAGGGGGTAAAAATGGCCCAACCTGCCGAGGCTAGATTCCGGGAGTAGCAACTTGCACCATCGGCATAACCAATATAAGATGTGCATGATATTCCATCTGAAAGGTGCCTCAAGACAATAAATGGGAGGATGATGAAAAATGCTAGCAGCCTAAGCGCAAAGTAGAAATCGAGCAAACACTGTGAAAGGGAGTGATCTGGGTAGGATGTCTACTACTCACACGCCGATGGTTAGGTGGAGTGTGGGAGCTACCGGAGGTGTAGCTTGTGCTCAGGCCATGAAAGTCACCATAGACACGGACGGTGCCATCCCCCTTATGGGCAGGAAAGATGAAGTCAGGGGTGGACAAGGCTTCCATGATGTCATCATCACAATAGAATATGGAGTGACTGGAGGAAGGAATACCACATGATGCGGAGAAGCTACCTGACTCATCATCATGAGAAGAAAGGTTCACATGTGCATTTTCATGGGGGATGATGGAAGAACAAGCAGATAAGGGATCTACCGATGTTGAGCCTAGGGTGATCGTTGAAGGGAGATCGAGCGAAACAGAAGGGGAAGTCTCAAAGGGAGTTTCCACCGAGGGTCTCATGGATGATGATAGGTAGAGGATGGTGGCCGCAGGCTCCGTCATCTCGACATCGAGAGGGGGAATGTGGGGAGTGTCGATGGGAGAGGGTAAATCCTCAAGCTGGCCCAAAGCATACTGCACAAGAATGAGAGAGGTGGACTGGTTATGTTCAACCTCATACTCCTGAACTACCTCCAAAGAGGCGTGGTAATGCGTGAGGTAGGGACAGTGGTGGGAATAATGACTGTGGAGATCACAGAAAGCACAAGGTTGGTTGGTGTGAATAGTCTTAGGGTTCTTGGCTACAGTCGAGGAAGAAATAGAGTCTTCAGGGACCATAGAATTAGGGAACGCAACATTAACCATGGGTTGATACGGGATGACTCAGGACAGGTATGGGTGGCATGACCGATGACATCACAGAAAGCACAAGGCTCTGGAGGTGGAGGAGGATCAGGGTCAGTCGGGGTAGCCTTGTCTTTTGATTCCCTCTTGCGAGATTTTCCCTTCTTACCCGAAGTTGTCACAACAGGAGAGGGTTCATGTTGAGGTGGCTAAGGCACTATAGCAACGAGAGAAGTCATGGGGACCAGTTAAACCGAGTTCAAAGAAAGATAAGGTTTGGGTTAACCAGGTGGGGTAGTGGCTGGGGGATCAAGGTACCAAACATGAATCCCGAGGGTGAGGTTAGGAAGAGATAGGGTGGCCATGACAAGTACTGAGTATGCTCCAGGGGGGGGAGCTAAGAACGGTATCTGATCGGAGGGGTAATGGTGAGGTGGAATGGCTCCCAGATGGTTAAGGCCTAGAGGAACCATTCTAGGATGGTAGAGAGGCTCATGGATACCATATGTAAGTGAAGGGCCAGGAGGAGGGGGTCCAAAATGCTGAATCGAAGGGCTAGGAGTAGGCTGCGGAGGGCGAGGTTGCTGAATAGCCGAAGCAGGCCGCTTGAGAGAATACCGAGATGATTGCATCATGCAAAAATTCGATGAGCTGGGATCAGAGATAGGAGGATGAAGACTAGGGAATGTACCAAGAAAAGAGGAGTCTTTGTAGACTTCGGGTGAGACACTGGTCAAAGGATAGACAATTTTCTTACTGGCCACCAAAGAGATGATGGACTCAGGAGAGGTCTAAGACTTTAGTTCGTAATATGTCAACTGGTCAATGGTGACTATCTTTCCATTATGAGGGAAGGACATCTTGTGGTGAACCACATATGGGACAATAGACATCCCATAGGTGTAGCTACGACCCAATAGAATGTTGTAATCTAAGGGGGAATCAATGAATTATACGTCAACGCAAACAGTCTTGCCCACAAGAGTAATAGGACAATTGCGGAATAGGGAAATGGGCTGGGAGGCATGGCCATCCCACGCTCGAAGAGTGATCACGGAAGGAGCCAACTTCGATGATCTGAGTTGCTTCCAAATCGAAGCGGACATCACACAGGTGGATGCCCCCTCTTCAATGATGCACCAGGAAACATTGGCGTTCCGGATCTTGACTGGGATTTGGAAGGTGATGGAAGCAAGAATAGGAGGATTTTCTGACTGGTCAACATCGAAGACAATCAAGCGATCATCGAAAGGATCTACAACGCCCATGGCAAATATTAGAGCTTTTGACTTTGAAGGGCATGACTGGAAGAGTTCCAGGGTTGAAATGGTAGCGGGAGATTGCACCAAATCATCTACTACACTATACGAATGGGCAGCTTTGCCAAAAGTAGCATTTCGGCATAGTGGTCCCTTAGGGATCTTGGTATGAACCACTGCCTTAGCCTGAGGGATCTGCAAAGGATCATTAGTTGTCGAAAGAGGCTCTGTAGAACCCGAAGAAGGTCACTCGGGGACAGACGTAGCGAGAGGCTTTTTGTACTAACAGGACCGAGTCTGAAGGTTGAGGTCAACAATTATAGGTTGGCCAGAGTTCATCATGAGAATTTGGTAATTGGAGGTACCAGATGGAGGAGGTTGAGTGACCACCTGACCTTCAGGTGGTTTGGTAGCCACAAATCCTTGCTGAGGGAAAGGATTAGTAAACACAGCCAGCTGACCCCCCTTGAGGAAAACCATAGCCCATAGGAGGCTGAGAATATGGATGAGAGAGAGCTCCAATGATACCGTCAGCAGCATGAGATGCCCCTAGTGCGTTGGCACCACCGGGTCTAGGAAGATCAGGTAGAATGGTATAAACATAACCCGACTGAGCATAGATCAGGTCATATTTTAACGAAATTTGGAGAGCGACTTCTTCGGTTTGAGGGAAATGTGATGCGACATCCTTGCCGATAGCAGGCAAGAGAGATCTAAGGAAACATTCCATGTAGACATGGTATTCGAAGGTAGGGGCTCGACATAGTCTCTTTCTTCTTCGCCATTCCTAGACATGATCAGATAGGCGACTCGCAGACAATTGAAGGAAAGAAGTGAAAAGTTCGGTACCAGTGTCATAACGAAGGGGAAGCTAGAAATAAGACAGAAAAGCCCGGGAAATAGTCACAAAGGTGGTATGAAAGGATGAGGCCTGATCAACATACCACTTAGAAGCTTCGCTAGTAAGCATACGTTGGAACAACCGAAGATAGACAGATTCATTGATAATGGAGTTAGACGAACACCACATGTGGAAAGATCGAACATGATTTGTAGGATCTTCTCCAGAAAGGCCTTCAAAATTGGGGTTGTCAGAAGGGAGCTTGGTCGGCATAGTAGCCCAATTAGCATCATGGTGTATAGGGTCATTGATCAACTGGTTAAAATCGGGAAGACTGAGGCTTGCCATATAGGGGAGTAAGGGAGCAACCGGAGTAGTTCCTGTTGCGGTCCCACTAGTAGTATTCCTAGCTTTAGGATCGGGGCTACCACCAGCGTTAGGTCCTGAACCAGACAAGGTGAAGATGACAGGGGGAGAACCAAAGGCAGAACCAGAAGGAGAATCCAACGAACTAGAAGAGGATTCGGATTGCAGACTCGGTGGAGGACTAACTCGAATCCTACGCGGAGGAGCAAGTCTTCCTATCGGAAACTGAGGATGAAGGCCAAGAATTCTCTAGGATAAACACCTTGGTGGCGCAATGATGATAGAAAAAACATGGAAAAAAGGGAAAAGAGACCAACAAGGGTGGAGAGGTGTAGGATCGACTGATTACAACGTCAAAACAAGGGCATAGAGGTGCAGGAGCAATTGATTTCAATGTTAGAGTATTTTCTTGGCGGTGTTAACCAAGCTCTTCTTCACATAAGGTGTGTGTGTTAAGTGTGTAAATTTTAATTTTTAAACCCAGACGTTTGTAGAGAAAAAGAAAAAAGTGTGTTGTATAACCGTAAATAAACCTACAGATAAAAGTATATGAAACTGAAATAACAATAAAATAAACATCTAACTATGCATTAATCTAAGCCCAAGGAGGTGGGACTCTCAACAACTAGTCTGTAGGTAGGAAAAATCCTAGTCAAAACACACCAAAATAGCTATTAGATCTAAGGTCAGGAGGGTCAGGGATCTAAAGGTTAGATCTGCTGGAAATAGGTGCAGAAAATAGTAAAAAATCAGAGGAAAAATTGTTGTAAATGAGGTGACGAAAGGTTATCTCCTGGAGGGAAGCGGAGGGGACCCTAGAGGAAAACCCAAAAAAAACTGAAAAGAGGTGTTTCAGATGGATAAATATCCAATCTGGAGTGGATCTAAAGGTAAGGTATCAAATCTGAAAAAAAAAATTTAACACCCTGAAATTTCAGACAACTTGTAGCAACTAAAACTCTTCCACGAAAGGTGGAGGGTACTGATTTCTCTCGCAAAAAGTCCAGGTCATAGTTTATGACTTGATTTCTGTAGTGGTCACAGGGTTAGGCCTTTTTTCTGCACCCTGGAGGTTCAGGTCATAGGTTTTGGCCCAAAAAGTGTGACCTGCACTTCTGGCACTCTTGGGAGTAGTGTTACATTGAAATTTTTCACCATGACGTTTTAGTATCTATATGAGTTCATCATTACTCATATATTACTCCCTTAGAAGTCTACAACACCAAAGTTCCTAAAATCAAGCCTTGAAATTGAGAGAAAAGCTCATAAAAGTCTTAAAAACACTTGTACCGCACTTTATCTTAACATTTCCTATGGTGCCGCACCTATTTGTTCTAAATCATGCGGAGCTAAATGCACTTTTTCTTCATTAAAGGTGCGGACCCCTGTTAAAGGTAAAAAGAAGGCGAAAAGTAACATTTAGGAGCCTAACAGTCAAATCTAGAAACTTCTAGAAGCAATTATCCGCTCAAAGGTTAGCTCCTATCATCTATGTTCATTCCTCCATTATGGGATCCTATTCCTTGGTTTATGGAGCTTAATCCCTTCAAAAGAGGATTCTATCCCCTCTTATGTGGAGCTGCAACCTCTTCTCTTTTCCTATAAATTGAAGCCATAGTGCAGCCTCAAAGGGAGTTAGACTTGGAGAATTTTTGAGGAGAAATGTTGTAAGAACTCAGACTCTCTTAAATAATCATTATGTGGGAATGATTACACACCCATGTGAATTTTAGCTGAGAGAGTGCAAAGCTTGTCAGAGTAAAGGAAACGCCTGTTTCGGACCCCAGGAAGGCCTGTACGACATCAAGGCAGACATGGTTGTAAGGCTTTTTATTCATCAAAGTTAATACAAATAAAATCCATTTTCTCAATGAGTTCTTTAATTAAGTAGCTTGTTTATAATGTTTTATCAATGAGTTATTTAATTAGTTAACTTGTTTCTTTAATTCCTTGATCATCTTGATAGATATATGATTCGTGAAATAGTTTATACTATGCAGATGCTATTGATTTTTTCCATGTTTGTGATTGCAGATCTTTGAAGACGACTCTTTCAAGCAATTGGAAAGAATATCATCACAAATAGCGCTGGACTATAGGTAGGTCTTCAAAACCCCTATTGTAGCTAATTCTGAATCGAATATTGTCTAGAGAAAATAGTTTCCGTTTGTCTATTTGTTGCTAGCTATCCGTAGGACACTTGGGAGGTCTGTCTTGTCAGCAAGAACGACTTATCCGTCCAAAAAAATGGCGACTCCACTGGGGAATGGATCTTGAACTTTGATTTCTTTTATTTTTGACTTGTGAAGTTATTTTTTCTGATTTTGATTGATTTATACTGGCTTGGGTATTTTATCCCTGTAGAATCCCTGACCAATGTTTTAGAGTTTTTTATTTTTCTTTTAGTTTTCTGGTATCTGCACTTTTCTTTTAGAAACGGTGCAGGCATCTCCGCTCTTTTCTTGTATAAACAGTGTGGGACCGCACCTGCTTACACTGAATCCTACGGACCCTATGAAAATTTTTAGAAAAATTTAAAATTATCTTTTCTGGATTAGTTTGTTAGATTCTCAGTCAATACCCAGACTTGTATTTTTCATTAGAAAGCTTTGGTTGAGTTTTCTTCAGCATTTTTAAGTTTTGAATGATTTTCTGAAAGATTTTCATGTTATAGTGATTTCTTCTTTGTCTTTATCCCACTCGAAGATTAGAAGCCTTGGTATACCTTTAGATAAATGGTGTTTCCTTGCTTTCTTGTTGAGTTGGACTTCATAGCAGAAATTGTTTTACGAGATTTAGATCCAATTTTCTCATTTGCAAATCTTTAAAAAACTTTTGTTGATAAGTTTGGAATTTCACTTAAAAAACTATAATTGGATGTTTTTTGAGTTCTTGCTCATCTAAGCAAAGAATTTCTTAGTTAGACAACAAGCTAAGCAAAACATCTTCAAAATATTTAAAGTTTTAATTCAGATCTAGTCTTTAGAATTGTTAGATCTCAAAATTAGTGTTTTTTAGTTTTGAGTGTTATTTCTAGAAATTGTAGTCTTCCTTTGGAGAAAATTTTGTTTGTAGCTTCAATCTTGAATGATAAAGGGATTTATTATTGAGAAATTGATCATTTTGAGTTCTCATGGCATTAGAATTCTTTTCATTTATTCTTGTTTGAAGGAAAGAATTGTTTTAAAAGATTGCATTTCTCAACTCTTTCTTTTAGATAGAATTAATTGAAAGGAAAAGAATTGTTTCTCATAATAGATGCATTTTTAGTGTATTTTGAATCAGGACACTACATATCATCAGTTTCAATTTCGCACCTATTGTCCTAAGAAATAGCCTATTAAAAGCAATGCTTAAATTAAAATCAATCTAGTAATTTTTATTTTCTAGGGCTCTTTTCCACCAATTTAGCTTAGGTTAGTGTCTTGGGGTAGGGAGTAGTTAACTCTCCAAGACAATTAAAACAAACAAGTAGCTGATCTTGCGGTAGGAAAAATCCAATAGTCGCTTGTATGCTCTGGGAAGCTTCTCTTAAAGGAGTCAAGCACGAGGTCATATCCAAACCAGTGGGATAATCAATTCTATCTCATTGGGAACGATAGAAGATGTGCGCGTATTAACAACGGTAAACCTTAGATAGACCATTGTTGAGGAGCCTGGGGTCACTTGTCGATATACCTTGGATTATGTCAAGGAGCCTTCAAGGGGATTGGGCTTTGTTACTCTGCCCTTGCGTGTATGTTGGATCGTAGACTGTTCCCCCAAGTATATTAGTTCCTGTTGGTAACCTTAGTGGCCATAATCTTTACGATTCTTTCCTAAGGTGACAGTGGAGGAAAGATCCCACTATACCTGGAGCAGACGTTGACTAGACTCACTTGGACTCTCTGAAGGGTTATCTTTACTCGAGATGATTTAAGTGGAGAAACTTGCACCGGTCTGTTTCATTAAGCAGGTTGTTGGAGTAATTTTTCCAACCACCATTTCTACATTAAAATACCACGATGTTGGATTTCATCACCAACTAGTGTTTTTAGTGTGGGAATTTACTGTTTGTGTGTGGTTTGATCTCCCAGATTTTTTAGGTGTGTGATTCATTTTTTGTTTCCTTAGAGACTTTAGGAGTTTTCATTGAAATTTTCTTTGATTGTGTGTGATTAATAATTTTTAATTGTGGTTGAATTACCAAGACAATCACGTAGACTCCAGGGGAAACCCCATGAGTATACACAAAGCCAACTTGAATGACTAAAAGCTTTAGTCCCTCAGACTACAAGTGCAATTAGATCAACAGAATTAGGAGAATCATCCATAGTTATTCATCCTGATTATCAATCACAAACAGAAGAATATATTCAAGAGCCAATTTCAATTTCCGAAGTTACTGGTATTGCTTCTCCAACCAGTCAATTCGCTTAAGAACCTGAAATTTCTTAGCTCGATACTGAACCTGCTGTGTTGGAACTATCTTCAAGATTTGTTACTCCGACTTCTAGTGATCCCGATTCACCTAGGGTAAGACGTCTCATTACCAAAAACCTTCCTTCTGATCTCATATGTATTGAAGAACTTGTTGGTCCAGACGAAGACGTAGTTCTTCCCGAGACCCAAGAAACTTTGAATCTTAGGGAACGTGAATCAATATTCTACAATCCTTTTATAACTGACGCTTCATATTTATCATTCACATATTTTTTACAAAACGCAGGTCTTACTTATTCACCACCCCAAATTCCTTTTTACCCTACACCGAGAGGTTCTCGACCTTCATTAACTATGTCGAGAGAGTCATCTATGTTTTCTCAATCTCTAGAAACATTTTTATATGGTGGTCCATCTATTATTTTGGGATATCAGTCGCTCTCTGGTACTTTCTCGGGGGAAACTCCTCAACCAATTGAACAAGTGTTATCATCTGGTACAAATGGAAATAAAACTAAAACGTTGAATACAAAACATATTTTTATGATGTCTGGTAATATTCCAAATCCTCAACCTCAAGGAAGTCAGTTACCGCCTGGGGGACAACCTCAAGGAAGTCAGTTACCACCTGGGGGGCAACCTCAAGGTAGTCAATTACTGCCCAAAGGGAAACCTCAGGGTAATTTTTTACGAGGTCAAACGGTGGGATAATATCTCCTACCTGGGGAGCAACCTCAAGGACAGTACATACCTCAAGGTCAATATCAACCCCAAGGATAGTACATACCTCAAGGTCAACCCCAGGGACAGTATATACCTCAAGGATAGTACATACCTCAGGGCCAATATCAACCCCAAGGACAGTACATACCTTAGGGTCAATACCAACCCCAGATTCAATACATGCCTTAGAGTCAATATCAACCTCAAGGTCAGTACCCAGCTCAAGGTTTTCAACCTCCTCGTTAGTATGAATCTTTTGTCGTAAAAGATCACTTTAGCTACGCATAACAAATATCCCTAACATCGATTATGGCTGCAAAATATATTTAAGTTTGCTACACAAATTCAGATCTAGGCACAAAAGACATTAAGCAGATAAAATATAATATGGCTCCATGCATCCAATAGACAAGACAAGAACAAAGTGTTTAAAAGAATGATTTGTATTATATTAAAGAATGGGGCACCTGAGAGGAAAACAAGAAAGGTATTTTCTAGTTCTCCTCAATGGGATGGGTTCTTGAAAGTCCTCAGCGTTTCAGATCTAAAATTCCTCTCTCTTATTGTGGTGGAAAAACCCTGACAAACATAGAACTCAATGGGAGCTCACAAAGTAAAAATGTAAAATGGTGACCAAGAATAGATCCAGTGTGATCTAATGCAATGAAGGTGACTAATGAATGGGGAAAAACCTCCTATTTATAACAAAATATTGGGGCGGCCTAGAACTCGGTGCGTGAATAAAATATTATTAATCAAATTCTAGAAGCACCCTTTAGGAATATTTTACTATATTTGTTGGAGGGAAAAGGATTCTTGACTTGGGTCAATTCCTTTATTTATAAATAATAAATAAACAAATGATTTATTTATCATTTTAGGGAAATGATGGGAATATAATTAAATAAATAATGATTTATTTAATTATTTATAAATGATTTAGTCAAATTTAACTAGGAATATTATTAAATAATGATTTGAATAAATTATTCCTGGGAAATAATTAAATAAATAATGATTTATTTAATCAATTTCCTTGTTTTGGGTTAAATATGACTAGGAAATATGGATAAATGTTATTTTATATGGTGAAAGCAATTTTACTTAGGGTAAAATTGGTCTTACATGGTGTACTTGGGTTCATCTAATGATAATGGGTTAGATGACCAAAAAAATGGTGTAACAGATTGCCCCCCAACGTACGAGTGTTAGGAGCAAATCGTATGACCAAAGTACGTTGTAAGAACTCAATCACTAGGCATCAAGAGGGAAGTGAGAGAGAGAAATGTAAGGTAGTCTAATGTGCTAAAGGACTAGACCCGGAGGAGACGAGACTTACAGGTGCAACAAGTCTCTAGGTGATGAAGTAGTACCAGTGTTAAAGGCGGCGGGGGAGGCATAACTATGCCCGCCGATACAATAGTAAAAAGAATAAGGCGCCCGGAAAACCACGGAACGCAATAAGGAAGCATGTGCTGGCCTAAACATGAGCCAGATAAAAATGATGAATCCCACATACATGTGATGCCTGGAATAACCTTTAGGACTTATACAAGAAGATTTTAGTACATGAGATACAATATACCCAAATTCCCCCTACACACAGGGAAGGGCTCACAAAATCAGACTGATATATGCAAACCGAAGAGGTGTTGCAAGTGGTTGAGGCCGATATCATCAAATGAGAGAAGTTGCATCAAGGGCGGAAAGGAAGAAGTCATCCGGGCATGTGGGGGACTACCTGCAGGGCCACCCCCTCATGAGGGTTGAGACATATCACACATGCCCGGGAATCACCAATAGCTGCTGCTGCATCACTAGACCATCAAGTGTATAGATCACGATCAGGCTGAAAAGAGCTCGAACCAAAGTACACTGCCCCCTAGACCTGGATTCTGGAGTAAATGGGCTGATGTCGACAGAATTAGGTCCGCCATAGGTGAGGAAATAAGGAAACCCCAACCGAGGCACGAGGGAAAAGAGTAAAGCGACGAACAGATAGAGACTAATGGTGATGATAGAATGAGGAATGATCCAAAGGGGATCATAAAGAACATGAGTACAAAATGGTATCTCATGACGGAAATTGACACAAACAGGAATGAGTGGGGAAGCAAGGTGGTGCCCCCAATGACATGTGTAGTAAGTGAGAAAATCCGATTTTGAGGGGAGGTGAAGTAATGCTTCGTGGACAACACGTGTCCTGGTGAAGTAACAAAATTCAAAACCAACAGATGCTGGCTATCTAGAAGAGAAGAAAACCCCCATTTCGTAGGGAAAATGCTAGGGGTAATATCTCTTAAGATAGAGTGCATTGCGAGGATTAGGAAGGATATGGCCTTCAAAGTCCTCTAAAAGATATGCCCCCTTACCAAGGTCTTTACTCATGATGTAAGGACCTAGCCATAATGAGTCGAACTTCCCATGACCGAGGGTATCGTGGGCCTGGTCATACACTAGAATGAGGTCACCTTCGTAAAAGGTACAAGGGTGGACTTTTCGGTCATACTGAGCTTTGGTGCGCTTTTTGGTCGCTTCAAGAGTTTGCAATGCAACACGATGGTCTTCAGAGGCGCGCTCAAGCATGATAAGTCGTTGTTCTAGAGGTTGGGTATCAGGGAGAAGTTCGATGGCCAAGTGAAGGGAAGGGATTTCACACTCGATTGGTAAGACTGCCTCCTTGCCAAAGAAAAGGTGGAAAGGAGTGAAACCGGTGGCAGTTTTAACAGAAGTACGATAAGCCCACAAAGCAAGGAAGAGCATGAGGTGCCAATTGGTTTTGTGCTTATTCACCATTCGTTGAAGCATGGTCTTAAGAATTTTTTTGACCGCTTCAACTTGGCCATTACCATGGGGGTAATAAGAAGATGAATATTGGTGCTTGAAACCCAATAGGGAGGATAGCTCTTGCCAAATTTGATCTTATAAATGTCGACCATGGTCCGAGACTAAATATTTTGGAACTCCGAATCGAGCAATGACATGGTTAAAGAAAAAGAGGGCTGTAGTGGCTCCCGTATTGTTAAACTTCGGCATAGCTTCGGCCTATTTAGTGAAGTAGTCAACCGCCATGATGATATATTTTTGTTTACTAGTAGATGGAGGTCGGCATTCCATAAATTCGATGGCCCATTTACAAAAAGGACCAGCAGTGATGACAGGATGGAGAGGAGCAGGAGGAGCTCGCGCATTGGGGGAAAAATGTTGGCAATTGGAACAGTGTTTGACTGCTTCAATTCAATCCCTGAAGAGAGAAGGCCAAAAATACCCAGCACGCATGATTTTTTGGGCGGTGGCGAGGCTGGAGAGGTGGCCACCACAAGCGCCGCTATGACAGGCATTGAGGACTTGTTCAGCTTCAGCGTGTGTGAGGCAACGACGAAGGACAGTATCTACTCCGCGACGATAAAGGTCATCGCCAATTAGCAGGTAGCGAGAGGCTTGGTGTCGGATACGTCGTCAAGCATCTCGATCAAGATGAAGGGTGAAATTTTGGGTTCGCAAGTAAGTAAGGATGTCCCTGTACCAAGGATCGTCAGTGGTGATGGCAAAAAAATGTTCATCGGGAAGAGCATCATTAATTGGAGTATCGTGCGTTATGGTAGGCAGATCAGAAATGAGTTCAGCGAGGACTAAACCTTTCTTACTTTTTGGGGTGACAAATTCAAGGTCAATTCTTGGAGGATAATGACCCAACGTGCATACTTCCCATTGAGGATGCAGCAACTCAATAGGAAATCCATGGGGTTGGAATCAGTCACAACCTTGGTGGAACGCATGAGGATATAATGACGCAGTTTTTGGACCGAGAACACGACATCTAGTGCTAATTTTTCTTCATGCGAGTAGGACACAGGTGGACCAGAAAGGTTCTTACTAACATAATAGATCACATGTTAGATACCATTATCATATTCCTGGATAAGGACACTAGCAATAGGTGGAAACAGAGATGTATAGGATGAAATCTCAGTCAAAGTCAGGGGGACGGATCAAGGGAGCAGATGCAAGAGCATGCTTGAAGGAATTAAAATACTCTTGAGCATACGTATTCCAGAAAAAAGGGATGTGAGATCGAAGAAGTCTAAGAAAACCATGTGTGGTAGTGGCGTAGTCAGGAACGAATCAGCGAAGAAAATTGGCTTTGCCTTGGAGACTTTGTAGCTAGCGTAAGGTATGAGGCATAGGAAGTTCAAGAATGGCTTGAAATTTCAAAGGGTTGAGAGTTATCCCATATTTTCACACTATGAAGCCAAGGAGATGACCGACGGGAACATAAAAGACACATTTCAAAGGGTTAAGGTGGATTTTATACTTGCGGCATCGGGGAAAAATGGTACGTAGGTCATGAAGGTGTTGTGTCGATGTTTAGAACGAGCAGTAAGGTCGTCTAAATAGGCAAGGATAATATGGGCTAAGTCATGGAAACAATAAGACATGGCTCGTTGAAAGGTAGCACCGGCGTTTTTAAGGCCAAACGGCATGACTCGGTATGCGAAAGTGCCCCACGGACTAATGAATGTGGTTTTAAGTTGATCAGCACGACGAATAAAAATTTGGTTGTATCTAGAGAAGCCATCCATAAAGGAGAGAATCGCGTGCCCCGCACACTCATCTATGATTTGGTCAATAAATGGTGTGGGGAAGTTGTCTTTGGGACAAGCTTTGTTCAGATCGCGAAAGTCAGTACAAACACGAATGGTGCCTTGTTTTTTGAGGACAAGAACTGGGTTAGACACCCAAGTGGTATATTCGATGGGGTAAATGAAACCAGCTTGCTGGAGTTTATCGATTTCAGCTTTGATGGCTTCGCGTCTAGAAGGATGAATGGGTCTCAACTTTTGACAGACCGGAATGGCATTAGGCCATGTGTCTATGTGATGTTCAACAATGGCAGGATCGAGTCCGGGAATTTCTGAGTAGGACCAAGCGAAAATATCACGGAATTATTTGAAGAGTTTGGTGTAGGCTTCAATTTCTTCTGGAGTGCATTGGGCACCCATGGTGATATGTTCTTCAATACCTGGTTTGACAGAAATTTCTATTTTAATGGTAGGAGAGATATTAGCCATATTGCCTTCTTCGAAAGCGTCAGGTGTAGGGATGGGGTTTTTGAACCAATCAACTTTAGCGGGAATGAAGTCTTTAGATTCGAGGGCATATTTGTCATGGGACTGTTGTGGTAGGAAGTATGCACGATGGTGCATATCATCCCATGGAAAATTAGGTGCGGTCATAGCTTCCATGATGTCTTCATCGGTCTGAAAGATTGGAAGGGTGGGAGGAAGAGGAGTATCGGAGAAGGTAGAGATATCAGACACCTGATTTGGAGGGGGAAGGCTTCACGTTCGTGTCAACATGAGCGGTGAAAGCGGAGTGAACAGATGAGTGATTGAGCAAACTGGCGGCAGAAGGCACTAAGGGGTCGGATGCCGGGAGACGCGGGGATGAGGAAAGGTAGAGAATAGTGGCTGAAGTTTCGGTCATTTCAGTATCAGGAGGAGGAATGGTAATTAGGGGAGACATGGGTTCTAGTGGTAGGGAAGAAGGATGGCAGGCAATCACGGCTTCGAATTGGCGTTATGCGGCTAAAGAAGTGCGATAATCGTCAAGGCGGGGGCAAAGATGGGTATAATGTCCATGGAAATCGTACAAAGAACAAGGGTGATTGGTGCACAAGTGTTTAAGTTTAGGAAGAGAATTAGGTATGGTGACAGAGACTTCAGGGAGAGCAGATTTGGGAAACGTTTCATTGACCATGGTTTTGAGATGTGGTAATTCAGGAAAAGTATGGGTAGCATGTCTGACAATATCGTACAAAGCACACTGGATGGGATGCTTTGGAGGTCGAGGATGGGCAGAAGTTGTTGAGGTGGCTTTCTCCTTGGATGCTTCCCTGCGAGCTTGGCTAGTGGCACCTGGCATGGGTGCCATAGGGAGTGGTTCCTGATGAGGGGACTGAGGTACAGGTGCAATGGGAGAAGCCATGGGTATCGGTTGAACCAGGGTCAAGGAAAGATAAGGTTTGGGTTGGCTAGGCAGAGTAGGGGCTGGGGGGTCTAGGTACCAGACGGGTATGCCCAAGGTCAAGTTGGGGAGGGATAGGGTAGCCAAGATAGGGACGGAATGAAAGCCAGGAGGGGGAGCAAGGAAAGGAATCTGACCAGCAGGGAAATGGCCAGGAGGAGTGTTTGGGGAAGGAGATTCCGAAGGAAGAAGGTGGGCTAGGAGCTGGTGGAGTTGGGTGAGGGTGTGTTTGCGTACTAGCCAGGATGGGTTGTGCAAGGTCAACCCATGAAGATTGCATCATGCAAAAATTCACCATGCTAGGATCGGGTATGGGAGGAAGGTCTAAAAAGGTTCCAAGCAAGGAGGAGCCTTTATAGATGCCAGGGGAAACACTGGTCAAAGAATCAACAGTTGGTTTATTGGTGACAGTAGAGATGATAGACTTAGGGGAGGTCTGAGATTTCGGTTCATGGTATATCAACTGGTCAATGGTGACAATCTTGCCATTATGAGGGAAGAACATTTTGCGGTAGACTGCAGATGGGGCGGCAGACATGGCATAGGTGTAACTACGCCCCAAAAGGATGTTGTAGTCAAGAGGGGCGTTGATAACTTCAACGTCGACACAAACAGTCTTGCTGGCAAGGGTGATAGGACAGTTACGGAATAGGCCAATGGGCTGGGAGGTATGGCCATCCCACGTGCGAAGGGTGATGGTGGAAGGGGCCAGTTCAGGGCAGCCGAGTTGGTTCCAAACCAAAGCGGACATTAAGCAGGTAGATGCCCCCTCATCAATAATACACCGAGCAACATTGGCGTTTTGGATTTTGACTAGGATTTGGAAAGAAACCGAAGGAGGAAGCGGGGGATGGTCTGACTGACGGGTGTCGAAAACAATCAATTGGTCATCAGCAGGATCTACAGCGCCCACGATAGATAGTAGAGCCCTCTTTTGAGAAGGACATGACTAGAGGAGTTCTAGTGTTGAAATGGCAGCAGGAGATTGGGCCAGGTCATCTACTATGCTGTATGAATGGGTAGCTCGACCAAAGGCAGCATTTTTGCGTAATGGTCCCTTAGGAGGCTTGGGATGAACCTCAGCTTTGGGTGGAGGGAATTACAAGGGACCATTGGGTGTCGATAGAGGCTCTGTAGGACCTGACGATGGAGACTCAGAGACAAATGGAACGGGAGGTGTGGAATATTGACGGGACCGAGTTTGAAGGTTGAGGTCGACGGTGAGAGGTGGATTAGAGGCCATCATGAGAATCTAGTAATCATAGGAACTAGAAGGGGAAGGTTGAGTGGTTACTGGGGCATGAGGGGGTTGAGTGGCCACAAATCCTTGTTGAGGGAAAGGATCAGTAAACACAGCGGGTTGAGAAGTAGCTGGGGTGGGAGGGACAGTAGGGGAGGAATGTTGTCCCCGCACGGTGGCCTGAGAATCCCACATCTGCCGCATTTGTGGTAATAAGGGACAATCCCGAGTGTAATGACCATACACACCATAACACGAACAAGGCTTATTGGTGCAAAGTGGCCTGTTCGGCTTGGGCTGAGAACCCTGTGGCTGGTTAGCAGTGTGAGGCTCAATACTTGAAGGATTGGGTCCACGATTACCAGGGGCAGATTGATTGCCTTTCCTCTTTCTTTGAGAAGGAAGAAAATTAGGTGCCCCCTACTATGCAAAGACTTGCCCTAGAGGGGGTAGTAAGTGCAGTTGCAGGGGTGGAAAAGGCAAGGGAGTGGGCGGTCCAAATGCTGGAGGAGTTGGGACACCAGGTTGTGGATATGGATAAGGGGTAGGATGGGAAACATTGAGGTAAGCAGGAGGGTGGGCAAAAGGAGAAGGCATGCCGTATCCTGGATACATGCTACCGGGAGAGGAAAAAGTGCCGGAGGGGTTGGCCCCCCCTAGAGGGAAGCCCAGAAGAGGCTGGGCAAAGGTATGGGATAGAGCTCCAACGATATCGTCAGTAGAATGAGATGCCCCCGAGGTATTAGGGCCACCGGGCTTGGGAAGGTCAGGAAGGACGGTATAAACATAACCAGATTGGGTGTAGATAAGGTCATATTTCAAGGTTATTTGGAGGGTGGCTTCTTCGGTTTGGGGAAAATGGGATGCGACATCTTTGCCAATGGGAGGTAAGAGAGAGTGAAGGAACCAGTCCATGTAAACCCGATCTTCAAAGGGGGGAGCACGACACAAGCTCCATCTTCACCGCCATTCCTGGACATGAGCAGAAAGGAAGGTCGAAGAGGATTGGTGGAAATAAGTTAAGAGTTTAGTACCAGTGTCGTATCGGAGGGGTAGCTGGAAATAAGATAGAAAGGCTTGGGCAATGGTCGCAAAGGTGGTATGGGAAGAGGTGGCTTGGTCAACATACCATTTGGAAGCTTCGCCGGTAAGCGTGCGTTGGAATAATCAAAGACGGATGGAATCATCGGTGATGGAATTGGAGGAACACCACATGTGAAAAGATCGAATATGGTTAGAGGGATCTTCACTAGCAAGGCCTTCGAACTTGGGAATGTCGAAGGGGAGATTGGTTGGCATAGCAGGCCAACTGACATCGTGGTGAATAGGATCATTGATCAGCTGATTGAAATCAGGGAGACTGAGGCTAGCCATATAAGGGAGTAATGGGGCAGTCGAGGTAGGTCCCGTAGGGGTTCCACTGGAAACGGACCCAGCAGTAGAGCTGGGGTTAGGGCTAGGTCCAGAACTAGACATGGTGAAGGTAACAGGGGGGAACCAAGAGGAGGGGGAGAACCCGAACAATCAGAGGAAGAGTGAGAGTGCGGACTCAGGGGAGGACTTACTCGATGATGACAGGAAGGAGGAAGTTGACGGATCGGAAACTGAGGGTGAAGGCCAAGAAGTCTCCGGGAGAAGCGCCTTGGGGGCACAATGATGACGGGAAGAAGAAAAACCGACAAGGGCAGAGAGGGACAAAATCAAGTGAGGTCAAGGGCGGAGAGGTGTAGTGACAATTGATTTTAAAGTCTTTTCCAGGCGGTGTTAACCAGGCTCTTCTTCACTTAGGGTCAGTGTGTGGCGTGCATTAATTTTAATTGTTTAAACCCAGACGTTTTGAGAGTAAAAGAAAAAGTGTGCTGTGTAATTGAAAATAAATCTACAGTAAATAAAACGAAAAGAACAGAAAATTAACAGCTACTAATGCATCAATGTAACCCAAGAAGGCGAGTCTCTCAAAACTATTCTATAAGAAGGAAAAAACTAAGCCAAACACGCAAAAAGGAGGCCAATAGATCTAATGTCATGAGGGATTCGGATCTAAAGGAGAAATCTGCTAAAAAGTGGTGCAGATAACATCAAATAGGTAGAGCCAAGGTTGATGTTAAAAAGGAGGAGATCAGCTAAAAATAGAAGAGACAAGGCGGTGGCCATGGAAAGGAACCCAAACAAAATGATATGAGGTGATTTGAGAGGGAGAAGAGCTGATCTAAATGGATCTGAAAAGGAGGTATCAGATCTGAGAAAAATAAAGTTGAAACTCTGAAAATTTAGACTTCTGAAACAACAAAGACTCTCCCACAAAAAGTGAAGGCTACTAGATCCCTAAGGGGCAAGATTCCCTCTTAGTTGAGTGAAGCAGATCAGAAACAAGTCTAAACGGGTAGAGACATAGGTTGGAAAACCCTGACAGAAGCATCAGAAAAACCCAGAAAAAGTGCTGAAAATTTTGCAGAAAAGGTGCAGGTCGTAGTTTCTGACCTATTTTCAGTCCAGGTCGTGGGTTTGGGGCAGAAAAGTGTGTCCTCAAGCTCAGGTCGCACTTTTTGGGCCGATAAGTGTGACCTGCAGATCCGGCTATCTCGGCAGCAGATTTCAGAAAAATTTGTCGTCTCAGCTGCGGCTGATGTCTGTCACCTGAGCAATAAGGCCAGAAACACACGGAAGTTAAAAATTTGACTGTTTGAGGGTTTTAGGGGTGAAAAACACCATAAAAATAGGGAAAACAGAAAATGGAAGAGAAACGCTAGGGTCTGAAACAGCTAGATATGCAGGAATATATAAAAAGACAACGGTAATAAAATAAAACCCGTGTGGAGTCACCAATTGTTAGTATGAATCTTTCGTCGTAAAATATCACTTTAGCTACGCATAAAAAATAGCCCTAACATCGATTATGTTCTGAAATATCTTCAATTCTACGCAAAAATTCAGATCTAGGCACAAAAGACATTAAGCGATAAAATATAATTTGCTCCATGCATCAGATAGACAAGACAAGAACAAAAGATATTTTAAACGAATGATTTGTATTATATTAAAGAATGGGGCACATGAGAGGAAAACAAGAAAGGTGTTCTCCGGTTCTCCTCAATGGGATGGGTTCTTGAAAGTCCTCAGTGTTTCAGATCTAAAATTCCTCTCTCTTATTATGGTAAACACGACAAACATAGAACTCAGTAGAACTCCTGAAAGTAAAAATGGAAAATGGTGACCAGATAGATCCAGTGTGATCTAATGCAATGAGGTGACTAATGAATGGGGAAAAGCCTCCTATTTATAACAAAATATTAGGGCGACTATATTTCTGATCATGAATAAAATATTATTAATCGAATTCTAGAAGCACCCTTTAGGAATATTTTACTATATTTGTTGGAGGGAAAAGGATTCTTGACTTGGTTCAATTTCTTTATTTATAAATAATAAATAAATAAATGATTTATTTATCATTTTAGGGAAATGATGGGAATATAATTAAATAAATAATGATTTATTTAATTATCTATAAATGATTTAGTCAAATTTAACTAGGAATATTATTAAATATTTGACTAACTTATTCCTAGGAAATAATTAAAGAAATAATGATTTATTTAATCAATTTTCTTGTTTTGGGTTAAATATGACTAGGAAATATGGATAAATGTTATTTTATATGGTGAAAGAAATTTTACTTAGGGTAAAATTGGTCTTACATGGTGTGCTTGGGTTCATCTAATGATAATGGGTTAGATGACCAAAAAATGGTGTAACACTCCTTCAGGTCAACCATTATTACAAGGAGCTGGAAATTTGCCAGTTAATTATCAAACTTACGTTCAACCTGGTTATGGTCCTTCATATGCACAACCTTCTATGAGTCAATATCTTGGAATTAATATGGTGTGGGATCCATCTCAAGTTCAACAGACTTTACAACCCAATGTGCAGTTACCTAATCAACCTAGACAACCCATAGGTTCTGGTCCAACCCAAAAACTTGTCCAGCCTACCATTCAAGTTCATGCACCTGGTTCTATTCAGCAGCCTGGGCCTGGAACACCTCAGACTCCACCTCAAAAATTTGTTGCTACTGTAACTTCTGTTTAACCTACCACACCTATTTCTGGAGTTTCTGTAGCTCGTGTTTCTACTACCCCTATATCAGTGAAAATTCCTCAAGTATCTCTGCCTCAGTTAGGACCTACAATTCAGACTACGGTCCAAATGCCTACAGGACAAGCTGGTACAAGTACGATTCTCACTAGTCAACCACAATTTACTTATCAACCGTACCAGGGGCAGTATCAATATGGACATACTACGCAAAATCCACAATATCAATATCAGCCGTTTCCTGGGTATACTTATCAAATACCTCAACAACCCCAGTATGGTCTGGTTAATGCTGGTTATCTGGGAGGGTTCACAATTCCTAATGCAAATCCAATTCCAGGATATCTTGGATATCCTCCTCCTGGAACTGGTTTGATCACATAAGGTTATAAAGACCCTAGCCATCGGTTACCATATATAGAAACTTTAGATTTACCTGATCTATTGCACCTTACGAATGACCCTATATTTTATCTTCCGTATTGGCCACTGATGCCTAACAAGTTTCCCAATGATATTCCAAATTTTGAGGGTAAGTCAGGAGAGGACCCATCTAATCATGTTGTGACTTAGCACCTCTAGTGTGCATCCAATTCACTAATCGATGATTCGATTCAGTTACGTCTTTTTCAAAGAACTCTCATTGGTCTAGCTGCCAAAGGGTACATTGAGCTACCACGAGGCTCATTTAATAATTTTAATGCACTAGCTACTGCTTTCTTAACCCATTTTTAGTTGCCTGTCAGATATGACAATGGCACAGAATTTCTAACTTCATTAAAACAATCTACGTCTACGTACATATCCGATCACATTGATGAATGGAGACATAGGAGGCATTTAGTGAAGGTCTTTATTCCAAATAAAATTTTGGCTGAATGGTTTATTAAATCGTTATTGCCCAAAATTACTGAAGATGTGGTCAAAGGAGGTGTTGTTACAGAAGAGGAAGTCATTGCTCAGGCTCAGTACCTTGACCTTGTATATACACAGTCAGGTACTCTGTATGATAAAATCCCTGATTTACCAAGACCTGGTCAATTAACTACAACTCCTTTCAGCTCTCATCCCGCTGATGGTGTAATTGGTTCTGTTAGCACTGGCAAGAGTAAGAATAAATCTTCCAAGATGAATTCTCCTATTATCACTTTACCCAATTCATCAAAAGGATATTCTTCCGTTAAAGCTTCCGTCGATATTCATGTTGTAGAATCATATACAACCAAACCTAAAACTGGCAGTAAGAAGAAAGGTAAGAATAAAAACAAAAAATATTCAAAAGATAAAAACAATAAAACTGAACCAACTGACGAAAAACGAAAACCTCGCTATCCTTGTCTAATTTGTGACAAGGATCATTACAAAGGAGTGCCCACATAGAGCCGAGGTATAGAAATTCATCAAAGGTTCGCCCATACCTGTTGTCTTGAAGGATCCTTTTCCTGCTCAAAATAGTAACATGATTGTATCTTCCTCAAATACGCTAGAGAATATCTTAATGGTTGCGATGCGATTGCAAGATTACGGTAGTAAAAATCCTCGTAAAGAATCAGAAACATCTAATTTAGAATCCACTACATCTCCCTCAGTTTCTGATCCGCTACAGACTGAGAAAAAAATCATGACTTAGTAATCAAACCGCCTGCTAAAGGTGTACTTCGTAAATCAGCTTTCAATCCACATGCGAGAACTGCTCAGAATTACAATATTGTTGAAGACTTGGCGATTTCCCCTTCAGCAATGTCGGCTTTGGAAGTGTTGCAATCTTGCCCAACCCAAAGAAAATTACTATTTTCATCCTTAGGAGCTGTGTACCTCTAGGATTCGAACCTAATGATCTTCGATTTAGAGAATTTTATGCCCCGCCTACCCCATCAAATGGATTTTCAAATTCCGGTTGTTGGTGTCCCGTGTTTTGATAGTTTGGCAAATCAAAAGACAAGGCAACATCAGAACCAATCTTTAGAGTTACAGGATCTAGTCCTCCTGTTCTCAGAGAGGGATCTCTCAAAATTTTGTTTGCAAAGGTTTATCTTGTGTGCTTTGAGTATTGGTTTTAGACTAGTTATTAAGTGCAGGTGTTTATTTGTTTGTTTGTTTGTTTGGTTGGAATGATACAAAAGAACATGACAGGCCTAGGAAAGATATATAGGACAGAGAAATATCTGGTTCATTGGGAAATGGAGTCAAGAAAAGGTCATAACAAACTCATCAATGGATATGGGATATCAAAGGGAAAATCTAACTTGGCCACAGGATCCTTTTGTTTTTGGAATGAGATGAACATTAATGATTTGGAAAGAGAGTTTTAATTCTCAACAAAGGGAATTCGAAAGCATAATTTGAACAATAAAGAGCTCTTTGATAGACAGGGCTAACCATAAATTCTACAAATCACACCTTTAAGCAAACAATGATTTCAAAACAACTTTCAAAATGAAATCTAAGATTCGGGGAACACCCTATTTCCTCAAAGATTTTATTCTAAAGGACTTTAGAAAACATATAAGATTTACTGATAATCACAGTCATAGAAGAGGGAACACCTAAAAACATCTATGATCATAATCATAACGACCTTTAAGCCAACTGTTTAAGTGAGGACAAAGGGCAAGATCAAAACAGACCTCTCTGATTCACTATAAGCAAAGAACTTCAAAGGGAGACTTCAATAACAGTTTTTAAGTGGCAACAGACGAGCTGGGAGAACCATAAATCATGTTGAAACCAACTGTTCGAACTATTAAGGAAATAAACAAGCATGAAGACTGAAGAGAAAGATTAAAGCCTCTAAAATACTTCAGCAGAAGAAAACATAAAACAGTGAAGGATGAACGGGTCTAAGGTGCTTCCAGGAGTCATTTCTTAGCCTAATACTTTCTATCCTACTGTAGTGAGAAATTATGGAACATAATGGAAACAGGGAAAAACATGTAACAGTTCAGAATACTTCACCAACAACCAAGCTCATGAATCCAGTGATAGAGCCTTCTCAGGAACAAACGTGCAACAACATCATCAAGATCTCCAAGACTTCAATTTGTTCTTCAACTTCAAAGGACTATGTATTGATTTCAAAGAGTTTCAATGTTATAGCTTGTGATCAAACAACAACCAACAACCAACAACCCCTCACTCATCTTCTGCTGCAGTATATATAGAAGAATGAGGAGGTGAGATCTGACAAAAGATCTCAATTACAATTAATACAGAGTTAATGTCTTCTTGGCCCTTGGGGGACTCAGATGGATCAAAAGGATTTTCGCTGGCTGTTAAATTTTATAATATCAAAGCTCGATGGGAGCTTTTGTTGACTTTAATCTACATAATGTGGAGTAATTACGTACATATTTGTTGCATTAATTTCTTGTGGCGAAATTAACTTTATATGGCAGTGACCAGATGAATATTTCTTTAAGCAACTTGACTATGTTTGAAGGTTTGAGGCCTTGGTGGCTCTGTGTGTGAATCAATTCACCTCATAATGTAGCGGTGTGGATCTTTACGCCTATCAAACACTTATAATTTCTCTGGTATTGTTTTAACTTTCTACGTTAGGCTTTTGATAAGCATTCTTAGCCGTAATTTCCATATCTGTCTTCATTCTTCTGTTCTTCTGTGTTGTGTCTTCTAAACTGATACTTTTTAAATTGCGTTTAAAATGCAGTGTCTTGTCAATTTGCAGAGCCGCGCAGGGATTTTAAAGGCATCAATGCCCCATAGAGCATCGACGAACAATGAAAATAGAGCCCGGTGGAATGGTTCCCTTTAATAGCCCAAAACGCAGGAAACGTCTTTCCTGGCCTTCGGCCTTTCTCTTCAAATAAAATGGGAAACCATTTAAAAGACCTGCAAAACATAGAAATAATTAAGAAATCCTGCGTCTTTGGATTAAACTGCTTCAGAAGGCGAAAGAGAGCATAGCCGTTGGATTTGGACACGTGGACGGTCCAGATTTAATCGGGGAATCGCAATCGGCGGGAGGAGGAAAAGGGTGCGAAGGAAAAACTCCGATGCGATTGCGCGATCGGGAGGGCAAAAGCGATTAAGCGATGGCCGTTGGATCCGAGGATCAGATCAACGACGGGGAGCGAATCGGAGGAACAACAATCAGGGGAAAAATAAATGCATGTGATGGAAAACTTTGATGCGATTTAGCGCTGGCCATTTGATTGGCTTACAATCAACGGTGGAGATTGATTTTTAGAATGAACCGGAAGAAACCCTTATAATATACCAAAACCCAAAGTTTTTAATATAAATAAAGGTTTAATGGATCGGGGCGGAAATAAAATATACTGCGGGGCCTTCAGATATCTGGAACACAAAGGGCCCGGGGCTTAGTACATCAAAGGCCAATCGCAATCGGAACTGCGGGCCTGGCCTTTTTGATCAACCCATTGTGAATTCTCCGATCGCGATTGCGCGATCAGGTCTTTTTAATCTACCCATTTTTCATATTTAAAACACGTGACTTTGGTTTTTGGTTAATAACTTCGGGAAAGTGGGTTTTGGGTTTTATAAAGGAAAAAGCGGATCAGGCATGAAATATTTACGAGTTTTTTAAACGTCGGGTCGGGCCCATAGAATATATATAAAAATTTATGCGATCGGGAGTTTTATAATACAAAGGCTGATCGCATCGGGATTTTTGTAACACACAAAACTCTTTCACCCTGAAAGTTTCCGATGTGATTAGCGCCGAAAGGTTTTGGCATTTGGTTTTAACGCATGGGCATGTGGGGGAAAGTGGTCAAGACTTAGCCCAAAGGGCTTAGGTCCATAGTAAATAGAAACTTGTATTTTTCATGAATTTTTCAGAGTTTTTCCAAGGAATCGGGGGTTCGGAATAGTTTAAAAAAATGAGTTTTTAACTATGGAAAAGTGATTTTCATAAAATGGAAGAAGAGAATTTATGAAAACAAGGGAGTTTTGATTGGAGAAAAAGGGGAGAAAATGAAGGTTTGAGAAGGGGGAAAATGATGGTCTTTCAGCAATCTTTCACTTGGAATCAGTAGAATTTCTGAGTATAAAAAATGGGAACAGCAATGAGGATTTTGGACAGAGGCATGAGGCCTTTAAGGAGTCTTCAAGAGCCAACAATTTTTAGTAATAAAATTTTTTCTTTGGAGACTCAAAAAGTCTTAGCCACCTTTTGGTATAACAAAATATTATACGTGGCTAACAGTGGCTCCACTTGGGGATGATGCCTTCTTGAAGGCATCAAGAATTTCAGACTTGCATTCTCTAGGAGGCTGATCAGTTGCCTCATTCTTTTTTCTCTGGGAGGCTGACCTGTGCCTGATCCATTGGACTTCTCTTCCTTTGCTGGGATGATATTTTTCAGAAAACATACTAGCAGCTATAATAACAATGGACTTTCATCTACAAGCTTTCTACCTACCCCATCCTACAGATCTAACATTGTTTCTTCTTTTGAGTGCACTTGAATTGGCAAACTCTATTCACAACATTTTACTCTTTTGAAACCAGGAAATCTAATCTATTTCTACTCTTTATTTCTCCATGGATTCAGATTAAACAGTTGAATCCATATAATTCTCTACCTAATCTACTAATCTATTAGGTTTAAACAATCTAACATATTTTTATCCTCTATTTTGCTAAAACAGAAATTTAAAAAGCATTCAAGTTAGGATTGAACAATCTAACTTGATGCTGGTCTATGGCATAAAAACAAGTTGCACACAGACATTTATTCTGCAGAAAATTAAATCAAAATGGAAGGCTTAAAATCTGAAAATTTAAAGCACTTCCTTCATCTCTTTTCACAGCTCTGTTTTGACTTTGTTTGAGCTATTCTTTCTTTTTCTCTGGTTCAGATTTTGAGTTAATTAGAACCATATTTTACATCTTCTTGACTCAGAAAAATAAAACAGATTTGAGTCATTTTCTTTTTTAAACTTTAGGTTCAGGCTTTGAACACTTTTGAACCTTTAATTTATATCCTAAACTATCTACTGATAAGCCAAGATTAAACAATTTGGCAAATCAAATTCACTATCCTATCAGCAGAAAATTTAAAACTAATTAGTCAAGATTGAACAATTTGACTAACTAGAAGTCTGTTTTGAGGAGTGGCATTTTAAGCTTGCACACTTTCAGAATTTATTTTCTTTTTTTGGCATGGGGCTATGCCTTTCTTGTTTTCACAATCCACCCTCTTTTCTTTCTTTTGTAGGTTTTTGTATTTTTGGATTTTCTTCTAAATGCAATGGTTAGACTATGATATTTACAATGAAAAAATAAAATTCTTTGAAACTTAAGATTCTTGGCAGAAGTAATGCTTGAGCATCCTGCCATTGACATGACCTCCATACAGATCTCCATTTAAATATTTCAAGAAAAATGTATTGTCACCCCTCTCAGCATGAATAATATAGGGCCCTTTCCACAAGTTCTAAAACTTGCCATGTTTTCCCTTCTCTTCTCTTCTTGAATCCCATTTAAGAATAACATTTCCAACTTGGAAATTGTTTTCCTTAGTCCTTTTATCAAATTGCTTCTTCATATTCTCTTGGACTAACTGTGTTCTTTCATAGACTTCCTCCCTGGTTTGCTGTAAATGGATTTTCTGGTTGATTCTTCTCTGCATATCATTGTCTTCAATCTGCACTTATTTAAGGAGTTTCATGACTGGCACTCCCAATGAAGTTGGAAAGACTGCATCCATGCCATAAACTAATTGATAGGGAGACATGTTTATTGATTTCTTTGTGGTCAACCTATCAGCCCATAAGGCATGAACCAGTTTACTGTGCCATGATTTCTGATTTTTCTCCAACAACTTTTTAATGATATTGATGAGGCTTTTGTTGGAGGATTCAGCTAATCCGTTCCCTTGGGGATAGTAAGCAGTGGAATGGCCCAAGTTTATGTGGTATTTGTGACATAAATCAACCATCTTCTTAAATTTAAAAGCAGCAGCATTTTCTGTTATGATTTTTCTGGGACAACCAAATCTGGATAGGATATTTGTTTCAAGGAACTTGATAATGATAGAGTCATTAGCATTCCTAGATGGTATAGCTTCTATCCATTTGGTAAAGAAGTCAGTAGCTGTGAGGATCCATTTATGTTGAGATGAGGAGGATGGGTGAATTTACCCAATGAAGTCTAAACCCCATTGTTGAAAAGGTGCCTCAACTCTGATAGGATGTAAAGGTAAGGGAAGAAGTTCTCTCTTGCCATCAAAGATTTTACATTTATGGCAAGACATGACGAGCTTTTGAGTGTCTGGGAAAAGGGTAGGCCAATAGTAACCAGATCTAAGAATTTTGTTTGTTGTGGCCTTCCAGTAGAGGTGTCCTCCACATTCTCCGTCATGCAGTTCATGCACGATTTTTCCTGCATCATCTTCAAGTAAACATTTAAGAAAAATTCCAACAGCATTTTTCCAATATAATACTCCATCTAATATGCAAAAACTCAAAGCTTTTTGTTTTAAAAATCTAGCTTTAGTTTTAGAAAAAGAAGGAGGGGCATTAAAATACAAAAGCACATAAATAATGTCAGCATACCAAGGAGAATTTAGAAATGTTTCTTCAATAAAAGGAGCATCAGATTCTTCTATTTCTTCCAATACGTCTAGAATATTCATGTCTAGTGCTTGGAAGTTAGATTCAGCCATAAATTTTGCTAATCCTTGCCCTTTAACTAGTTTGGTGGGCCTAATTTCTAAGTCATATTCAAGAATAGTTGCAATCCATTTTCCCCTTTTACCATCAGGGTCTTGACTTAGAATGTCCTTGACAACAGTGTGTGGAACAAAAGCAATTATGTGAGAGTGTAAAATATAGACCCTAAAGTCTTTCAATGCTTTCACTAATGCTAAGGCTTGCTTCTCCATGATGTTGTATTTGAGAGGAGCATCTCTTAAGGCCCTACTAAAGAAAGATATTGGTTGTTCTTGCCCCAAATCATTCTTTTGAAGTAAAACTGCAGCTATTGTATGTTCAGATGCAAAGGAAAAGATGTAAAAATCTTTGGTAAAATCCGGACTAATCAGGACTGGTGTTTGGGTAAGAGCTTGTTTGACCAGTTCGAACGATTGTTTAGCGGGTAACGTCCATTTTACATCCACATCTTTTTTAAGCATGTTTTTAATGTTTTTTAATAGCTCGGCAAGGTTGGGGATGAATCTCCTTAGAAAATTAATCTTTCCAATGAAAGATTGTAATTCTTTGAGGCTTCTTGGATGACTGATCTGCAATATGCCATCTATCCTTGTAGGGTCTATTTTGATTCCCTCTTCTGAAATTATGTGGCCAAGAAGTTTACCTTCTTGGAGACCAAAAAGTGTTTTCTTGGGATTCAAGGACAAGCCAAATTTCCTACATTTCTCAAAAAAATTTCTTAAGTGAATCAGATGTTCTTCATCAGTTTTTGAAAAAACGGTTATGTCGTCAAGGTAAATAATTATGAAATAGCCAATATCTTTAGAAAAGGCTATGTACATGGCCCTTTGAAAAGTGGCCCCTGCATTCATTAACCAGAAAGGCATTTTGACATACATAAAGGTGCCCCAAGGTGTGGTAAAAGCAGTTTTGATTTGATCACTTGGGAGCACTAACACCTGGTTGTAACCTGAGAACCCATCTAAGAGCGATATCCTTTTAGACCCAACTACCTTCTGAAGTATATGGTCCATCTTAGGCAAAGGGTAGTTGTCTTTTAGGGATGCTTTGTTTAAGTTTCTGAAGTCAATACAGAGCCTGATCTCCCCTGTCTTTTTCCTAACAAAAACTAAGTATGATACCCATTCTGAAAACCTAACAGGTACTATAATGCCAGCATCATGCATCTTTTCAATTTCAGCTTTAACTAATGGTAATAAAAGTGGGTTTATTCTCCTTAGTTTTTGTTTGAAGGGCTTTTGATTTTCCTTCAAGGGAATCTTGTGCTGAATGATGCTGGTATCATAAGATCTCAGATCTGTGTATGCCCAGGCAAAAACATCTTTAAACTCCTTAAACAGGTCAATGTATCGAGATTTCATATGAGTTGAAAGAGTGCTGGACAATTTAATCATTTTGGGTTCTATTAGGGAACCTATGTTGTGTTCTTCTACGTTTGTTTCTACAGGCTCCATTTTTGGTTCTTTGGCTACATCATTAAAGTCGAAAAGGTGTTCTAAAGGTGAGAGACCTCTTGGAATTGAACCGTTCTTACATTCTAAAAATTCTAGGTCTTTTTGGTCCATGTCATCAATTAACTCTGCTTCAAACGGACTCTCGTAATGATTTATATCAGCAGAGTGTGTTATTTTAACTTCTGGGATTTCTTCGATATATAAACAGTTTTCCTTATGGCTAGTTTCTGATATTGGTATACTAAAATCATTTTCTGATTTCAAGAAATCATCTATGTGTTTGTCAGAGTCAAACACCTGCCAATGATCTTCGTTATCAGGTATAGCAGGCCTGTGTTTTACTTTTACGATAAGCTGTTCATTTATTTTAGGTGTTTGACAGTTACTGGCATTGAAAGCGAGTTCATTTGCCAAATGATTAAACGCTCTAGGAATGAAAATAAGTTCGTATTTTTCAAATGTTTTCAATAAATTGAGGGCAGTGTTCCGATATTCCCTAAGCCTCAGATTTCTGGCTGAGTATTCTCCTTTGATTTGTTTTATGATAAGTTTAGAATCTCCTAAGATTGATATCTTCTGGGCTTGTAGCTGTTTAAGTAATTGTAAGCCTAGGAGAAGTGCTTCATACTCGGCGATATTATTAGTGCATGGGAAATCCAATTTATATGAAAAACTCTGATTTGTATTTTGAATCCACACACCCGCCCCTGCACTTTTCTTATTACAAGATCCGTCAAATTTTATCGTCCAAAGTATGTCATTCCTATTTTCATTTTCTTGTCGCTGTTGATTGGTAGTGTTTCAAATTTGATTGAGGGGAAGATTGGATTGTTCTGGTGAATTGATTGGGTCTATGTTCTCTTTATCTTGTTGAGTAATTTTATCTTCGTTACATAAGATAAAGGAATCTAAACTTGACTGAATGGAGTAGATTGGAGAGTTGTTTGGTTTTTCTATGTTGCTCACCATGTACTTCATGTGAGATTCCCTGTATAGCCTCCTGTTTTGGTTAAAAACATGGATGGTGGCATAAGACATGTCCATTTGAAGGCTTCCCTGAAGTTTGGCTCCCCAAGATCTTGATAAGAGCATGCCATACTTAGGGGGAATGTCAGCTACAACTATATCCATAACTAGACTCTTAGCAGGAATTTGAGCTAAAGTAACACACAAATCTTTGATTAAACCCGAACATTTGACTCGGCTTGAGTCGAAAGAATACAAATATTTGTATGGTTTAGTAATCTCTAAGCCTAAGCTCTCCATTACCACCTTGGGCATCAGATTGTGCGAAGCTCCCGAATCTAACATGGCATTGTGTAAGATTTTCTCATGTATGTTCAAGCTAACATAGAAGGGAGGGACAACCCCCTCTTGATATTTTCCTTCAACTTTTGGACCAAACAACAACTCAGGTTTGTCATCTGTCAAGTTTAAAGTGTCTGTATCACTCCCTAAGTTCAAAGCTTTCAAAACTTGGTTTTTGTACACCTCTTGGGTTACTAGTTCAGCTAGGGGGATGGTGATTTTTATTTTGGAAATTTCTCCCTCAAGGGTGAAAGGAATAATTGACTCATTTGTATTTACATCTGTCTTTTCAATTGAATTCCTTTCAGCAACTTTGATTTGCTGAACTTTATTTGGACTGGTAATTGGGATAGTTTTATTAGGACCACTAGCTGAAGTACTAGGGGTACTCTTTCCAACATTTGACTGGACACCTTTGTCTTTATTTGAATCTGGTTTTTTAGTCGAAATGTTGGTTTTTTCTGCTGTCCTCTTGGGCTGGTTTTCTGCGTTTTTCTTGACAGCAGTGCTAGTGTTCTTATCTTTCGAATTATCTATGCTTCCCTTGCTCCTAAGGTCATACTGTTTATGTACCTCCATGATTGCATTTTCAAAACCCAATCTATAGTCATAAGAATCTTCATTGGTGTTTGTATTTTGATCATAAGAGAAGAAACCTTGTTCTTCCTCAGTGAGGAAAACATCATCTCCACTGTCTGATCCAATCAAGTTTACACGATCTTCTTCCATCCTTTCCAACTCCCTATCTTCCTCATATTGATCCACATAGTTTTGTTGGAAGAGAGGTCTAATCTGTTGGTCATTCTCGTTCTGTTTGTCTTGATTGTTTTCTCTTCTATAATTCTGATTTCTATTTCGAGGAGTAGTTTGATTTTGATTTGCTTGTGCTTTCTTAATTATGCTCATCTCCTTCATCATTTCTTCCAACATCCTCTCCATTTTTGAGCTTGAAGTAGAAGGAGTGGACTCTTCTCTAAAAGACACTCTCTTCTCAGTTTTCATTCTTGCTCTCTTCTCCATTAAGTTGACTTCCACAGAAAGAGCACCCCTTTGCATATCTTCAAGAGTTGTAAAATCTCTCTCTCTTAGCGAATTAGGTCATGTCAGAGTCAAACCTTGTTGGGAAAAATCTTTGAGAGGGGGTGAATCGATATTCTTATAATCAAATCTTTTTACTTTTTCATTACTTAAAACCCATACGCTACTTTCTTTCAGTAAACTAGCGTATATACGCGGATCCCATTTATGAAACTAGCGTATACACAGAGATCTAGATATGTCATTAAATCTTCACTTCTATTATTCCATCATTCATTCATCAGATGTTCAATAAACAGTAAACATGTGCAGTAAGAACAGAATAAACCATCACACAAAGCATCACACATGAACACCAGGATTTTTAGGTGGAAACCCAAATCGGAGAAAACCACCGCTGCAGTTGCTCAGCCTTCAATATTTTATTATAGAGAAAACATCTTACAACATATGTGCTGGTGCAGACTTGACCAGCACGCAGGCACCTACAACGCTCGTTTACCGGCCTCTCTGGAAGGGAGCTCCAACTTGACTGGATTTACCGGCCTCTCTGGAAGGGAGCTACGACCCCGATCTCGTTTACCGGCCTCACCCTGGAAGGGAGCTACGACCCCACGGTAGGCTACACCCTCGACACCACCTTGGACCACGTTTCATCAATTTTCACACTGGATCCAACAACTTCAATAGAACAACACTTGTAGGCCACGTTTCATCATATTTTCAGATTTGGACCCTTTCCATACTTTTAAGCACAAACATACATCACCAACAGATACTTATCAACACAAATCAGATAGCAGAAACACAGCAGAACAGATCAGATATTTCATACACTTTGCTTCAACAAACCCTAGTTTACATACGCGCTTTCACTTCACTGATGTCGCGTATATACGCGCTTCCGTCCACACAAACCAGCGTATACCTCTGTATGTATTTCATTGCGCATACGCGTTTTCTCTTCAGCGAAGCCGCGTATATACGCGCTTCCTATGCAGCGAACTAGCGTATAGATCTTCAACCATTATAGAGCAGCATACTTCTTCAGATCAGATATTCAGTTCAGATTCAACCCTTTACTTCGGACAGATGTTCGCCTCATCACAGATCTAATCACTTCATAAACAGATCTAGCAAATACAGATACATTTCAGATCTAGATATTCCGCTTCATCATTTCTTCATTGGAGCATCATAGATTCAGATCTATCATCAAACCTTTACCCTTTCCATACAGATATACTTCATAGAGAAGTATTCATTCAAGTTCAGACATCTTGCTCCCACGCTCATAATTTGCACAATGAATTTCTTCTCCTTATATAGGTTTATCCTTTTTCAATACCACGGGCCAAAGCAATACCATGAGCCTTCAATACCACGGGCCAAAGCAATACCATGAGCCTTCAATACCACGGGTCAAAGCAATACTATGAGCCTTCAATACCACGGGCCCTTGTTTTTGCACTTTATAAGCGCTTTTGCCCATACGCGACTTGGAACGTTCTTTTCCGCGTGCATACGCGACTTCCCTTAGACAGATCCACGTATACATAGAGACATACTCTTTTCATCATACTTTGAGCACATTCTGAATTCCTTTCTTCATTGCCTTTTGTACACACTGTGGATACATCATATTTTCTTCATCAAGAACATATTCTAGCAAGCACAACTTCATCAAATAAGTTGCCATCATCTTCATCAAGTGAGTTTCCTTTCAAGGACAACACTCAACATCATATTGTCAACAAACATCATATCACATCAGATTTACATTATTTACCAAGTTCATCAAGTCAAGAATAACTTCATCAGGTGGATTGCCATCAAGGACAACACATGTCAATAGTTGCATGTCTTCATCTTCATTCAGTGGGTTGCCATCAAGGACAACATCCTGCATCATATTTCCAACAATCTCCCCCTTTGGACTTGATGGCAACCACGATGGTGTTTGGTTACCACAACAGATAGGTACATTAAGAATATAATGACACCATGTCACTCTCTCCAATTATGGCATCATTCAAACACCATGTCACTCTCCCCCTTTGACATCAAGGGCAAAGGGCACATCATTATCTTCATTCAAACACCATGTCACTCTCCCCCTTTGACATCAAGGGCAAAGGACAAAACCAGCAGATCAAAACCAACACACTCTCCCCCTTTGACATCAAGGGCATCGGGCGGATCAAAAGCAACTTACCCCCTTTTCTCCTCATGTAGAAGAAGCGCTCTGCAGATCTGATGTATACTGAAGTGACCAAGCTCCCCCTGAGTTCATGCTGAATCTTCAAACATATTTTCAATGAAGTACATGACTCTATGAAGTTCCTATCACCAATGACTCATACTTACATCAAATATCCAACCAAGTGGATTTACATATGAGCTTCGAGTACCCAACCAAGTGGGTTTACACAATTCAACTCAGCTACCCAACCAAGTGGGTTTACAAATTTGACAAGTCCTTACATGACTGAATATTACATTTTTACAACATGAGTCTCAACCAGACCTTTTCATTAAAATACAAATATGACTTTTCATAATCAATACCAAAAAGACCTCAAGAGAGATCATATATCAGAACCACCATAATGCCAGCAATGCATTATACTCAGCAAAACTAATGCTCCCCCTGAATTTGTGCATTCATGCATCCTTTTCATATGACTAAGGCTCCCCCTTAGTTTGTGCATCCTGAACACTTTCACCAACAAATCATCAAGGCATCTTCATCAAAACATTAGAAACAGATATATGAGAACTGGAACACCACCAGAGATACCAGACAATATCAGAGATACCAAACAGCACTACAGCTGTGCTGAAGAATTCTGAACCAACCAAAAATGGCCAGCAACCAAAAATACGCGGTTTTATGTGCAGGAACTCGCGTATATACGCGACTGTGTTTCAGGAAACCCGCGTATCCCAAGCCATCTTCTAAATTTCAATCAGATCTGATTCTCTGTGAGGCAAAGACAGTGTTCAGCTTCTTTCTGGGACATTTGAATGCTTCCCTGGACTACAGATAGATAGAACAGTGTAGTTTTGTCTTCAAGCGTCATCCAATGGTTGTAGTAAAGGTACATTAGTAACCAGGCCTTCAGATTCTTTGCAGCATCAATACAATCTTTCCAAGAAAGTTTATCATACCAGAACAACAACTTCCCATAAGTGTCAAGCAATCATTCAAGTGGTCCAACATCACCATGATCTTCAAGATTTAACACGAAGTAACATATGTAGGCAAAAGATCTCTCAACCATAGTAACACACTCTGCATGATTTATTTCTGAATCAAATGACATCCAACTCATCCATGTGTGAGTACAAAAGACAACCAGGGCTCAAAATCTCATCATAATAAAAAATGTACCAAGTCATCATCATTTGAGCATGAGTATCACAAAAACCAAAGAACAAGCAGTCATATTTCCAACAATGCAATCATTAGTATTCAACCTGCTGCTCCCCCTAAACCAATGCTCTTCCTTAGCTTGCAATCTGAAGCACCTTCAACAGCAAGTCATCAGCAACAATCTCTGCATGATCTGTCCTCATCTCTGAATTATAATACTTTCATCTCAACAACGAAATGCTCTTCATCATAAAGCAACCAGGCTTCATCCATAATGTTCAACACAAGAACCCATGTATCATTTCATTATTATGAGTATAACCAGAATAATGCTAATAGTGCAATCATCAGCAGTCAGACTGATGCTCCCCCTGGACTTCTGCTCCAGATCTTCAGCTATCAGATAAATTTCCTTATCATCAATGCATACGCGGCTGTGTCTGCTGTAACTCGCGTGTATACGCGACTTTGTTTCATAGAACCCGCGTATGGAAAGTGAAATATAGAAAATTTCACACCTTCATCTCCTCCTGCAAATTTACCTTCTGTTCCTGTCTTTTCTTCACACCAGATGCACTGTCAGAAATACATATAACCAGAATAATCAAATCAACCATGAGAGACATCATACATTGCTCCCCCTGTGACGATACATTACTAAATTTCATAATGTATCCCACATCATTCCTGCAGTCAATCAGAGAAGTAAGCTTCAGAAGCGGATGACTGCAGTAGGGTCTGAATTCCCTACGTTTCTGATCGGTCCTCCTTCTTTTTCCAAATTTGCTTGAGCTTTCCAACTATGTGCTGAAAATTGTCCACTTTCCCAGATCTGTTCATCCTGCATTCTTTTTCTACATGTCCATACTTGTTACAAGCATAACATCTCATGTGGCCAGAGAAATAAACATAAGAATCATAATGAGCTTTTCTATTCTTCCTTCTATTACAATCAGCAGCTTTGTGACCATACTTGTTGCATGAAAAACAATATCCCTTGAAGCTACCAAAGTACCTTTCTGAATAGAATCTGTTTGTTTTAGGCTGAAATGATATGCTCCTGCAATTTGCTGCAACATGCCCATAATTATGACATTTAAAACATCCAACGTTCTTGAATGAATTCCTTTGAGAATTCATGATTGTTGGTTGATCTTTTGTCTCTTTCAACACTTCAGGTTTTGCATTGACTACCTCTGAATTTTTAGCACTTCCTTGTGAGCTAGATTCACCTTTAATAGTTTCATGGAAACCAAGACCATGTTTGATAGCAGGAGACCTTTGATTACTCAGAATATTGTCCAAGATATTGGTACTATCATGAAACCTTAAAATTTTAACCTTTTCTTCTAATTTACCTTTGAGAATATTTACCTCAACTTCCAAGGCTTGACATTGCTTTGTCATGCTTTCTTCTTTCCTTCTTCCATCTTCTACTTGATCCTTCAGATTTAGAATCTCTTCTTTCAACCAATCTTTGTTTTCTTCACATGTTTGTTGTAGCTCTTCATTCTTCTTCTTCGATGCTTTGAGATCTTCTTTCAGAGATATGTTTTCTGCTTCAAGTCTTGCATTCTTCTTGTTTGATTCTTCAAGATCTGCTTGTAGACGTTCTATGATAGACCAGATTTTTGCTCCAAGTTCTTCATTTTCATTTAGTTGTGGAGGTTCCTCACTCTTCTTACTTGATGCTTCTAGAGAGATGACTGTAGCTTCAAGACCTTCATTCTTCCTCTTTCCCATTGTTACGGATCTCCTTCAAGCGATCAAGCTTCTGCAGAAGGACCACCCTCTGATACCAATTGTTGGGAAAAATACTGAGAGGGGGGGGTGAATCAGTATTTTCTGCATAATCAAATCTTTTTACTTTTTCATTCCTTAAAACCCATACGCTACTTTACTTCAGTAAACTAGCGTATATACGCGGATCCTCTTTATGAAACTAGCGTATACACAGAGATTTAGATATGTCATTAAATCTTCACTTAAACCATTTCATCATTTATTCTTCAGATATTCAATAAGCAGTAAACAGGTGCAGTAAGAACAGAATAAACCATCACACAAAGCATCACACATGAACACCAGGATTTTTAGGTGGAAACCCAAATCAGGAGAAAACCACCGCTGCAGTTGCTCAGCCTTCAATATTTTATTATAGAGAAAACATATTACAACATATGTGCTGGCGCAGACTTGACCAGCACGCAGGCACCCACCTGCGCTCGTTTACCAGCCTCTCCTCGAAGGGAGCTCCAACCCCCTGACTCGTTTACCAGCCTCTCCTGGAAGGGAGCTACGACCCCCCGATCTCGTTTACCAGCCTCACCTGGAAGGGAGCTACGACCCCCTGACTGAAGGCTACAACCTTCAACACCACCTTGGACCACGTTTCATCAATTTTCACACTGGATCCAACAACTTCAATAGAACACCACTTGCAGGCCACATTTCATCATATTTTCATACTGGACCCTTTCCATAATTTTAAGCACAAACATACGTCACCAACAGATACATATCAACACAGATCAGATAGCAGAAACACAGCAGAACAGATCAGATATTTCATACCCCTTGCTTCAGCAAACCCTAGTTTGCATACGCGTTTTTACTTCACTGATGTCGCGTATATACGCGCTTCCGTCCACACAAACCAGCGTATACCTCAGTGTATATTTTATTGCGCATACGCGCTTTCTCTTCGCTGAAGCCGCGTATATACGCGCTTCCTCCGCGGCGAAGTAGCGTATAGATCTTCAATCATTGCAGAGCAGCATACTTCATCAGATCAGATATTCAGTTCAGATCTACCCTTTTGCTTCAGATAGATGTTCGCCTAGATGCTCGCCTCATCACAGATCTAAGCCTTCCATAATCAGATCTAGCAAATACAAGAGCAATTCAGATCTAGATCCCCTTCTTCATCATTGGTGCATCATACATTCAGATTTATCTTCAAGTGTAACCCTTCCATTCAGATCTACTTCAGAGAGAAGTATTCATTCAAGCTCAGACATCTTGCACCCACACTCATGATTTGCACAATGAATTTCTTCTCCTTATATAGGTTTATCCTTTTCAATACCACGGGCCAAAGCAATACCATGAGCCTTCAATACCACGGGCCAAAGCAATACCATGAGCCTTCAATACCACGAGCCAAATCAATACCATGAGTCTTCAATACCACGGGCCCCTGGATTTGCACTTTTTGAGCGCTTTTGCCCATACGCGACTTGGAACGTTCTTTTCCGCGTGCATACGCGACTTCCCTTAGACAGATCCGCGTATACATAGAGACATACTCTTTTCATCATACTTTGAGCACATTCTAAATTCCTTTCTTCATTGTCTTTTGTACACACTGTGGATACATCATATTTTCTTCATCAAGAACATATTCTAGCAAGCACAACTTCATCAAATAAGTTGCAGCACATTCTGAATTCCTTTCTTCATTGCCTTTTGTACACACTGTGGATACATCATATTTTCTTCATCAAGAACATATTATAGCAAGCACAACTTCATCAAATAAGTTTCCATCATCTTCATCAAGTGAGTTGCCTTTCAAGGACAACACTCAGCATCATATTGTCAACAAACATCATATCACATCAGATTTACATCATTTACCAAGTTCATCAAGTCAAGAATAACTTCATCAGGTGGATTGCCATCAAGGACAACACATGTCAATACTTGCATGTCTTCATCTTCATTTAGTGGGTTTCCATCAAGGACAACATCCTGCATCATATTTCACCAGGGCAACGTCGTGTAGCTTAGTTACCACCCGGGGCACAACCTCAAGGTATATTTTTCCCAGGACAAACTGTGGAATCATATTATTTTGGGGGACAACCCCAAGGACAGTACATACCTCAGGGTTATCAACCTCAAGGACAGTACATTCCTCAAGGTCAACCCCAAGCACAATATACTCCTCAGGGTCCTTATCAACCCCAGCTTCAGTACGCACCTCAGGGTTATCAACCTCAAGGTCAGTACCCAATTCAAGGTTTCCAACAGCCTTCTGGTCAACCATCTATTCAAGGAGCCGGAAATTTACCACTTACTAATCAACCCTACGTTCAACCAGGTTTTGGTCCTTACATTCAACCTTCTATGGGACAATACCCCGGAACTATGGTGTGGGATCCGTCCCAATATCAATAGCCTTTGCAGCCTAATGTGCAGTTGCCTTATCAATCTGGACAGCCTTTGGTTTCTGGTCCTACCCAACAACCTGTTCAGCCTGCTATTCAAACTCCTGCACCTAGTTCAGTTCAGCAGTCTGGGCCTAGTGCACCCCAGACTCCGCCTCAAACTACTGTAACTACTGCAACGTCTGTTCAACCTGTCACACCTGTTTCTGGAGTATCTGTAGCACCGACTTCTTCTATCCCTGTATCCATGCAAATCCCTCAAGTTTCTGTACCTCAGTCAGGACCTTCCATTCAGACTACAGTTCAGATGCCTACAGGACAAGCTGGTACAAGTACAGTTGTTACGAGTCAACCTCAATTTATGTATCAACCATACCAGGGACAGCCACAATTCGGTCCCTATGTACAGAATCCGAACTATCAGTATCAACCGTACCCTGGTTATACTTATCAACAACCTCAGTATGGTCCAGTTCATCCTGGTTTTCCAGGAGGTTACACAATACCTAATGCAAATCCGATTCCTAGTTATCCTGGGTATCCGCCTCCTGGATCTGCTTTGGCTTCTCAAGGTTTTCGTGACCCTAACCGTCAATTACCGTTTATCGCAACTTTGGACTTACCTGATTTGACGCGCCTTACGAATGATCCCATTTTTTATTATCAAAACTAGCCGCCAATGCCTCATAAGTTGCCCAGTGATATACCAAAATTCGAAGGTAAGTCAGGAGAGGATCCATCGAATCATGTTATGACTTATCACCTTTGGTGTGCATCTAATTCAATTATTGATGATTCGATTCGTTTACGTCTTTTCCAAAGAACCCTTATAGGTCTTGCTGCCAAATGGTACATTGAGTTACCACACGACTCGTTTCATAATTTTAGTCAGTTAGCAACAGCTTTCTTGACTCATTTTCAGTTTCCTGTCAGATACGACAACGGCACAGAATTATTAAATTCGCTAAAACAATCTACGTCCACGTATATTTCTGATCATATTCATGAATGGCGACGTAGAAGACGTTTGGTGAAAGTTTATATTCCGGATCAAATTTTGGCAGAATGGTTTGTTAAATCATTGTTACCCAAGATCACTGAAGATGTAGCTAAGGCTGGTGTTGTTACTGAAGAGCAAGTAATTTCCCAAGCTCAGTACCTTGATCTCGTATATACACAATCAGTTACTTTACATGAGAAAATTCTCGATCTTCCAAAGCAAGGTCAAATAGCTGCAGCTCCTTCAAGGTCGCATGCCGCTGACGGTATGATTGGTACAGTGAATTATAAAAGCAAGAAGAAATCTTCTCCTATTATAACTTTACCAGATTCCCCGAAAGGAGAATCTTCCCCCGAAGTTTCTGCCGATATTCACGTCGTAGAGACATCTACGACCAAATCGAAATCCGGTGGTAAAAAGAAAGGGAAGAATAAAAACAAAAAGAATTCGAAAGAGAAAACTGATAAAGATGAATCCAATGACGAAAAACGTAAACCTCGCTATCCTTGTTTCATTTGTGAACAAGATCATTTCACGAAATAATGTCCATATCGAGACGAAGTTACGAAATTCGTTAAAGGATCGCAACAACCTGCTGTCTTGAAGGATCCTTTTCCAATTCAAGATAGTAAGATGATTGGTTCTTCCTCGACTACTTTAGAAGAGCCTATTATGATGATTTCTCATGTAAGGGTTGCGACGCGATCGCAAGATTACGGTTCTAAGAATCCTGTTGATGGTAAAGAAGCAGAATCTTCTAATGCAAACACATCAACTACACCTCCTCCTGTTTCTGGTCCGCTACAGATCGAGAAACAAAATCCAGACTTAATAATCAAACCGCCTGCTAAAGGTGTTCTTCGTAAATAAGCTTTCAATCCACATGCGAGAGCTGCTAAGAATTACAACATTGTTGAAGACTTAGCCGTTTCTCCTTCAGCAATGTCGGCTTTGGAAGTGCTGCAATAATGCCCAGCACAGCGTAAATTGTTATTGTCTGCCATAGGAGCTGTCGATGTTCAGGATTCTAACCTTATAATCTTCGATTTAGAAAATAGTACACCTCGCCTACCTCACCAAATGGCTTTCCAGATTCCAGTGTTAGTAAAAAACAGACCAATATTTCGGACTGTGATTGATGAGGGAGCTTCAACGTGTATTATGTCAATTCAGTGTTGGAAATCGCTTGGTTCTCCTACACTTAACCAATCTCCGACAATTCTAAAGGCTTTTGATGGTCGAGGTTTTCAACCTTTTGGTATTTTGCAGGATTTACCCATAGGGGTCGAAGGTAAAATCGTTAATCTAGATGTGGAAGTGGTTGATGCCCCTCTAGATTACAACCTTCTACTGGGTCGTAGTTGGTCCTATGCTATGACTGCTGTTGTCTCTTCGGTCTTTCGACTTATAAAATTCCCATATCAAGGAAAGATCGTGACAATAGATCAGTTAACTTATTTCTCGTCCGACCCAGCCTCTACAGAAACAATCCAGCATGTTGGTAAAACGACTATCCCTTATAAGGATGTTGGAGTGGGTTTGATTAAAGATTCTGGTTTACTAGGAACTTTTTCCTTTCCTCCTCCTAACGTATCGCCTTCTACTACAAATATTCACATGATTTCGTCAGACACTGTTATGTTTGATGATCCTTGGATCGTACCTTCCGAATCCGAGATTGATTCATTTGATGGCATGATGCCCTTGAGTCCATTTGAAATTGCGTACCAGGCTGTACAGTCACTTTCCGACCCCTCTTCAACCGAAATTGATCCAATGAATGGGATCCAAGAGGAATCACTTTCTATATCTAGTTCAGTTACAACGACATTTCCTGAACTTGTTCATACAGATGAGCAAATTCGTGAGTTTTTGTCTGTTGATGATTTACCATGGGAAGATCTACATCATCGATCTTCATTTTTACCTGAGCTAGATCATTTTGAAGATGATTTCGCTTCAATTTTTACTGCTGAATATGTCAAAGAACCTCAGAATCCATTGCAAAATCCTGATTCTGAGTTAAATTTGGAAAATATATCTCGAACGGTTCCCATTGACATTTTAGTAAAACCAGGAATAATTGAAAACATTCATATAGGTGCTTGTTGTACTGAAGATGAAATTAAAGCTTATAAAGCCCTATTTCAAGAATTCTGTGACGTGTTTGCCTGGTCTTATGAAGAAATGCCAGGAATTGATCCATCGATCATTGTTCATGAGATTAAGACTTACCCGAATGCTAAACCTGTTCGTCAACGATTACGTCAAATTCATCCTAGAAAAGTTGCTGCTATAAAAGCAGAAGTTGAAAAATTACTTCGTGCAGGATTCATTTATCCAATTCCATTAACGGATTGGGTATCGAATATTGTTCCTGTGACTAAAAAACAAGGAACGATAAGAGTATGTATCGATTATAGGGATATTAATCGAGCGTGTCCAAAAGATAATTATCCAACTCCCTATATCGATCAAATAATCGATGATTGTGCTGGCAGTGAATTATTTTCCTTCATGGATGGTTTTTCCGGCTACAATCAAATAAACATACTCCCTGCAGATCAACCTAAAATAGATTTTATTTGTCCATGGGGAACGTTTGCTTATTGTAAACTACCTTTCGGACTAAAGAACGCTGGAGCAACTTTTCAACGAGCTATGTCTTATGCATTTCATGACATTAAGCACATTGTCCAGCCATATCTCGATGATTTACCTGCTCATTCATTACGTAGGGCCGATCATCCCACTCATTTACGAGCAATTTTTATGAGATGTAGGCATTATCGAATAAGGCTGAATCCGCATAAATGTGTTTTCTGCGTAGAATCGGGTCGATTACTGGGATTTTTTGTCTCGAAAGCAGGCATTCGCGTCGATCCATCGAAGGTCGAAGCCATTGTTAAATTGCCTCCTCCTTCGACTTTACGCCAACTCCAAAGTTTGCAGGGGAAAGCAAAATTTTTATGTAGATTTATTCCTAACTATGCCGAGCTTACAAAGGGTTTTACCCGGTTGTTGAAACAGGACATTCCGTTCTTTTGGGACGAGATCGCTGATCGATCTTTTGATGCACTTAAACACGCGTTGACCCATGCATCGTTATTGCATCCTCCCAACTACAATCAGGATTATTTTTTGTACCTCGCCGCTTCTCATTCCACCATTGGGATGGTACTAGTTCAGGAAGATGAATCTCACAATGAACATGTGATTTATTATCTTAGTCGAAATCTGCATCCCACTGAAATTAAATACACACATGTGGAGAAATTGGCCTTGGCAGCTGTTCAAGTTGTCCAACGTTTTAGACATTACATCTTGTTACGTAAAACCATGGTAATTTCTAATTGCAACCCTATGATGTATATTTTGACCAAACAATTGCTAGGGGGAAAATATTCCAAATGGATAGTTATCCTGCAGGAATTTGACTTGGAATTTGAAAAATCCAAGACAAAGAAATCTTTGGTATTTGCAGAACTGATGTGCGATTTCCCCTCTACTGATACTGAAACAGTGGCAGAAGATTCCATTGCGGACGAATATTTGTTTCTCATCAGTACAATTGATCCATGGTATGGAGATATTATCGTTTATCTCCAAACCAAATCTTTTTGGCCTGACATCTCACGAACTCAGCGACGGAAAATACGCTTTCAATCCCAACAGTATAATATCATTGGTGATACACTTTATCGTCGTGGAGCGGATTCTGTTTTCCGACGTTGTCTAACTCATGAAGAAGCTGAAAAGGTGTTAAATGACTGCCATTCTAGAGCATGTGGCGGTCATATGTCTGGGTATGCCACAGCCCAAAAGATATTGCGTGTAGGTTATTTCTGGCCAACGTTGTTCAAAGATTGCATTTATGCGGTTCGGAAATGCCACAACTGTCAAATTTTTTATCGGAAAATGCGCGCGCCACCCGCTCCTCTTCACCCTATAATTGTTGTTGGTCCTTTCGCGAAATGGGGTATCGATTTTATTACATGTAACCCTCACTCGGCCGGGGGGCATGCGTATATTATCTTAGCAGTAGATTATTTTACAAAATGGGCCGAGGCGATGCCTGCATATTCAGCTGACGGCAAGACTGCTGCAACATTCGTATTTAATCACATAATTGCTAGGTTTGGTGTTCCTCAAGCTATTATTACGGATCATGGAAGTCATTTTCGGAATGTCATGATGACTGAACTGACAGACCAGCTTGGCTTGCGCCACGATAGTTCCACTCTGTATTATCCGCAAGCCAATGGTCTGGTTGAAGCCATTAACAAAGTTTTAGTCACCATGATTAAACGAATCATTGGTATTCACAAGACGAATTGGCATTCCATGTTATTTTCAGCGCTTTGGGCATATGGAACCTCATTCAAAACATCAACGGGTTTCACTCCTTTTCAACTGGTTTACGGTTTGGAAGCTGTGCTGCCGATTGAATACGAAATACCGTCACTAAAATTAGCCGTAGAATTACTTCCAGCTACGTCTGAAGAGGAGAAACGTTTCTTGTACTTAGCCTAATTAGATGAGAATCGACGAAATGCTGCAATAGCAAACGAGGCTCATGTTAAAAGGATAAAAGCTCAGTATGATAGAAATGTGACCCCTCGAAATTTTTCAGAAGGAGACCTAGTTTTACTTTATGATCAAGCTAACGACAAGCTAGGAGCTGGGAAATTCGTGCCTATGTGGCATGGTCCTTACATTGTTAAACGAAAGTTAGCAAAAGGGGCCTATGAGTTGATAGATTTTGACGGTGTCCCTTTGGATAAACCCAGAAATGGGCTTTATCTAAAGCGATATTATGCTTAAATGAGGTGTGGAGATTTTTGTTAGTTTAGATTTCTTTACTGCTGGTGTGTTTTAGATTAGAAAAGTGTGCCTAGTTTAGAGTGTGTTTTTGTCACTATTCCTGTTTATCTGAGTTTTACTCTTGATATTGCAGATGTCGACATCTCTTCAAACCTACATTGGTTTTGCTGATGGTGCTTGTCGTAGTACACGGAACATTTCTTCCGCGGCTTGGGTTATCTATTCACCCTCTGACGAGTTAGTATCCATGCATGGGGTAAGCCTTGGTCAAACAACAAATAACATTGCCGAGTATAGTGCAGTGATTGAGTTATTGTCTGAATCCATATCATTTGGAATTCAGAGTTTGATTGTAAGGTTGGATTATGAACTTGTTGTATTACAACTTAATAGGGTTTATACCATTAGAAATCCAGTATTGTTACGGTTGTTTTTGAGAGTTCGTCTCTTGGAACGTGAATTTGATTACATTGAATATCAGCATATTCCAAGACATTTAAATACATTAGCAGATTCAATTGCTTCTAGTATGATAAATAGACATTTGAAATAATCAAAAGCAGTAAAACAAACGCATTCACATATGTACAGAGATAGCTGGCAAATAGTAATATAACATAGTATAGGAGTGTTTTCAAAAAATATACATCGTCTTCGATCATAGGTTGGAAACACCTTATGATCGGCAAAAATGGTAATACAAAAGTCAAAAATATGAGTCTACATGATCATCCCATCACTGATGATGATCGTGATAAGAAACCACTGCTCGGGCTACCCTGCATAGGAACCTCCTAAAAGGTCCTGGAACTCCAATCACATATCTTTGCAGCCTGAGAGGAATGTCATCTATGCTGGTCTCTGGAATATCTAGAGTCAAACGCTCTAGATGATGCTCTAAATCAGTCAAAATCTCCGCTGATTGGCCTGCTGGGGCTGGTGCGGCTGCAACTGGTTGTCTTCTCTCGTAAGGTTGGAGATGGGCTGGTCGCTGTGGACCCACATCTGTATTCAAAAAACTTTTGGTTATTAGTTTTCAAGACGATAAAAAATAAAAAAATAGAATTTAGCAAACGTTGAAAAATGATTGTACCTGAATCATCCCACTGTTCCCCTGCTGGGAGAACCATCTCTCGGTCGCCGCGGAAATCTATCCCGGCATATGGAAAATCCTCTATCACAAAAAGTTGGCGATCCAGCCAACGAAAATATGAAGGAGGAAATCGGACAATCTCAGTACCCTCGATAGCATGACGAGCCATCAATGCGGACCAACGAACCATCCTCGGTTCTTGAAGTCGACCGGCATCAACAACAATACTCTGTGGAGCTAACATGGGGATCCTCTCTAGAGCAAAAGAAACAACAATGGATCCATATCCAAAGTTATTCAGTTTCCCATTTTTTGCTCTGGTTAGTTGGCCTTTTACATTAGCCAACACAGCTTCACACCAGTTAAAGATGGTGACACAAAAACAGTCCACGGCAATACGCATTTGGGAACCAGTAGCTACATGAAGCGCAGCACTCCCACACAGTTTGGTAACAGTAAAAGCAATAACTTTCAATTCAAGACGGATGATGTGTTTTATGTCAATCCGTTTGTCCCGAGGATTTTCCTGGTCATTGTAGAATTCTAGTTGGAGACTAGCAACAGACTGGCCACCTGGCCTAGTCCCAAACAAAGAAACTTGTTCGCCTCTCTTGGACAAACCAGTCAAGAAATATATATCCTCCAGCTCAATTTCGAGCCGGTGGCCACCAATGAAGAAGCACTGGTCCTGCACATTCCATCTGTTCACCAACCATGTCAAGAGTTCTACTTGTGCCCTCATGCCTGAGATGGCCCAAAATTTGTACAAACCACATGCTCTTAATGCCTGTTGTGTGGGAAAATGGAGTATGGCGGCTTCATCCACGTCCTCGTGCTCACGTTCTCGCCAGATCAACATCTTGTCAATCCTACAATGCATAAAAAGGCAAGTTAGAATAGTCTTATTTGAAATTTTTTGGCAAACAAATGAGAAATGAATGTTTTAAAATCAACCGCGTGGGTACCGCACCTACGCTTTGTACACAGTGCATAGATCCGCATGGGTATTGTGTTTCGGGTGTGGAACCCATGACTTTTTCCTTATAAGAAAAAGTCGGGGTCCATAGGTAACGTGTGTCCCACCTGCGGACCCTGCGGGCGAACTTTTAAACCATTTTTTTCCCCAAAAATGCAAACTAAAGCCTAAAAACAAATTTGAAATGGATGAAAAACAAGGTTGAGAGGTTGTGGATTACCTGGGACTGACGGTTCTCGATTCCAACGGACAGATTTTCTAGAATCTTCACAGGAACTTTCTTACCCAAAAGCTTTTTACTTTCACTCTGGAACTGAACGGTAAAAATGAAATTGAAAAAGTCCTTTTTATAAGTTTTTTCGAATGGATGAATTTTTAATTTATTTATTTTTCACTTTAAAAAGGGTATTTTTGAAAGCATTTTTACTTATCTTAAACATGTATGTGTAATGTTTCAAGTTTTTGTGCAGAAACTGGATTTTTCAGGAGAATTGATCGTTTTTCAACAAAGAGCATACTTTTATCACTTTTTCGGACTCTTTCAAAAAATTTACGAAAAAGCGAAACATTGGAGTCAATTTTGGTTATTTTCAAGACTCGTTAAACTCATGAAAATCCCGAGATCATTTTTCTATTTTTCATTCTCGTAAAACATATAAAAATGCCGAGTTCTTTGCATCTTTTGCTGCTCGTAAATTAAATTGAAAGTCGGCCATATGAGTACATTTTTATCTCTTTTTCGAACTCATTCAAACTTACAGAAAAAGTGAAACCATGGAGTTCTCTTTTAAGCCCTTTTCAGACTCTCTAAACATGAAAATATTGCCGAGTACTTGACTATTCGAACTCATTAAAGTAAATGAATAATCGTCCCTTCAGTATAAGTTTACCCCTTTTACGGACTGAAATGGACTATTTACGAAAAAGGTATACGTTGACTAATTACGGTCAATAGAGTTCTCTCCCGCATTATTTTATCCTTTTTTGGGCTCGAGAGACTAAATTTACGAAAAATTACACCCACGGAGTTTTCTTAAGTTTTTCTTCTGACTCCCTAAAACTGAAAAACATCGAGTTTCTCCTATACTGGACTCGTTAAAACTTAACAGTAAAGGACCTGTTTAATTTTCAACAGGAACGAACCACTCCTTCTTAGGGTTCAAATTTTAAACTAAGTTGGACTCATCCGAAGGATGAGCTTATAACCAAGCAAATTTTATCCTCCTCAAGCTTGTCAAAAATAAAGAGGTACTTGCCAGAAATGGTGGGGGAAAAAGAGAGAAAAATGGGCGTGTTTGTTATATTTTAAATTTTTAGAAAATTCAGTCAACCACTCTTGAACACGACACTTTCGTTCACCTGGGTTGGGAAATCATTTACCTAACAGTTAATCAAACCACTTGTCTTCAGCCGGTTTCTGGGTATTAGCTTTGGGTCAATTGTTACCAAGCCATCTGCAGTGTCGTTATGTGTTCAAGAGAACAGTTCAAATAAACCATTCATCTACAAAATATCTGTCATCCATTATTGACCATCCCTGAGTCAGTCCTTGCCAATATATTTTCAAAACTTGATCTATGATTTCGTGTTGTGGGCTTGCCTACGACAGATCACTTTCTATCAACATCAGCACATTATCTAGGAAGTTGATCCAGAAATTGTCAGTACCTTGAAATCTGCATGCCTCAATGGCAGGTTTCTCGCCTTCGACGACAGGTTGCATCATTGACCTTCGATTGAATGATTCCGTGACATGTTCGACTTCAGCTCATTCATTCACATTTCATGGATTGTACTGAGTACTTTGAGAGCCATTGACATTACTGGTGGTTTCTCTCACACTTGTTAATAGTTCACATCATTGACTGGTAATCAAGTGGTTTCTACCATGTTCGACTTCAACACATTTATTCACATGGATAGAATCGTACTAGTTCGAGATGCGGAAATCAAGACCCTGGATCTAGTTTCCACCATCCAGGCTACGAGGAATTTTATTATTATACAGTAGACTATTCATTACAGATGGCTGCGCCCATGTTGTGTCTACACTATTGATGTAATATTAAAATCATTCCTGTATCAGAACGATTTGAGTTAGTTTCTAGTTAGTTTTAATTTGAGTATGGGAATGCCTACCTCAGTGATGACATATATATGTATATATTTTGCATTGAATGTTTTTACAGGTTCCGACTGGGGTGTCCACGGGATGATCTTTGAAATGATAAAGTACTGCACTCTTCATATATGACAGACTTCAGCTTCATCTATTCCAGACTTTGCACTTTAGGGGGCAATTTGTTACACTAAAAAATGTCATCCTGACATTTTACTATGAGTATGAGCTCATTATTACTCATACTTCCTCCTTTTGCAAGTCTAACATATCAGCTCCTCATGTCAAGCTTTCAAAATCAGAGAAAAGTTCCTAAAAATCCCCTAAACATTGGTATCGCACTTTCTCTATTTATTTCCTGCGGTCCCGCACCTAAAGTTCAGCCCTCCTGCGGAACCATACCGCACGTTCTTTGTGTCATGGGTGCGGACCTCTGTAAAACTCAAAAAGGCGAGAAAGTAAAGATAAAAAGTTGATTTCAGATGAATTCTAGAAGATTCTAGATGGGAATTTTCGGGAATGGATACGCTTTGAGAAGGTTCATGCATCCCTCACTTGATGGAGCTAACCCCTTGATGCAAGGAGCTAATCCCTTTGAAGGAGGATTCTATCCCTTCATATTTGGAACAGAAAAACCTCCTCTTTTCCACTATAAAAAGAGGCCTTGGGTAGCCTCAAAGGGAGTTCAAGCTTTAAGATATTTGAAGTTAAATGCTGTTGAGATTCAGACTTAGTTAACTAAGACTTTCTGTGAGGTTAAATCACTCACCTCTATCCATCTTGGTTCAAAGAGTGCAATTCTTGTCAAAGTAGAAGAGATTCCTGCTTCGGACCCCAGGAGGACCTGCACGACATCAAGGCATAGGTTGTAAAGGTTTTCTTTTATTTGAAGTTAATACAAATATACTCATTTCTCTCATTAAACTGTCTATTCATGGTTTATTTCATAAATTCCTTGATCATTATGATGAGTATGATTTATAATAATGTCTATACAGGTGCTATGTAATCTTTTTGCTTGTTTGTGACTGCAGATTCACGAGGAACGTTCTTTCAAGTGCACGGGAAGGACTTCAACGAGATCAAGCAAGCGCTGGATATAAGGTAGGCCTTACACCTATATAGCATTTTTATGAATTCTGTATGCTTAGAGAGAGATTAGTATAATTGGCTGTTTGTTGCTAGTTACTTTTAATACTAGAGAGATCGGTCTTGTCCGCAAGACGGATTAATCTACACAACAGAATATCTCCCATTTTAATGGGGTCTATCAAATTTCAAGAAAAACACATTAGCCATAAAAGTTTCCCATTGAAACCAAAAGTAATTTGATACAAAACATAGGTTTTAACCTTATATAGTTAATTGTTTCAAATATATTCTTAATAAAATGAAAAATATTCAATGTAAAACACATGCATTAACATATAATTGTGATATTTTCCCTCTTTCCAACTTAGTGGACGTCCTTCTAGAAAAATCCCTTTTAATGAAGCAGATATATCCATAGTGATCCACTAATATTTTTTCACAAAAAACTATTCCATTTTGGACTTGTATATCTCAAAACTATGCTCATTGAATTTATGCATCTATATCTTTAAACTACTTGAAACTATTTTATTACACCATAGGAATCATTCCGATATATCTCCCATTTTAATGGGGTGTATCACATTTCGAGAAAAACACATTAGACATAAATGTTTCCCGTTGAAACCAAAAGTGATTTGATAAAAAACATAGTTTTTAACCAAGTATATAGTTAATTGTTTCAAATAGATTCTTAATAAAATGAAAAATATTCAAGGTAAAAAACATGCACATTAACATATAATTGTGATATTTTTCCTTCTTTCCAACTTAGTGGACATCCTTATAGAAAAATCCATTTTAATGAAGCAGATATATCCATAGTGATCCACTGATATTTGTTCAACAACAACTATTCCATTTTGGATTTATATATCTCAAAACTATGCTCATTTTTTCCAAAAAACGTTTTTTTTGGGGAACTACCCCTGAACACCTGTGTGTGGGAAATTTTTTGTCTAAATGAAACCCTAATGTGGGGGTCCTTTCCACTCATTTTATTCCCACCACCATGCTTATAAAAATATATAGTGCATGGGGGTATTCACATAAAGAATATAACACATACCAAACATCCAATAATTCTCCTTAATGTGACCATCAACGTTGCAATGGTTAGAATTATTTCTACTACCCTTGCACGGATGTGTAGTGGCTATTTTATTCTTATCCTCCTATTTCCAGTTCTTATTCTCCTCCTTCAAAGCTTCTTGGTGCTACTTTTTCTTTAAACCACTAAAGTACCATTTATTTTGGCCTATGGTTTCTAGATAATGTGCGTATACACATGGCTCATACATTGTCCTTAGCTTGGAAAGAATCACTTGTTTCTATAGATGGTTATATAGACCCCACATATACTTAAGGAGTACATTTGGGATCTTGGGAAATATATCCAATAATATCACCATATTTTTGAACTTAGTACACTCTTATACACCCTTATGTCTACGTAAAGTAGTGTGGGTAATTCCACGGGTCCTCTACACACTTCATAGGGTATAATTGGAACAGGTAGTGTTAACTTCTACAAGTTCTATTGGCAGAGTCTATAAAGGGCTAGGCAGCCTTTGGATCTCATCTTTTATGAAAGGTGACATATCCAGTAAATGCCCCTACAGTCAATCTCTAGAATAGATCTAAATAAAAGTTCTTCATTTTAATATCCATAAAACATAACCACTTTAAGGCAAACTCTGTACATGTGTCATTTATCCCATAAATTATTGGGCAAACTTTTAAAGCATACATGTCATGTTGGTTTTCTCCCATTAACTTTAAAGCATGTTTTTTGTAAGTGCATAAAATAATTTTTCAAACCATGTAAATGTCATTTCTCTCAAACTTTAAGGCCTAAAAATTGAACCTAAAGTGGTTGAAATCTCATAGGATTTTTCACTTCCATAGGATTTTAGTCTGTCTGTTGAGTGTTAACTTCTACAATTTCTAAAGGCAAAGTCTGTAAAGGGCCAGGTAGCCTTTCGATCTCATCTTTTCTCAAAGGTGAAATATCCAGTAAATTTTCCTATAGTCAATCTTTGTAATAGATCTAAATAGAAGTTCTTCATTTTAATATCCATAAACCACTACCACTTTAAGGCAAACTTTGTACATGTGTCATTTCTCCCATAAATTCTTAGGCAAAGTTTTTAAAGCATACATGTTATGTTGGCTTTCTCCCGTTAAATTTAAAGCATGTTTTTTGTAAGTGCATAAAATAATTTTGCAAATCATGTAAATGTAATTTATCTCAAACTAAAGGCTTCCTCCCATTAATTCTAAATGTGAATTCTACCATAAAATTTTTAAGTCAAACTTTAAGATAAACCATGCACATGTCATTTATCTCATGCACATGTGTTATTTCTCCCATGCATCTGCAATAAATGTCAATTTAATATATATTTTAATTGAAATTTTTTTTTTCAGGGATAAAAAATCACTAAATATGGTTGAAAAATGGAAATTATGCATAGATGTTTCTTTCTATACCAATCCAGAGAAAGCAGTGATTACATATGTTCTTTCCAATATTGCGACTGGAAAAGTCGTCCAAAGGAAAATGAATATACCAGGAAGAACAACAAGCAACGAGGAATATTATATCGGATTGATAGAAGGCTTGAGAACAACTATGGAGTATGGATCAAGTGGAATTATAGTTTTCACCAATTCTGAACTCGTATGCAACCAGATGAATGGCCTGTACCAAGTTAAGAAGGAGAGGCTAAAATAACTGCATGGAATAGCATACAATATTGTTAGCCAATTTCAAATTTTTAGTATAAGACATTGTACAAATGTGAATAAGATGTCTAGTGATCTATTCCATGGGGCAATGCTAACTTAGGATTCATCTATCAAAGATGAATTGATAGATGAATTATAATTATATGGGGCAATGCCAATGCAAGATTCATCTCTCAAAGATGAATTAGTTTTGAGACGCTCTTCTTCAAAAAATCAAGATTCATCTTTCAAAGATGAATTAGTGTTGAGACGCTCTCCTTCAAAATTTATCGTTGGAAATTTTAACATAACTTGGATATGCGTGTTTTTTGTACTTATAAATGTGTCTTTTTTAATGACCATGTGTTTTTTTCAATTATATACCAAGTGTGCTCCCACCACACCATGTAGAGTGCAACTTGGTGAACTTCACATTTGCAACAAGTGGTGAAGTTCACATTTTTATAAAACTAAATGTGAGGACTTCAACAAATTTTTGTTTAAATGGATTTTCACACCTTTTTTTTAATGACCATGTGTTTTCTTCAATTTTATACCAAGTGTGCTCCCACCATGTAAAGCGCAATTTGGTGAAGTTGACATTTTTATAAATTTGTTTGCTTAATTTAAGTTTCACACATCAATATTTTCTTTGAAAGTTGTGTTTTACATAATTTGTGTAAACTAAATTACATTAATTTTCTGAAATTTATTTTAAATAGTAATTTAAAAAAATAATTGTAAATGTCCACCGTAGATATATATATATATATATATCATGGAGGATGAACGATGAAGATCAATAAAATCCCATATCTCTACAAGAGAGGGGGATCAGGGATAGAGGGATGTTCATGGTATTTAAATATAATCTTAAATCTCCATACATATACAAACATGTGTGTACATATAAAATTGATATTTTATCAACTTTGTGAGTTAAATTAGTTGTTAATAAGTTTCATTTTTTATTTTTTAGAAGCTAAGAGGAGAAGGGTATCTACTCCATCAATGGAGCATGCCCATGGTTCACGCAGTCATGGCATGGTTCACGCAATTTAATCAATGACTATGTACATTTATTTATATATATGAATGTATTTTTCAATTGATTATAAATTCATATTTGTTTATGAAGCTTCTCTCTCATCTCAAGAGTTTGGTGGTGGTTCAATCCTCTTAGAGGGCCATCAATAAGTGCAAGTAGGTTGCATGAATGTGGTGATATTTATTCCCCAAAAGGCCAATCAACAGATGGTCATGCTAGTTCTCAGCAGGGTCATTCTGGTTCTCAACAGTCTCAAGGTGGGCAAGATGCTAGCCAACCACATCGAGGTGGCAATCAATTTGAATATTTTTTTCATTCAATTTGTACAAATTTATTTACATGTGTTTTCTCTAATATACAACATTCTATATATTGACATAGAGGCTAAAAATGCTCCAAATGATGGTTAAAAAAAAGTATGGCAGAATGCTTCATTCAAGAAGAAGGTTGTCCGCCCACCACAACTTATCTGACTGAAATTTTTGATATACCTTGGGAAAGAAACATGCAGAAATGCACCTTAGAAAGGTGTCAACATCTTTATGAAAAATTGCAGAGAGATCTCGTGGCTTTGACTCTACCTACTGACAGTTGACAAAGCTTGGAAATAGTTACAGACTCTTTAGGCGAACTAGTAGATGTGTACTGAAAGCTTGGGCCAACCATTGACACTTTTGTATAATTCATGAGAAAGAGAAAGGAAACAGTCATGGGTCCCGATAAATGGGAGGTTGTTAAAGAAAGAGTTACAACAAAAATGGTAAATTCTATGTTTAATTTCAAAGAAGGGTCAAAAAGAAAGATGCTAAAGGTTCAATATTTCAAGCACCCTGATATAGCTCACTATTTGTATGATAGACACATTGCAGCCTATGGAAGACTCCCATGGAATGATGAGGTTCCTCTTTTTTTTGCATAATTATTTTATGCAGAATTATTTTTGCAAATGAAACCCAATTACAATGACCTTCCCTCTGATTGTTTTGGTCGTGGGAAAGGTCGATTGTGTCATCGTAGGGGCAGTAGGCATGATGCTAAGTTTCCTCATCCTGAGACACCATTGGTTAGTCGAACTTTCATGTCGAAACTTCGTGGTAAGAGATGGAAGCCACTTCTCCAATTAGTCGACAAGCAAGGAATTCCATCATCGAAAATGTTCACAGTGGATTGGGTGGAGTCAATGTTTGTTTGAATCGACAAAGAGCACATGAGAATGCACACGCTAATTTGTGTATTATACAGATGAAGAGATTGACAACATGTGTGTTGAAGATCTCAAAAAATATTCAAAGAATTTTCGCAATGGTTGGCATGACCTAATCGTTCATGAGGAAGAGGGCATGCGAACGATATGTGTTAATGGTTAGGTTTCAATTATTTTAACACATGTATAATTTGTAATAAATACATATATACATACATTTATTTGTATACATTAATCTAGCAAAAACCTATCATTATATGTTAACAAAATTTGTAGCTTTCACACTTGATGAATGAAGAAAATGTTAATATCACGTTTGGAGCCTCTGGTGCAAACAATCAAGATGGGTCTCACCATAAAGATATGTTGGTAAATGTTAGCCTTTTTTAAGTGATATTTTTAAAATAAATATTTTTGCACACATGTACATGTACATATATATAATAAAATGTTTTAACAGATTCTGATTCTGTCCTATGTTTTTGGGATGGCGGTACCTTCCTCTTCCTTGGGAGATGTACCTTCTACATCCTTAGGAGATGTGCTCGATCCACAACAACAAGTATGGACAAATTTTCACTTTAAAAATTTATTTTTTTAAGTTATATATTCCACCTCAAAAAGTTCCATTAGAAAATGACGTATATCTATATCTTGAGTTATTTTAATTTTTTTGAATTTTAGGTTTTTGGAGATTTTCTTTGTAAACCACTCCTAGGAGATGTACCAAATCCGACAGCACAAGTATTCAATTTTTCACTTAAATATATATATTTTTTTAAGTTATAAGTTATAAATTGAAGCTTAAAAATTTTATTATAAATTGAGATCTAGATATTTTGAGTTATTTTTAATTTTTTGAATTTTAGGTTTTTGGAGATATTCTTTTGGAGCCTCTCTTAGGAGATGTGCAAAATCCACCAACAGAGGTATTCAATTTTTCACTTAAATATATATGTTTTTAAGTTATCATTTATAAATTGAAGTTTAAGAGTTTTATTATAAATTGAGATCTTGATCTTGAGTTATTTTATACTTTTAATTTTTTTTTAATTTTAGGTTTCTATAGAGGATTTATTTTCTCCATGGACTCTAGTGATGGAGATAGGAACATGCACACCATTTCAACCATTTGAACAAGTTGTCTAACTCGTTTTTTAGTATTATTTAAAATAAGTTTATATATACATGCATTTTCATTTGAAATTTTTTAATATATATATATATATAATTACACATGTATATTGTACAGTTTACTGTTGGAGATGTTCCCATGGGGGAAGTTGTAGTAGACGAGCAACAAATGGAGAGGGAACCTCATGAGGTATTTCATGATTTTTTTTTTATATTTTTTTTTACATGAATTTCTATATATTCTCACTAAAATTTAAAACATCAAATTTTAATGTTTGTAAACATTGTGTATAGGTTCCACATGCTTCGCAGGATAGGTCATGGATTGAGACTTTGCTGGGAAAGACACTACATCCATCTGTATTTGATGGATGATGCACATGCACTATTTTATGGATGATGCACATGGACACATGCAACATTATATTTTCAATAGATTTCTAGTATTAAATTTACTTTTTTATAAATATCTGGATGCAGTCATATATAACTTGATACTTGATACTTGTGAGATCTACAAATTTTGGACATATTTTATGTGAACTACATTTGGTACATGTGAATGTTATATACAATTTTTTTAAAACTTATGCTTGGGATGGTTAAACTATATTTGTCATGTGAAGTAATGTTACAGTGTTATATATAATTTGTTTTTGTTTTTAAAACTCAAGTTTTGGATGGTTGAACTACATTTGGCATGTGATGTGAAGGAATGGTGTATTAAATAATTTGTTTTGTTTTTAAAGTGTTATGGTTGAACTACATTTGGCATGTGAAGTAATGTTACTTGATACTTGATACTTGCGATCTACAATGTTTTGTTTTTAAAACTCAAGTTTTGATACTTGTGATCTATAATGTTTTGTTTTTATAAGTAAAGTTTTGGATAGTTGAACTACATTTAGCATGTGAAGTAATTTTGTGTTATAATTTGTTTTGTTTTTAAAACTTAAGTTTTGGATGGTCAAGAACTACATTTGGCATGTGAAGTAATGTTGTGATATATATTAATTTTTTTCTTTTGAAAAAATAAAGTTTTGGATGGTTGAACTACATTTGGCATGTGAAGTAATGTTGTGTTATAATTTTTTTTGTTTTTAAAACTGAAGTTTTAGATGGTTGAACTACATTTGGCATGTGAAGTAATGTTGTGTTATAATTTGTTTTGTTTTCAAAAATTAAGTTTTGGATGGTTGAACTACATTTGGCATGTGAAGTAATGTTGTTATCTATATTAATGTTTTGCTTTTGAACTACATCTGGCATGTGAAGTAATGTTGTGTTATAATCTGTTTTGTTTTTAAAATTTAAGTTTTGGATGGTTGAACTACATTTTGAATGTGAAGTAATGTTGTGATCTATAATTTTTTGTTAAATTAAAACTTATGTTTTGGATGGTTTATCTACATTTTGCATGTGATATAATGTTAAATGTTTTTATTGGATAGTTGAACTACAATTAGCATGGCATGTGAAGAAACGTTGTGATATTATCAAAAAGTTTTTAAAACTTAATTTTTGGATGGTTGAACTACATTTGGCATGTGATTATGATATTATGTTTTGTTTTTAAAATTTAAGTTGTTGTTTTCCAAACAACAAAAAAAAATCACATGAATATATTTACATGTAGAAATGATTTTACACATGTTTAAATATATATGTTAAAATGATTGAAGTACAATACATAATGATATATATATATATATATATATATATATATATATATATATATATATATATATATATATATATATATATATATATATATATACAATCATAAGATTCTAGGTCTTGTTAGATGTGTTGAAAACAATCATAAAATTTTAAAAATACAAGCTATAATGTATATATATCTAGTACGTGCAACATTTTTCATCAATGCCAATAGAATTTAGCTATTTTTAGTTAATCACATTCTAGAGAATTTATATATTCAGTACGTGAAATTTTTTTCATCAATGCACGTAGTAAAAATACTTGAACAATTAATTGCATTCTATAACATATATATATCCAATATGTGCAACATTTTTCATCAATGAACATGTAGAAAAGCTACTTTCAGTTAATTTCCTAGAACATGTATATATCTAGCACGTGCAACATTTTCCATCAATGCACATAAAAAAACTACTTTCAGTTGATTGCATTCTAGAACATATATATCCAGTACATGCAACATTTTTCATCAATGCACATAGAAAATCTACTTTCAGTGAATTTCATTCTAGAACACACACACACACATAGATATATCCAGTACATGAAACGTTTTTAATCAATGCATGTACAGAAAAGCTACTTTCAGTTGATACTAGTGTGCATGTACCAAAACAATGTAGATGTGAAAACACTTGCACTTATAACATAACAAGGTAGCTCAATTTTTATTTGAGTTTTGGAAGTTCTAAAACATTAATCCAAAGAGAAGAAATTGTTGGGAAGTTCAATCAAAAAAATTCCAATGGAATGCCATGTTCATTGATCCATTCATGATGATATTTTGACATTTTCCATTTCTTAATTTTCATTTTTTTCTTTGATTGAACCTCTATGAAGTTTATGTGTGTTTCACACACCAAGTGACTATATTGACAACTTATGACATCAGGTTCATAGTATTCAAAGTAAACAAAATCCCCACTTAGATTAGTTTTTCTGAAAAGGTAACCTTCCAGTATAATATATCCTCTTTCATATGGAAACCCATGATCATTATAGTTTTCTAATAATTTCATTTTTCGTTCAGTGCAACAAATCAAATAATACTTCACACTTCATCATTGTTAGTTGGTGCAATTACAACAAAAACATCTCCTACACAATAAAACAAACTTAACAAACTTATGCATTTAAATTTATTTCTAGATCTCTATCATTTGAAAGCAATTCAAATGTTACCTTCTCTAACAAGATCAAAAACTCGATCACCATCAGATGATATTGTAGTCTCCTCTGATTTCATTTCTTCAAACATTGCAATGGACATTTTCCCCTTTTTATTTAGCTCTGTATGTTTCCAATCTTTTACATACATTTTATTTTCACAAACGTCATTGGATTTTGTGTTGTCTATACAAACATGACAAAATGAGGAATATTTTCTTTTATCCAATGCAAACACATTTGTGGACAACTTTTTTTTAATTTATTTCATTTTTTGAGTCCCTTTTATTGTCTCAACGTCATTTCCAATTGATCTATCTACATCCTCAATCCCAATATGACAAAAAAACCTATATATGGAAAATTCAAAGAAGAATGTAAATATGATATCAAAATACCATCAAAGATAATCATTACATGATAAATGTACACTGTTTAAAATTAGATATCCAATAAAAATTAAATTGAATGTACCTTCGCACTTCCCTTGATCAGTTAGTCTCATGGCTTAAAGCAGCGATGCACCATTGAAAAACTTCTTTAGTGTCCATAAGTCAGTTTGCAGAGGGGTTCATTTGATATCTTCAAAGTGCTCGTTTTATGGATGCCCTTGCACTATCATGTTCCCCTTTTCCATGGCCAGTTTCAAAGAAATTCGAACAATTTTTAATGCAATTTTTCTTATGAATACAAAAAAACCAAAAGAATGATTATAAAGGTTTTAATTGACTTGTGCATCCATCTGACCATATCCAATTTTCATTGAATTTTGTTCCACAACTTTTCAAGGACTCATAAATATTTCCAAAATAGTGTTGTAAAAAATATGTAACATGTGTACAATCGTCATTGATATAAAAGTGATATTCTTTAATAACATGTCAATTTTGACTGCTGCTTTCTATATGATCAATGTTTTGTTTAGCATGTCTATATAGAATATGAACGAGCATGGAGACTTGGTCAGAATGATAGTATTCACTCTGAATTTCTTTTTGTGGAACAAATGTGTAGTTTTCTGCAAAATCAATTACTAAAAAAATGGTCCCTGGTGGAAAAGCTTCACGGGATTTTTTGAATTGCAAGTCTTGCCATCAAACTCTATGGGAATGCTTGGTGCATTTATAAATTTCTACCTCGAACTTTCTCAAAAAATCTATCAAACAAATTTCTTCTTCTTGTAATTCAATTCTTTTAACACTATTAGAACCTTCAATCGATGTATGGATATATGGATATATTCATATATTCATGTTGGACAATGATTGATCATTTATATCAATACGATATTTGTTTTGAAATTTAGTCAAATTTCCACAATCATCGCATTTTTTACCACCATCACATATCTTTTGGTAAAAGAATTCATGGCTTTCTCTTTCACATAGAATTTGGGATATGAAATCATGGATAGTGGAAGGAGAAGGTGAATATTTACAAAATGTTCTACCAAAATTAAGGAATGCATCATAATATAACTCAAATTCAACATGATAATGAAAACAACAAGTATCTCGTACGGTGATAGGTTTTACATACCATGGTTTTTGTTGAATGAAATGACTGATTGAGACATGAATTTCACGATTCTCTTCTTTGAAATTGTTGAAAAACTCTATTTGAGCTGTTTCCAAGAAATTTTTTCATGTTCTTCGTACTGATTTTGTGCTATTCTTCTTTACATCACATCCCTTGCATTTGACGAAACACGTGAATTTTTCTTCCAATATTCATATATATTTTTTTTAACATTTTTTCCAAGTCTATCTTTGTATGGTTGCCTACAAATAGCTCTCCAACAAGCGAGTTCATCATTTACATCTATTTGCAACTGAAATTTCCAATGTTTGTGCAAATTTTTTTCGCGAGGTTCCTAATGCTCGTGCCATAAATTTTACCAAGTGATTCTCTTTAGTACTTAATGAAACCACTGCCATATGTACTTATCTACATACAACTGAAACATTTTTCTATCTAGATCTTCTAATTGAATTTATAGCACTAGTTATATTTTGTATCAAATTTTCCTTCATTTTTTTTAAACTTTTGTTGATTTTCGAATACACAATAAAGTTGTAGCTTATTTTAATTTCCTTAATGATAGGAGACCTTTCAACATTTGGGCTTGAACTGTCACATTTTCCTTTATTAAGTACATATCAGAAATGTGTTTAACATGATATCTTATAACATGGTCAGCTCTTTTATCTCCATATGTGTGAGTGTCAACATTTTCTAACATCTCAACATCGACATTGATTTCATCTGTACATATTCGAATGAATAGTACAAAATAAGTTTATATATTCAATAAATAACTAAATTAATAAACATGTATAAATTCAATAATACATGCATGTGTTCAATATATATATATATACATACCTTGTGATTCAGTTTCTTCACTTGAATTTCTTTCAACATTTTCACCATCTTCAATCATTGGTTCAATATCTCTTTCACTTTCTCTTTCAATTTTTTGTATCTCATAATCAATGTTTTGAGGAATATCTCTCTCTATTTACATTGCAAAATATTTTTCAAATTATTTCATCAGATAAAAATTAAGCTTCACAATTTAAACGAGAAAAAATTTAAATATAAAATTCATAATATTTACCATTTACATACCTGTTTCAACTTCTAGTTGAAGTTGATTTTCCCTTCCAATATTTGAGAGTGCTTCTCTCTTTCTTTTGTGATATTCTCCCGTCTCTTCTGTACATTCCTGAAGGTCTCTTTTTCGATTATATTTTGTCATGAAATTCCTTCGATTTCCCATGATAATAGAGTATGAAGTTAAAAAAAAATCATTGAAAAATTTAGACAAAAACTCAATTAAAACAAACATCACAAAAGATTTAATTTAAAAAAAACTTACTGTAAAAATTTTGCAAAAAATACGTACCTCAATCCAAAACACTTACTTTAAAAAATCCGAGAAAAAAATTTCTTATAAAAATGAAACGAAGCTCAAAATATTTCCTTTAAAGTCCTGCAAAAAAATTTCATTTAAAAAGTTAGACAAAAACTCATTTAAAAAAAATCATTATAAAATATTTACTTCAACCCAAAACACGTACTCTAAAAAAATGTCACTTCAAAAAATACCTCCAAAAAATGTCCATTGAAAATTAATTCCAACTTCTTAGAAAATGCCACTTTAAAAAATACTTTTAAAAAGCCTCTATAAAAATATCACTTTAAAAAATACCTCCAAAAAATGTCCTTTGAATATTATGCCTAAAAAGAGTCCTTTCGAAATTAAGCCTAAAAATATTCCTTTGAAAATTAAGCCCAAAGCCTCTAAAAACAATGAAAATGAAGTCCAAACCCATACCTTAAAAAAAAATGAAACCCAAAAGACATCCAAAAGATGTATCACATACCTCCAAGAAATGTCCTTTGAATTTAATGTCCTTTGAATGTACCTCCAAGAAAAGTCCTTAAACCCAAAAAAATCATTTTCAAAAATTTCCCTTGAATGTACCTCCAAGGAAATTCCTTAAACCCAAAAAAATCCTTTGAAAAAATTTCCTTTGAATATACCTCCAAGAAAAGTCCTTAATCCCAAAACAATTCTTTGCAAAATCAGACCAAATGTGCGAAAATATGTGAAAATAATGAATGTTTTCGTGGCAATTTATATTGCTGGAAATGTTTTTTTGGAGGGGCTTCGTGGTATTTTCTGGGCGACGGAAATTTGGGTAAAAGTTCAGCTGAAATTTTATAAAAAATTCGGCCGAACTTTTATGTCATTAGACTTAACGGGTGGTCGACACAAAAAATAATTCGGCTGAACTTTTTTTAAGAGTTCGGCCAAACGTTTTTTCAGAGTTTGGCTGAACTAAGACGTCTACAATTACGCAGAGTCGAGATCTGGATACATATATTCAACTTTGGACTAATTAAACTCCATGAAACATTATGAATTAGCTGTCAGAACTAAGACAAGAATTTTCAGAATTCAATCTACTTTCAAGAAATATAACTTTTATGGAATTTCATAAATATTTACTAATTTTAACTAATTTTGTAATAAAACAGGTGAAAAAAATTTCTGAAGGTCATTATGCTTCAGTCAAATCATAATTTTGTATCTTCCAAAACACACTGCAAAAAAATTGAAAAAATTATGGTGCATTACATTGGTCCATCTTCTGTAATGGATAGTTTTTAGATTTTTAGTTTATAATTTATATGTTAAGAAATTTCATGCGTTGTGAAACATATTCAAAATATGTAGTTTTTTCATATAGGACCAATTCAAAAAATTCTGGTAATTATGATATGCATCATTTGGCTTTGTAAATATAACGAAAATGAGGTAGACTCTTTCTAGATTTTTGTAACACATTTTGTTTCTCAAAAACACAAAGTTTCAAAGAATATAGCAATGTGTAGTAACATGACTTCTTATGAATCCATGAATGTTAAAAAACACACACTCAAAGAAATGCTAAGTTGACAACTCAAATGTGTATAAAAAAGTTCCAAAAAATAATTAATAGAAAGCTAATAAAATTTTTGACAACTTTTTTTTGTTATCTCAAAACGAAATTCTAAACAGAAAAATTGTTTTGGCTTGCAGAAAGTTGAAGAAAAGAAAAAAATGAATTTTTTTCTCAAAAAAGGGAAAAAAGTGTAATCCAACTTCACATTTTCACCATTTAAATAACTCTTATTTTATTATTTTTCGTTAGGACACCACTTTTAGGATGAAATTTCCTCTAATGGAAAGTTCTTTCCTTCTCTTTCAGAGAATGAGGGATACTATGAGCAATAGGAAGTAGTCCAAGATCTTTAACAAACTAATGAGAGTAATGGGCCCGATTATCTGGAGCTGATCATAAGTAACTTCAAAATTATATCCCATACTTAGGTGAGAATATTCTCCATTTTCAGGAATATGAGTTCGAGTAGAACTCATACCGTTACTACCTAATTCTGGTTCTTTGTAACACGTTACAATTTATTAATACTCACACGACCAGAGGAATCTTTTTCTTGAAAAAAAAAACCATATGTATAGGAAACCAAAAAAAATTAGTGTGTGTGCAATTCATTATATATGAAGCAATTTAAATAAATAACACAATGGGTCAAATCTGTCGATTGTTCTAATCTCGTCCTTCAAACAATATGTACCATTCAAACAAACCTTCATGAATCTAATGGTCATCACACTCCATCTCTCTTTAACTGCCCAATCCGACAGTCATCGCAAATAAACTAATGCAACACTTAACTCTTTTAACATTTGTGATAACAATAGTTTTTTTCATCCATCCTTTCAATACATGTCAACCACGAAAGTTTATCGCATGGTTTCAACAATTACCACAACCCACAATAGAGCAATGCGATAAACCATTCATGGTTTTAAAGACCACTTTTTAAAACCAATACACAAATTTCTGTGTGAAACAAGGTTTGATAATGCATCAATTTTTCCCCTTTCAATAAATCAATCATGACAAATTTTGAACACACACTATCTACAATGAAACTTTAAGATATTCGTCGCTAAACTCAATTACAAACGCAGAAATAGAAGAACAGTAACATTATATGTAGAATTGATTTTTCAAAGGTTTTCAATAAAACGTAACACTCAGAAACACGGTTTTTCACAACACACATCAATCAATTGTTTATTCAAATGATATTAGAGGGTCTCGCCCTCCATGGACTGATTATATCAGTCTTTGACCTATCTTTGTCCCTCTTTTAAATCCCAATACATATTATACTTCTCTTGCTCTTGCTCTCTTGATATCTATATCTATCATTACATCTTTTCCTTCTTTAATTGATTAAATATAACAATATTAACAACTCAATCACTATGCTTATCACCTTAATAATTAAATCCCTATTCTAAAGTTTTGATGCACACCTTTGCTAACAACTCACCTTCTATCCTAACCATAACATAGTTGTGTGGATTATTACAATATTTAAATAAATAAATCAAGATTCGAGAGGTCCAACCCTCTCTATAAATTTTGGTTTGACCACTTAGGTCAATGAAATTTATCTCACTTTAGCCACAACATGTGAATATCCCACCACATTGTTTTCTAAGTCCGGATGCTCCTGCATCAGACTCCTAGGGAAGAAAAGAATCATTTATCAAAATTTCATGATTTACTCCATATTTCTGTAATTCTATTGTTGTCAACCAACTGGCATCTTCCATTGGTTGTCCCTTCAATTTGACTAGATACTGAAAATAAATCTGTCCTTTGATTTTTTTTTTTATACTCTTTTCTCCAGAATATTTTCTACCTCTTTCTTGACATTCATTGACATTTGGTCTTTCCAATTTAAAGTCTAGTTTTCCTCTACTTTAGAATCTTCAGGTAGCTCCTCCTATGTTCCTTTTTATGGGTACAAATCTACAACATTAAAGATGGCTGATATTCAAATCCCTTCTAGAAATTATATTTCATATGCATTTGAAGAAAATTTCCTCAAAATTTTACATGTTCATATCTTCTTCATCTTTAATTTATTGTAATTCTTAACTGGAAATCTTTCTTTTCTCATATAAACCATGACTAGGTCTCCTAATTGGAATTCCTTTTCTTTCCTTTTTTATATCAAGTCTTTGTTTGTATTTTCCACTGCTTTCCTGCAATCTGTATTTAACATCTTCCTGTATTTGTTGCATCTGCTCTACAAATTCTTCAGCCTTTTCACTTATTAGCTCTTGTCTACCCAAATTATTGAGCTCATACACACCTCTTGGATTCATCCCAAAAAGATATGGAATGGACTCATCACAGTACTCCAATTTGGAGTATCATTATAAGCAAACATAGCCTAAGAAAGTGCTAAATCCCATTTCTTAGGATTCTTATACACTAAACTCCTCAATATATTTCCCAGGGTTCTATTTACTACCTCAGTCTGCCCATCTGTTTCAGGGTGATATGCTAAGCTCAAACTAAGGTTGGTACCTAATTTCTTCCAAAGAGTTCTCCAAAAATGCCCAACAAACTTTGTATCCTTGTGAGACACAATACTTATAGGCAATCCATGTAACCTTACAACTTCTGAAAAATAGATTAGCAATATGTGTTGCATCACTAGTTTTCTTGCATGCAATGAAATGAGCCATTATAGGAAATCTATCCACCACAACATAAATGGAGTCATTTCCTCTTTGAGTTTTTTGCAAACCTAAAACAAAATCCATACTAACTGCATCCAATGGTCAGTTTGGTATTGGTAATGGCTGATACAATCCGGTATTTTGACTTCTTCCCTTAGCATACTAACAAATCCTTCATTTCTCAACAAATAACTTAACATCAGTTTGCATCTTTAGCCAATAGTAAAACACATTTACCTGAGCAAAAGTCTTATCTTGTCCAAAGTGTCAAGACAAGCCTCCACTGTGTTTCCCTTCAATTATGTTTTCCCTCATAGAACATTTAGGGATTCATAATTTATTACTTTTGAATAGAAAATCTCCTTGGATAAGATAATCCAACGACTGGCTCCTATTATGAATTGCTGGGTTTTTTACAGCTGCAAAAATTTCCTTAAATTCTGCATCTTGTTTATACATGTCAACCATTCCTTCAAATCCTACAACACCAACTTGTAATTCCTGCATGATTACATTCACTCTACTCAAAGTATCAACAACTTTGTTTAACTTACCACTTGTATGCTTTATCACAAAAGTAAAACTCTACAAAAATTCTAGCCATTTGGCATGTTTCTGGTTCAATCTAGGATAATTGTCTATGAACTGTAATGCATGATTATTAGAATACAATACAAACTCCTTGGGTACCAAATAATGTCCCCATTTTTTTAAGGATTGCACAACAACATAAAATTATTTTTCATAACATGAGTATTTATTCTTAGCTTCATTCAGTTTCTCATTGAAGTATGCTATTGGTCTCTATTCCTGACTTAAAAGTGCTCCAATTGAAACTCCACTAGCATCAGTTTCAACTTGGAAATTTTTTTCAAAATCAGGCAAAGCTAAAACTGGCTTTTCTGTAATTTTTCTCTTCAGCAATTTAAAATTTTGGTCTGCTGCTTTTGTCCACTTGAACGACTGATTTGTCTCTTTGATTGTTTCAATAATTGGTGCACAAATATTACTAAAACCTCCGATTAATTTTCTATAAAAAATTTCAAGACCGTGAAAGCTTCTTACTTCAAATATGTTTCTTGGAGTTGGCTAGTTCCAAATGGCTTGGAATTTCTCTGGATCCATTTTCAGTCCTTCCTTAGAAACTAAAACCCGAAATAAATTAACTCTTCTCTCATAAAACTACATTTCTTCAGATTTATTAGCAGTTTTTCTTTCTACAAAGTTTTCAAAATCAACTTAATATGTTCCAGATGCTCTTGTTTACTTCGACTGAAAAATAGAATATCATGAAGGTAAACGATGAAATACTTACTTGCATATTCCTTTAATACTTCATTCATCAATCTCATGAATGTTTTTGGTGCATTATTGAGTCCAAAAGGCATCACTAACCACTCATACAACCCACTGTTTGTTTTGAACGTAGTCTTCCACTCATCCCCTTCTCTAATTCTTATCTGATGATAATCACTCTTCAAATCTATCTTAGTAAAACATTTTTATCCACTCAAAAAATAAATTAAATCATCCATTCATGGTAAAGGAAAACGATACCTGATGGTGATTTTATTTATGGCTCTGGAATCTGTGCGCATGCACCATTCTCCTCCTTTCTTTGGACTAAGTACTATTGGTACAAAAAATGGACTCAGTCTCTCTCATATCAACCCTTTATCCATCAACTCCTGCACTTGCCTTCCAACTTCTGCATTTTCTTGAGGAGTTAATATATATGCTTCTTTATTTGGCAAACTTGCTCCAGGTATTAGACCAATGTGATGACTAATACTCCTGATTGGTGGTAATGCATTTGGAAACTCATCCACAATAATATCAGCAAAATCATTCAACAAAGTTTTCATTTCTTTAGATAAATCATCTCAGTTTGTGGAAGTCAAAATTACCTTAGGTTTCCCTATGATAGCAAAATGTATTTTTTCATCTTTTTCGATTTCTTGCAACAATTCTTTTCCACTCATGAGCATAACACTATTTCTTGATGTTTCTTTGTCAGTTTCATCCTTCAATGGTAGAAGTGTGTGTTTGTTTCCATCATTCTCTACGGTATAAGTGTTCCTTTTGCCATCATGTATGGATTTTCGATAAAACTACCAAGGTCTTCCCAACAATAGGTGACATACTTCCATTGGCATTACATCACATAATAAAACATCCTTGTAAGTGCCTATCTGGATCTCTACCTTACAATGTTTTGTCACAATAATCTGATGGCCTTTTTGTAACCATGATACCTTATATGGATTAGGGTGTATTGTCATTTATAATGCTAACTAGTCTACCATTTCTATAGAGACAAGGTTTTCAATACTACCACTGTCAATTTCCACTTTGAAACATTTACCCTTAGACTTTCATATTGTTCTGGATAGATTCTTTCTTTAATCTGGCTCTCCTACTTCATTTTCTGCTTTAAGCAGTACCCTTTTTAATAACAAAGATTCTCTTGCTTCAGGTGGTTCTTCTTTACCTGTATTCTGAGAAATTTCTTCCTTTGTTTCAACAACATTCACATTTATCTAAGTTATTGATTTATTATGAGGAAAATACCATGACCCATGTCCCCATTCACCACATGTATAGCACTGAATTTCTCTTCCTCGACCTCTACCTCTAGGTACAAACCTTCCTCGACCAGAGTTTCCTCTCTATGGTAATCTGCTACTTGAGCCTCCTGCTTCATTATGGGAGTACTGAAATATGGATTTAAATGCTCCTCTACCTCTCACGGAACCCTTACCTTGGTTCCTCTAGTTTTGCTTCCTCTTTATCTTCTCTTATACTTTTAAGGTTGCCTGATAAGTATCCTCAATTGTCTTTATATTTAATGAACTGATTTCATCTTGGATATCATACCTCAGACCATTTATATATATGGCTACTTTCTCCACATCATCTCTACACGTATAGATCTTATATTCAATTTATTTAAGTCCTCTGTATGCTCTTTCACTACCATTCCTTTTTGCTTCAAATTTTGTAATTTCTTAAAAAGATTTAATTGATAATCCTTGGGCATGAATTTACCTTTTAATTTTCTCATCATCTTGTCTCATTGTTTGATTTAGATTTTTCCTTTTCTCTATCTGGATAGTTGTAATCCTTCCCACCAAATAGGTGCATGACATTTTAATCTGGTAGTTGCAATATTCACTTTCTTTTTGTCTTCGACTTCTTGAAAGTCAAAGTACGTGTCTAATGAAATGATCTAGTTTTCTTCTACATTGAGATTTCCTTCATACATAGGTATGTCCACCTTTGGTATTCTAGTTGCCTTCAACAACATCTTCATCATTTTAGCTGCCTCATTGTGTTGTTCTTCTTCTTCTTTAGAAGATTCCTCTGCATCACTAATGCCTCCTTCATCAGGTGCTCTTCTCTGGGTTGTTTCCAGAGCTTCCATCCGTGTTCGAAGATGTCGTACTTCTTCCTGCAAAACTGCATTTGATGCAGGTTATCCCCAGCCTATTCCTATTCCTCTTCTTGGTGGTATTTAGTAAAAAAACATAGTCTAGGCTCTGATACCTAATGATGTTGGTTCTTCGTAACAAATTACAATTTATTAATGTTCACACCACCAGAGGAATCTTTTCCTTAAAAAAAAAAAAACCATATGTATAAGAACCCAAAACAAAATAGTGTGTGCACGATTCATTGTATGTGAAGCAATTTAAATAAATAATCCAATGGTTCAATTCCGTTGACTGTTCTAATCCTCTGCTTCAAACAATCTGTACCATTCAAATAAAACTTCATGAATCTAACGGTCTTCGCATTCCGTCTCTCTTTAACTGCCTAATTCGACAGACAAAGTAAATAAACTAACCCAACACTTAACACTTTTAACATTTGCGATAACATTAGTTTTATTCATCCATCCTTTCAATACATGTCAACCATGGGAGTGTATTGCATGGTTTCAAAAATTACCACAACCCACCATAGAGCAATGGGATAAACCATTCGTGCTTTTAAATACCTCTTTTCAAAACCAATACACAAATTTATGTGTGAAATAGGGTTTGATAATGCATCAATTTCGCCCCTTTCAATAAATCAATCATGAAAAATTTCAAACACACACTATCTATAATGAACTCTTAAGATATTCGCTGCTAAACTCAATTACAAACATAGATATAGAAAAACAATACCAGTATATGTAGAATTGATTTTTCAAAGGTTTTTAGTGAAATGTAGCACCCAGAAACATGGTTTTTCACAACACACTTCAATAAATTGTTTATTCTAATGATATTACAGGATCTCACTGTCTATGGCCTGATTATATCAGTCTTTGACCTCTCTCTTTCGCTCTTTTAAAACCTAATACATATTCTCCTTCTCTCACTCTCTTGCTATCTATATTTATCATTACATATTTTCCTTATTTTACTGATTAAATCTAACAATATTAACAACTCAATCACTATTCTATCACCTTAATAATTAAATTCCTATTCTAAATTTTTGATGCACAACTATGCTAACAACTCACCTTCTATCCTAACCATAACACAACTATATGGATTATTACAATATTTAAATAAATAAATGAAGATTCGAGAGGTCCAACCCTCTCTATAAATTTTGGTTTGACCACTCAGGTCAATGAAATTTATCTCACATTAGCCACAACATGTGAACATCCCATCACATTGCTGGCTAAGTCTAAATTCTCTTCCATCACTAACTTGTACAAAATATTTTTTGTTAGGATGAGATTAATTATGAACCATAAAAAGGTTGCTTCCATCCTTCTAGTGAAAAAATGTTAATGGTGTTGAATCTCACAAACATATAGGGGATCTCCCCGATATGAAGTCCCAACCAGAACTCACACTGTTTGGTATAGGAGTCTTGTTCGACATTATGGCCCGACTACCATTAACTTAAATATTTTCCTTGGCTCAAGAAATTATCATGGGAGAGTAGTATTCGTGTGCTTATGAATGAGGAAGAGAGTATGCCTTGTGACATTTTCAATTATAAATGTATCAAGGTTATTTCACTATATGGAACAAAAGTGAGCCTCTAATGGATTAGTAATAATACTAGTCTAGTAAATACACATGCACATAAGCAAGAAAGAATTGTTAGTAATCACGTGAAATAATTGACATATATGCCACAATAATTATAACAATTACAACACATTTCCAACAAGTTAAGCACCAAAGCCACCAAAGTAACTCAAATTCTTTAGTAAATATGTAAGCCAACATAAACCACAAATATTTCAAGAGAAGTCCCAAAAAATCCATGATCTCTGCATGAAAATGTGTTGTCCAAATGACTTCAAGTATTAAGAAAAAAATTGAAGATACATAAGTACAATGAACACCACTAGATCCAATAGTGGAGTGTTAGAGACATTACTTTCTCTCCAAAAGTACTATCTCTATCCCTCTAATGCATCCTGGGAGAAGCCAAGGTGAAAAAATCCTTTTGTTGAGTAATGAGGCTACTTTTATAACTAGAGGCATGACCATTCATATCCCCATGACTCTTGAGTTTCTCATATGAATTTTCAGCCTGTTATGACCTTTGGAATTCTATACAAGTCTTGGAGTTCTTCATGACTTTTGGAATTACATGTGCCTTTGGACTTCTTCATATGGCTCTTTTGTCCATACACAACTCTTGGACTTCTACATTTTGTGTCTATAATAATTTGATAGTTACATGATCATTTCCATATCATCATGAGGTAACAAAATGACAAATCACTAATATTGATGAGTTGGAATCATAGTGATCGATGACATGGACTTTATTGAGAGGTGATAATGTTTCCACTTGTATCTTCAATATTGCATGCAACTTTAATATTGTTGTTTCCTTTACCCTCCAAAGGGTATTGGATCATATCGAGTCTTTATGAAATACTTTTAACATCAATATTTTAATGCTCTTCATCTCATTTAATTATGTATTTTTTTATTTTTAATAATTAATCAATTTTCTCCCTTTGACAGATCTCATCAAGCATCCTTTCCATCTTGTTTTGGAACAAATACAACTAAGATCACTAATGGAAATAAACACCAACCCAAAAACCTCCTATTCTAACATGTTTCATGAAAATTTTCTTATCATGGTTTATTAGCATGGTTGGGAAGAGAGGCGAAAGATTACTAGGTGCAAGGTACACTGTCAATAGACAAGGGTTGTGTGCTTGAGGCTTGATGATGCATTTTGTGTGGAACTAAGAATAACATGCTTGAGGGAGGGTGTAGGGCACAATCTCAAGGATGAAGGGGGCTCATTGGTGTGTCATTCACTCAACTAAAAATCCTAAGACATAAGAACGGAATAGGGCGCAATGTGAAAGTTGAAGGAAGATAAATGTTTATTTTTCTTAAGCCATGCACTCATTTGAGGGTTGGGTGAGGGAATAGGGTGCATCTCTAAGAGGGAAGGAATGATTAATTGTTGATTTATCATGGCCCATGTGCTTGGGAAGCAAGAGATGCATTCTTTAGGGTGCAGTTTAGAAAGCAAAGTTGAGGATGCTACTTTGGAGTGTGTTATGAAATTTGGGGAGGGAACAAGGTGAAATATAAATAGGGATGGGGTCTCCACTCAGTCTTAAGTTTTTTGTATGTGCCCTCTTAGCCTTGGTGGGGAAAGGTGTGCTCAACCAAAATTTTTGTAAGTATAAAGGATAAGAGAAGAGGAAAACATAGTGACTTAGGTGTAAAATAAAGTGTGACACATACAAAATCATAAATAGAAATTAAACAAGATCAAATACTAGGAAATAAACATCAAAAGACTAGTTTTACAAACACTCTCCAAGTACAATAGACAACCGGTGGTTCCACGCGACCAAAAGTGTCGTTTTATTACTAATCGCTTGTTATAACTTTGAAGCAATACCCATGGACAAGTTCTAAAAAAATGCAACGACACTTAGGAATGAACAATAACACTTGAAACATGTAAAGTGACATGAAAAAACACATAAAAACAAAAGAAACACTTTAAGTGAGAGTTAGGTAGGCTCAAAAATTTGAATGTAGTGAAGTTTTGGAGGGTGTTGTGGCGACGACAACATGTTGGGCATCTCCCCTTTCTTGGTCTCCTTCATTATTTGCATTATTTTAGTTTGTAAGCCACGGTCTCTTATAGTTCCATGATTTTTGTTTTCTTCTCATGGTTTTATACTTTCTTCTACTCTTTGGCTCCCCGCACCACTCCCCGTCGTGGAAGCTTTTATCCATTCCCTTTGCTACAAACATGATCTTTCCATACATTGTGATAGTTTCTTACACAAAGTATCTACTTAGTAGTCCAATATGAACATGAATAACCTTTACAAGTAACAAACTCTCATTAAATTTCACGCATGATTGAAAAATATTGACTCTCTTCTTGAATTATTGAAGTTTTGAAGGATTTACTAGCTTGCTAAGTTCTCAGCAAGTCCTAAACTATTTGAGGAACTTCAATCATTTTTCCCATAAAATTATGGTCCCATCTCTAATAATGGTAATATCCTCATTCATTGTTAAATTCCCATCCAACGTAGATGCTTTCGAGTTCTTGGTCTAAGTTTTTCTTTCCATTATACATCACATGAGAGTTTTAGTGAAGTAATTTTCAAATGGGTTGTATTTTCTTTTCCTTATTTTCCTCTATGTTTTAATCTTAGATAATATGATGGTTTCCTCATTTGGATTTATTATTATTTTTACTACCATTAATTCATATTATGTAGGTTTGTGTGGTTAGTGTGGAACTTTATCTATATCTCCCGATACTGAGGTCTCAGCGACAAGAGTTTACACTTTGCATTATACGTAATATGTCACCACTAGGGTTATATGCCTTGGAATATTTGTTTTGCTTTGATTTTAGCATGGTTATGGTGAACGTTTCTTGCCAATTTATTCACTTAGATGATGCCTTATATATTTTTAAAATACCATAACCTATCCTTAATCGGGTGTTAGAGATCTTCTTTTATTTCTTTGTAGGTTTCCTCCTTGAAAACTAAGAGACTTGGCTTCTATGGAGCACCGCGAGCCACATGTAATGTCCAAAATTTCATGGAGGCGCGGGTCCCTTCCACCTCACCTAGGTTTTCCAAATAATCACACCACGCCCATACTGCTCATTTGGTGGCCTTATGTGCAACTTGCCACATTAGCATCCGGAGCTGGCCCGAGCCAAAATCGCCTTTGTTGTGTGTTTAGAAAAAAATATACCTGTATAAAGTAATTTTGGTATTTAGGAATTCTCGTGTGAGAAAACTCATGGCTTGCACCATATTTCTCCGGCTCGAATTCTTTAGGCGCTCGAAGCCCATAATAGTTCGGGCCTTATGGACACATAATTGGTTAGTCTCTCGATATTTCATACCCAAAATCCGGGGCCCAAAAATTCACTCATTCCCAAACTAATGTATCTTTATACCTCCACTTCCAAACTTTTAAGCCTTGAAATATACTCAATCCGAGGCTCCACGAACTCATTTAGACCCCCAAACTACCCTCATTTCATTTTATTTTATGTGTTTTCTACCTTATGGCATGATCATCGAAGGGAGATTTTGTGGGTTTCTCCTTAAATTATTTCTCCTTATACATGCCCTGACAATCAATCTTGAGTCGTGATGAGTTCATCTCGGCCAATTTAAAATTGGAACTCGTACCCAAAAGTTACTTAGCACCTTTCTAATATATCGTTTTAGGCATACTATTTTTCACGTTAGTACATACTTTTTCGTTTATTTCATATTATTTCGATGTCTAGTCCCAAGCGTTGTACATTATGTTGGGCGTAGTAGGGGGGTCATAGGGGAGTGCGATAACCAATGATGGGGCGCAAACCCAAAGATGGTGGGAAAAACCTACCCATGGTTTTTGTGCATGATTTTTGCACATGGTTTTGGGGATGTTGGTTTTCTATCCATGATATTTTGTATATCCGATCAAGGGAAGTATGCTTATGTTCTAATCCAAAGTTAATGGATTGGGGTTTATGAATGATTCAACATGTATATGTGTGTGTGTGTGTGTGTGTTGTAACATTGAAAGGAAAACAATGAAAAATAAATATAGTAGTCATGGTTTTGGGATCCAAGGGAAAAATCTCTCGTGTATATTTGTTTTATGTTCTTATTATTGTTTACTTTTTTGTTTGAATAATTTTTTTGCATGTAATTTCGTATAGGGCTAAAACCTACAATAAATGATCTAAGGAATTCTTGGACATTGTATCATTGCATTAAAACATTAAAAAATTTGTAATAATTACTATGAACATAACAATGTTACAATGAGTCTCATGTATGCATTATAGAATAATTATTATTCACATATTCATTCAAAACCCGCCTTTCGATGTGACCTATTGTAGCTGCATAACCTAAGAATTTTAGACATTAGTAATAGTTTATTTTGTGAGTTTTTACATCTCCAAAGTTTTATAGTGAATTAATATATTTATCTATCGATAATATGATTATTTATGTATTTTTTATTTCTATCAAAATTAGGACTTTATTTATATCTAATGTAACTTGTTTGACTATATCTATTCAACCTCATTCTATGATTATATCCATTCTCATATATTTCTTTACTTTTGTATTTATTCTTAGCCCTTTCTTCAGGTAGGTTACTTATCATGGTTTTTATGTAGGTGTTTTTCTTCTATCATCATACTCAAACTATCTTATACTCAACCTATCAAGTTTACTTATTAATTTATTCTTAAAACCCTCATCCTAGCGGAACTTGAAATTTGCCGAGTATTATTTGTGTGGAAAAGGTTAGCTAAAAAGTTTTTTTGATCCAAGGGTTTCTACCAATATTCTTCAAGGGTTTCCTCTATGGGTGACAACTATATTTTTCAATGGTTAGTGGATATTTTTCTACAAAGCCTCACGCTATGCTAAAATTACTCATAGTACCTAATAGTACAAACATCCAAAGATAATTATTTTCCATATATTTCAAAAATAATTGAGTAAAGTATAAACCCATGTAAAGAACCCAATTACTTATCAAAATCCCTCTATTTGATCCTTAATTGATTTTTGATAGTAGGGTAGGGTAGCTTGACTACTATCTTGCTAGCCCCTTTCATATTTCCATGTAAAAAATAAGCTTGATAAAATATTATTTCATTTATAAATTTTATTAATACTTACATCTATCATTAAGAATATCCAACTTAGTCTCGGTGTCCATGTCCATTGTCTTGATTTAAAAATTTACAAAACCATAAATTATAATAAAATAACACTACATTTTCTGCACTCAAAAATATGTTTTCATCTTGAGAGATTTGATCCCTCTCGAAACCAAGAGGGTGAGGAATAAAATCTCTCCACGTGCAAAGTTTTGCTCAAGTTTTCCGATACAAAAATAAGTTCGCATCTAAAGAGACTTGATCCCTCTAGACCCCGGGAAAATCCATAGCCACGGTGAGATCTATGTTGGCTGTAGTAGTCACAAATTAAAGGTTGAGATTCATAGTCACAAATCAAAGGTTGAGATTAATTTAAAAGGAATTATGCCCTTTTATGTAAAAAAATTTAATATGTTTTTTTCATGGAAAACAATAGGAATTCCAAGGTATGATTTTGAGAAAAAATGTGAATAATAAAAAAATAAATATAGTAGTCATGGTTTTGGGATCCAGGGGGAAAATCTTTGTATATATATGTTCTTGTCATTGTTTACTTTGTTGTTTGAAGAATTTGTTTGAATGTAATTTCTATATAGGGCTAAAACCTACAAGAACTTATCTAATAAAACGTGTTGGACATTTCATCGGCGTGTTAAACCATTAAATATGGGAGTTTTCTACGTATGCAACGGTAATAGCCTGCATGACGCCAGCTTTTTTGCCGGAATCCGGTAAACAAAAATTAAAAAAATAAGGTAGTTGGAGAGTTTAAATTGAATTTTTGATAGTGGAAAATGGATTCAGACACTATCAAAAACCATTAGGGCACCCAAAATACTAAATTTTAAAAAATGTAAATAAAATTCGATAAATATTTGCCGAAATTTTTCAGGGTTATTTTATGGGTTTTTTAGGCTATTGCTTAAAAATATCGTAATAATTATTATGAACATAACAATGTTACAATGAGTCTTACAGACCCATTATAGAATATTTGTTATTCACATATTCATTCAACATCTTGCTCAAAAAAACTGTTGTAGCTTCATAACTTAAGAATTTTAGAAATTAGTAATAGTTTATTTATTGAGTTTTTACATCTCCAAAGTTTTATAGGTGAATTAATTTATTTATCAGGTTGATAATATGAGTATTTATGTATTTTTTATTTCTATCAAAGTTAGGACTTTATTTATATTTAATGTAACTTATTTGACTATATCTATTCAGACCTCATTCTATGATTATATCCATTCTCATATATTTCTTCACTAGTGTATTTCTTCTTAGCCCTGTCTTCGGGTAGGTTACTTATGATGGTTTTTATGTAGGTTTTTTTTCTTATATCATTATACTCAAACTATCATATACTCAACCTATATTTGTCAAGTTTACTTATTAATTTATTCTAAAAACCCTCATCCTAGTTAGACTTTAAAAATTTGTCCAAAGTATTACCGCGTGGGAAAGGTTAGCTAAAAGTTTTTTGATCCAAGGGTTTCTACCAATATTCTTCAAGGGTTTCCTTTATGGGTGAAGACTATATTTTTCAATGGTTAGTAGACATTATTATACAAAAGCCTCACACTATGCTAAAATTACTCATAGTACTTAATAGTACAAACATCCAAAGATAACTATTTTCCATATTTTTTCAAAAATAATTGAGTAAAGTAACAACTCATGTAAAGAACCCAATTACTTACCAAAAATCCCTCTATTTGATTCTTAATTAATTTTTGATAGTAGGGTAGGGTAGCTTGACTACTTACTTTCTAGCCCCTTTCATATTTCCATGTAAATAATAAGGCTAAATAAAATATTATTTCGTTTATAACTTTTATTAATACTTACATTTATCATTAAGAATATCCAACTTAGTCTTAGGGCCATGTCCATTATCTTGATTTGGAAATATTTACAAAACCATAGAGTATAATAAAATAACACTACATCTTACACTCAAAAATATGTTTTCATCTTAAGAGATTTGATCCCTCTCGGAAACCAAGAGGGGTGAGGAATAAAATCTCTCCACATGCAGAGTTTTGCTCAAGTTTTCCACTCAAAAAATAATTTTTCATCTAAAAGAGACTTGATCCCTCTAGACGCATGGAAAATCCATAGCCATGGTAGATCTATGTTGGTAAAAGGAGTTATTCCCTTTTATGTAAAATGTTTGAATATGTTTTTTTTCTTGGAAAACAATAGGAATTCGGTATGATTTTGAGAAAATATGTTTTAAATACGAGTCACAACTCTCAAGCTTCGGGATTTTTGGGTGTTCCATGTGTTCTTGATAGTGTTGAATCTATTTTTTTTGTTAAAAAAATGATTTAAAGACTGCCATAGTTAGATTTCTTAAAGAACTTCTCATGAGATTCTCACAAAAAATCACAAGAAATTCACCTTCTCGGAAAATTTGTGGCCTCTAAGCCATTAGTAAGTTATGCTATTGTAAGAATCAACAATTTTCATGGTTAAGAATAATGTTACAAGAATTTTTTAAAGTATATATGTTTAACTCATTAATTATTTTTATTTTTTAAAATTAATAATATTAATTTAAAATAAAAATTATAATTGAGTTAATGTTTTTATTATTATTATACAAAATCAAAAGTTGTGATTTATTTAGAAATTAGTTATATCAATTTTCCTCTTTTAATTAAATTGATCAATTAAAAAAATATGTGATATGGACGAGTGTCATATGAAGTGGCTTATGAATTTTTTGGCATGTGGTATTCATTAACCATGGTATTGTAACAAAACCAATCTTTAGGTTAAAAATATCTATTGTAAAGTGGAGGTAAATATTCAATCTATAAACATTTGAGTTATATATTAATTATTTTTATTGTTAATAATGAATTAATCGTAATTTAAAATAATGTTACAATTTTTTTCAGCTTTTTGTTATCATGTGTTATATCATGTAGTAATTGATTTGATGCTTACTATTGATTAATGTCTATTGACATTTATAATGCTAAACTAGTTTAATTTATATGAATACATTAATTATGGATTTTCCATAATAGTTATGAAAAGATCAAATTCATTTAGCCAAATTTCAAGTATAACCTCAAGTATAACCCTAACACTGCAGGGTGTCGAGAATAATTGGCTTTCGTAACATCCCAATTTGCGAGGTACTATAAATCACTCTTTCTAAGTTGTAAGGTATGAGAAACACATAATTATTTTAATTATAAAATTGTGAAGTATGAGAAACATATTATTTTTTTAAATTAATTTAAAATGGCCACTTAGATGTGCTGCACTTCTCATGAGTAACTGATCATAAAAATATGAATTAAAATATGAATTTGTCTTTCTAACTTCTAAGGTGCGGGAAACAAGTGAGTATTATAATTATAAAATGGTCTGTATGAGAATTTTTTATTTTTATTTTTTTTAATTATATTTGATGCTTACTATGGATTGTGTCTATTGACATCTCTATTGCTACACTAATTTAATTTATATGAGTACATTAATTATATGTTTTCCATAATAAATTATAAAAAAGATGATTTATATTTTATTTTTTATGTAAAATTTTAGTGGTATGGGCTTGAAGGAATCACATTCCTTCGACCCTAACTCGATAGAACCTAACCCCGAGAGTGTTGGAAAGAATTGGCTCCTGACTCCTTCTAAATCTTAAAATATAAGAAACTCATAATTATTTTAATTATAAAATTGTGATATATAAGTTTATTTTTTAATTAATTTAAATGGTCACTTAAATGTGGTGCACTTTTCATGGATAATTCATCATAAAAAAATAAATTAAAATATGAATTTCACTCTTCTAACTTTTTAAGGTGCAGAAAACACATGAGTATTTTAATTATAAAATAATCGAGTATGAAAATTTTTTATTATAAAATCCTACATATGAAAAAAACATTTATTTTTTTAATTATAAAATCACCTTGTACTAAAAACACACATTTTTTTTAATCAAATAAAATGATTATTTTATTCGGTATTAAAAAAATGTATATCTATCTATATATATATATAAACCAAATCATTTGGCTTTGCTTTACCCCTGTAATGTTACTACTCCGGGCGATGGTGGGGGTGCGGATACAAACTTTACGTGAGTGTAACCCTGTCATTTGACGAAATTCGCATGCGACAATCCTTCCGCTCGATCTCTGGAATTAAATACGGACTATAAGAAAGAAAGAAAGAAAGAAAGAATTTTTAATGTCCACGAGGCTAAAAATAGCCCATGGGACAGGGTGCTTCTCTATCCGACTCTTGTATTCGGCCATTTTCCGTGAAGTTTTACAATGAGCACTCCCGCGCTTATCGACAAACTCTTCGCTCGAATAGATTATCCCAAGAATTAGTTGCTGCAATACTGCATAGTTTTCCCCGGTGTCCTTGAAGGCCTCACATTCTAGAATGAAATGTTTTTCTATTTCCACTTTTCCGGAGGAGAAAAAATACACACTCTTTCTTCCCACATTTCTTTTGGCCTTTTCCAGCTCCTGTTTCACAACGGAGTTGATGAGAATTAGTCCTTAATTGAGAAATAAGAATTTTAGATCTCCAAGAAATATTAGCCCCTATGTATGCCTTTTGTTGATGGTTATGCGTGGAGTTAAAATCTTCTATGTAGTACTTCTTCTTTCTCTCAGCCGCTTTCTTCCAAGTATGTTTGTGGAATTTATCCATAACAAAAAATTTTATCTCTTTATCATGTTTGTAGGACACATGCTCAAGCAAATACCCCATTTACTAAACCATTTATTATTTTTCCGCATCCACGTCTTCCGTATTTTGCACAATGCTGTCACTAAACACAACCTTGGGCCATCTATCCTCTTCCATTTGCTCATTTTTTTTCGGATACCTTATGACTCACACCATAGCAATTGCTTCAATAGGAGCATCCCCTATTTCACTTAACGAGATAGCATAAGGAACTGCACTTTTAATTTTGAATTTGTTAGTAATAAAACATTTCCCGAATTTTCTCAATTTGTTTCCACTTCGCATCTTGGTTGTCTGTCACGGCCCATAGTTCTACGAACCGTAGAAAATCACCGGAATCACTAGAAGCCCAAAAAGAGTTAGGGTGGTTTTCCGAGTCCCACGACTCTGCCTCTCTACACTGTTTTGAAGAGCATAAAATGCTTTCCAACCCCCTAAAATTATTTTCTTTCTACAACCATCCCAACTTAAATTTATGTTGAATTCAATTCCGAGGTATTTGTAATCCTGCAACTTCTTCTAGAATGCTCGTCTTCAAAATATAACTTATGTTGGTTATGATTTCTTTTGTTAGAGAAAACCACTACTTTCGTTTTGCTAATATTGACTTGCATCCCAACCCTTCTACAAAAATGCTCAAGGGAATGTAAATGCTCTTGCAAACCAAGAGCCGAATTAGCAATCAATATAAGGTCATCTCGCGTACAAAAAGAAGCCCCGATAACGAACTTGCCTAAATGGATACCGTCACCCCCTTGCGAATTTAGCCACTCTTCAAGCTTGTCAATATATAACCCAAAAAGGGTAGGAGACAATGGGCAACCTTTCTTGACCCCGATATCGCTTCTAAAACTTTCTGAAATGCCACGAAGTTCCGATTTTGACTTTCACCTCTTCATACAACCTATGCACATATTTCGCTCTCAAATTGCTTGGGAACCCCGAGTTCCTCCATTCTTCCCCAAAGCTTATCCCTAGGAATCGTGTCAAAGGCTTTTCTCGAAATCAACAAAGCAACAAAAAAAATTCTTCCTTTTTTTTCTCAACCTTTTTTCAATGAGGTGCCTTAAAGTTATACAATGATCAATCGTGGAATGATTAGGTCTAAAACGCTTGCCCTTTAGCACGTTTATCTCTTTCTTCTCGCGCCACTTGCTTCGATTTTCTTTTCCAACATGCTTCCAAATAACTTTGCAAACAAGGGGTTTATCATTATGGTTCTATAATTGGAGGGATTATTGACGTCACCACTCTTGAAAAGAGGTATTGCCATACTAATAGTCCAATCTGTGGGGGAACCCATGCCGTAAGATGTTGTTGAAAATTTTTTGTGATGTAAGGTGAAAGAAATTTTAAGCCCCACTTTAGATACTTTGATTGGAGTTCATCTAAGTCTTTTGCTTTTCCCAGTCGCTCAACTTCTTGATACCCATCTCTACCTCTTGCACCGTGAAGATTTTTGTAGTCCTGTGTTGACCAAGGGAGGAGGGTCAACCTTGGGATCCTCGCTTCATAAAGTTGTCTTGCATAGTCAAACCATTTAGAAGTCAGTAATGTTGTTTTCAGTTTGCACCTTTTTCGATTGGAGCTCCTTCCAAAATAATTTGGGGTTATTTTTCCCAAGGAAGATTACTTCTTCTCTCCTTGAAAACCATAAAATCAATTTTTTTTCTTTTTTTACTAACTCGCTTGTAAGCTTTGAGCTTTATGTTATCCGTGTCTCGATTCCTTCCACCTTCTCCTTGCCTTTTTGCATTCCTCGTCAAACCAAGCATTAATCGGAAAGCAATTTGTTTCGTACTTCTTAATTTTTTGCTCTTTTGCACTCGACGAAGTGCGCTTTGAATTAAATGTGTTAATCTCGTGACTATGAAGACCATGAGATGGGATTTCTTCCTTCTTGAAGAGCCTCTCTAGCATTATTTTGAAGGTATTACAATTCTCTAGATTCAAAAGAATTCTACTCTTTGGGGGATTTTGTTGAACACATTGATTTTTCGACCCTAATTGATTTTTTTCCTGGCCCAAGAGAAACTTAAATAGATTGGCTTGTGATCCGATTTTAAGTCCCAAATTTGATCTCCAATCAACACTTCCTCCATTTTCTCACACAAACTATGCGACCAAATTAAATAATCTACTACACTTGCTCCATTGTAAGTATTGCAAGTGAAATTACCGAACTTTTCCCATCTACTCAAACCATTACAAATGACTAAATCGAAAGCCCCACATAGCATAAGCGAGTTGTTCTCCAAAGAGATTGCGGCCTTTATCCTCTGAAATTCGTTTCCACTAATGATTACTCTCTTCATCGTAAGCCATATAGGGTCACTGTCTTCTTTACAACAAAGAATGCTAGCTTGTTCACCTCGTCAGTTCTAGCATTGAAATCCCCCCACTATAAGGACTTCACCTAGCCGAGAATATATTGCAATATCCATTTTTAGGGCTACAAAGGGGTCTTTGTGGTCAAGCCCTCTACTTTTGTAGATTTTTGAAACTTGCGAGCGCAAAATAGCATCTCGTAATTCTGATGTGATTTCCATTTTCCGATATTTTAAGCTAGACAAATTGCTTATTTGGGTCTTCTTTTTATAGCTAAATGAAATGACCTTCTTTTTCTCTTACTAATACCATGATACCCCCATGCCCTTTGCCATTCCTTGTTGCCTTCTTCCACATTGCTATCTTCCAATACCCTTCAAACAAAGGTGTCTTGCACCCTTCATGCTCATGTGTTTCTCCGAGGCAAATTATGTCTCCCGCCTTTCGCAATAGGCCCTAACCTGGGTCCTCGTCTCCATGGGTAACCCCCTGCAGCTTCAACAAACTAATCTTAAAGAAACTTGGGTAAGAATTGATTGCTATTTGTTTTGACATGCAAGACTCACAATTGAGTCTTTGTCACTGCTGCCCATAATGACCTTGCTTCCTCATTTATTGCTAAAGAGTTTGTCGCCTCTTCTTTGTTATCATTTTTCTCGCCTTGTTTTGGAAGGAGGTCCAAATTGCGCAATCACGACTTTACCTTTATAAATCCGTGCTCTTTTTCCATCATCTCTTGCTTTGCCCCTAACTTTTGTCATTTCATCTCTCCTTTCCTCTTGTTGTCTTACGGTTAAATCTTCTTCTATAAAAAAACTTAGAACCCGTTAAGAGTTGCTTCTTTCTTAGAATGATATCTTTATCATGTAAGTTGGGCATGATGACTTTTATGGGCACTGGCTCTCTCACCATTGAGCTTACCTACTCTCCATGCTTGACATACTTGTCCTTGCCATTGGAGTTTGTCTTTCAAGAAGTCTCTTGCAAGGTCAAGAGTACATTCATTTTTCCCCATACTCTTTCACCCCTTTAATAATTATGTTTGTTGCTCTATCCAGTCTTTCCTTGCTTTCTCTATCTTGCATGTTGTTAACTCGAATGTTTGTTTCTCCTTCTCTCTTAGGAGAATTGCCAATAACTTGAGCCCAAGTTTTGGAAAGATTTTGTGGGATCTTCTTTCCTCCCTTCTCTTGATGTTTCTTCATTGTTGTCTATTTGAGCAACTCTGCTTTCCCCCTACCGTGGGGTGGCTTCGCATTCATCACCTTTGTGTTTTCCACTTTGTAAATTTCTTCATGTTTTGCACCTCCACTTTCATGCGTTGCCATTCTATTTTCCCTATTCGGAGAGCTTCCTGGAGTAATGACACTTGTTCCTTCATAACTTTGTTGCTTTCTACTAAAGCCCTGATTTTCACGTTGTTATTATATGGATTGTACAATCTCTTTTCAATGCTTTAGCTTCTACTACTTCCAACCTTTCTTTCACATTTAAGAGTTCTTTCACATAAAGATCAGATGACCAAGTGAGAGGTGTAGATGTGGGACTATATAGAGCATAATCATCACTAACTTTTTCTTTTCCTTTGGACTTGTTGTCACATGCTTGCGAAGAAGACTTGTTTGAATGTTGTTTCTTGCGAACAATACTCTCCCTTTGAGCTCTTTTTTTTCCTTGTCTACTCACATTTTAGACGAGCTAATCTCCTTTTTAAAATGCCCACGATATTGTTTGACATTGACCCAAACCCACTTCCCGATTTTTCGTTGATGAGGCAATTTTCACTTACTCTATATCATTTGTTTCTATGGGTTCTAAAGTTTCTTGTTCCATTATCGTGATGATATTAAGAGAAATCAAAATCTCTCGCCCAAAACTCGACCCTTTGTTTTATGCTTAACTCTTCAATCTCTCGTTGAGTCGACTCACTGAAAAACTTGCCTTTGCTCTGCCCACTGTCCGCTGAAAACTAGTCAGCTCTGCCCTTGTTGCTCTGCTCTTGCTGCTCAGTCCTCTGTAGTCTGCTCCTCTTATAAAATTGATCTTATTTCTGGAAAATGCGGATGGCAGTGGTCTAGTAGAAAATTGTCCAATCCCATTGGAAGTTGAATTTTCTGAAAAACCTGCAGCCGTCCCCATTTACACTTATGGAGAAAGGCCCACCAATTCTGAGCCAAGCCGACATGGAAAGTCAACAATCTGGGTATTTCACGTTTCGACCCGGCAGCGAAGGAACCCGAGGAGCTCTTTGTCCAAACCGTGCCGGAAAAAATTTGTTTTGGCCACACCCAGGGGCTGCCTGGCTATTACGCTATCCACTGTGCGGCGATCCTCCCTTATGCCTCGCACGTTATCTTCCACCAGCAAACTCGCTGCCGGCTTGTTTAGTGGGGAGACGCGATTGTCCGAGTCGAGTTGAGGCATACCCACTGCCTACAGGAAAGCATACCTGCGTTTATTATGAAGCGAGTGCACTACCTGCGTTTATTATGAAGCAATACAGAATATTTAAATATTTCATATAACTCATATAACTTCTGTATTAAAGTATTTATAAAATCAAAATAATTATAAATAAAAATATATCTGTATATTTATTTAAATGATTAATATTAAAGTATTTTACTTGATATTTATATTGAAATATAAAAATGTGTTTTAAAAATTCAGTTTTTACTCTAAATTGCTCATCTTTTTTGTGGTTAGCATTAAATAATTTTTTTTAAACTAAAAGAATTATAGAAGAAATCTTTTTTTTATATTTAATATAATTTTATTTAATTATTTATATAGTTGATATCTAAATATTTTAGATAGAAATATTTTATGTAATGTTCACAAGAAAATATTTTTTTTATGCATTTCATTGAAATATCTTTTAAACATTTAGTTTTTTTACTTTGTATTACAAATTATATATATATATATTCTTTCAACAAAAAAAATTATATTTCCATTAATAAAAAAATATACATTGTTGAAGACTTCCTCTTGATCTTTCTTCAAAGACATTGTAAAATATATAGTTTATTTATAAACATCCTAAAGTATAATTAAATGCCATTAGCATTGGCGTTATGGCCCATCTAGAAGTCCATAATAGCTACAACTACTCGACGTCGAGTCGAGTTGAGGAATACCCACTGCCTACGGGAAAGCGTACTGCGATGAAGCGAGTGCACTACCTACCTTTATTATGAAGCAATACAGAATATTTAAATATTTCATATAACTCATATAACTTCGGTATTAAATCAATTTAAAAATCAAAATAATTATAAATAAAAACATATTTGTATATTTATTTAAATGATTAATATTGAAGTATTTTATTTGATATTTATTGAAATATGAAATGTGTTTTTAAAAAATTTAGTTTTTTATTCTAAATTGCTCATCCTTTTTTGTGGTTACCATTAAATATTTTTTTTAAATAAAAGAATTATAGAAAAAAAGCTTTTTTCTATATATTTGATATAATTTTTATTTAATTATTTATATAGTTGATATCTAAATATTTATGTAATGTTTATATGAAAATATTTTATTTATACATCTCATTGAAATATCTTCTAAACATTTATTTTTTTTCTTTGTATTATAAATTGAGTAAACTATTTATTATATATATATAGATATATATTTCCAACAAAGAATTATATTTCTATTAATAGAAAATATACATTGTCCGGGGCTTTCTCTTGATCTTTCTTCAAAGATATCATAAAATATATAGTTTATTTATAAACATCCTAAAGTATAATTAAATCAAAGGCTAAATATAGATGCCATTAGCATTGGCTTTATGGCCCATCTAGAAGTCCATAACTACCAAAAGAACCTATCTCGATGTCGTAATGCTTTCTTTGATAACATCTCCACTTGTTCATTTTTTGATATATATGCATGATACAATACCACTACCTCTTTCCTAATTCATCATTTATATGCAACAAGATATGCTCTAAGTACAAAGCTTCAATAATAACTTTCCACCTAATCATTAACTTGTTTAGAATTTGTCATAATCTAAAGCTTCTTTCTTTTTTAATAATATGTCGTATATAATAATGTGCACAATGCATTAAAGCTCGAACTTTTGTGTTTTCATCTAGGTCGAGAAGGGTGAATCAACATGTGATGATTTTGGTGGGAAAAAAATGACTACACCTACACTACGGCGAGGAGCCTACCCTTGACTAACACCATCAAAGAAGGCACAATGGATATACTGGGATCAAAGGAGGAAATCTACGAACTCATTTTTTTTATTTCTTTCTCAAGAGTTTTTAAAATTATTACCTATGTCGTAAATGAGACCAACAACAACTTCAATTGGGATTTTTTTTTCCTAGGAAATAGATTGTTTTCTCGATACATCATTGTATTAACATAGCTTTGTGGGAAAAAATAAGTTTTTTCCCCTCACTAAAGCATCATTGACCCAATCTAGGACATAATTTGATAAATAAAACTTTTTCCAAGTCATTGAAATATGCTTGTATAAATACCTTATAGTTGAAATTAATGGAGAGATTTTGTTTCATGATTGTGTGTGTGTCTTAATTTAGACTTAGTTCCTATATTTTAGGTGATAATATTAATCTCCCTAAATTGAATATAATCTTATTTATTTCTGATTTTATGATCAATGGAACAAAGCAATACTACTTGGGCCATCTCCAAGTGTAGCTCTGTCTCACCTCGTGAGCTGCTAGTTTCGGTTTCTAAGTTTCTTTCTAATTTGAATTTCCATTTTTTTATCTTGGTATCGAAAGCACTGCTTGATTTGGGTCTATGGTGATTTGAGCCTTTATGGCTAAGATTCGTTGTGGTTGGGATCGGAGAGTGTGGGTAGAAGCTACTATTAGAGGCGACGAGAGGATCGCAAGAGGAATTGATGGTACAATTGAGAGGTATGCTCGGAAAAATTGTTTTTTTGTGACAGAGTAATGATTTTTCCGAATAAACCTTATCGAGTTTGCCCCCTAACAAAAAGAGGTCGCACTATTTAGTCGTAGTAGTACATAGGAACGAGTGTCGATTAGCATCGATGGTCGAGTACTAATACTGTGATGATAATGAAATCTTATAGAAGTTTTCTTCGATGTCACCTATAATAAGGTGTACCCTCATTAGCATTTTTTGCATGTTAGAGGCAGTGTCGAGACCGCGATGTACCTGGTTTGGTGGTCTGTCCAACATTTTTATGTATATTGAAGGTCATCTCTCAGGTGTTAGATCCGTAGATCAATTGTTGGAGGATCCGGAGGTGGATTCGTAGATCCTCTATTGGATGATTTATTCTTAGATTTATAGATCAATTTTTGGAGGATTTCGTGTTGGATATGAAGATCGATTCTTGGATTATTGGATCTCGTAGATTGGACTAGTGGATTTTTTAATAGAGTGATGGATCTATTGATCATAAAAGATATCGGTGGTGCTTGTAAATTAAAAAACAAGGCACTCTAGAATTTGTTTTTTCATAATGAATAATCACATTTTAGAGACATACCTTAGTGAGAGAAATAATCTTGATGGGTCAAATTACACCAATTTGAAGTTCAAGTTGGAGACATTGCTCAAGGGTTTTATTTCATGGATAATTGCAAACGGAGATGAAGAAAATCCGATTAGAGATGATGGTGCCACAACCACATCAGTTCAAGATTGGGAAAAGAGGGAAAATAAAGTGAAGGTGTTGATGAAAATGTCAAGTAAAAGAAAATATAATCCCTCATATTCGAGACTGAAAAAAATGCAAATGATATTTGGGTGACACTCAAGGATTTTGATGAAACGAAAAAATATAAATCATTTTTTGTTTCGTAAGAGTAAGAGTCTCTCCATTAGAATGGAAGAGAAAAAAATATTTTTTTTGCATTCATCTCACTCGATTAAATAATTGAGAGGCAAGTTAGGCAACATAGGGGAGAATGTATCCAACACTGATCTTGTCACAATGACATGACAAAGGATTATCAAATGTTCATTACAAGGCTTGCGGCAAGGGAGAAATATCCCACCTTTGAAGAGTTTATATGGATTTTGATGTAGGAATAAGATAGATGTAAGAACTCGAAGTCTCGGGAATGTAGATCTAAAATTGGTGGCAAAGAAAAAAGTTCTTGAAAGGGAAACTAGCAGGATGACATAAAAATGGTGATCCATCTCAGAAAAAATCCATTTCAAGGTATGTCATCTCGCTAAAAATGATTTAGGAATTAAATGTTTCTATGGTGGCGAGACTTGATCATATTGTTAGAGGTTTTTATAAAAAGAAGAATGATGAAAAAAAAAGACACAAGAGGCTTACAGTGGCATTTTGTTAGCAAATATATGAATCATGATTTTAAATTAATTGTGTTTGATGTTTCGCTCTTTTTGTTGAGAATGATGAGGTTGGAACTTAGTTTGTGGATTTTGGAGCATCCACTTATATGACATGTAATATACTATCGGTATGAAAAATTTTTAAGGAGGCCAACAATGGTTCTAACATCTACCTGGGAGATGAGAGAGCATATCAAATTAAAGGGTATGGATATATTCCTATGATACTACCTAGTGGAAATATCGGATGCATCCGAATTTCATGTATGTGCCTAGTAATAAAAGTAATATGATCTATGTCTCCATGATTACAAACCAAAATTTAAAGGTAGAATATTTCAAAACTTACTTTATAGTAAAGGATTTTTCCGGATCATCGGATGGTTGCATTAGGAGTAAAAGTTGGAGGCCTATATAAGTTGAATGTGACAAATATTTCACATCAAGCTTTAATCGAACAACTATGACAACGAGAAAAATCTTTGGCATCAAATATTTGGTTACATCAACCTTCATGATATATTGTTTATATAGAAACAAGGTATGGTTTATGGACTTCCTATTTTAAGAAATGGAAATATTGATTTTTAAAGTTGTGCACTGGAAAAAATGCAAAGGGATGAATTCCCCCCCTAGCTTAAATAGTGGAAAGAAACATATACTTGAACTTGTGAATACTGATTTTTGTGGACCTATGAAGACAAGTGTTGGGCCGCTAATATGATATTATTATTACCACTTTTTAACACCTATTTCATCCATTTCTACTCTTCTTTATCATGTCATTTATCATAGTTTATCATATAATTCCATTTTATAATTGTTTATGCTCTCATGGATAAATATTATTTCTTCTCCTTTGTTTCTAATAAATTGATGATTATTATTCTTGATTTTATCAATGATGGTTTATTAATATATTTTGTAACATCACTTACCATTTTAGCCTCCAATATATTTTCTAGATTGCGGATTTGATCTCAGATCATCATTCAATATTCCAAGTCGAGAAAAATCGTTGGAATAAGAAGTGTCAGATTTCGTTGGACATTCGGGCAAATGGAGAACAATATAGAAAATCCGAAACATGGGTTTTGTCCAGAACGGACCGAATTAACTTAAGCTCGGAATGGTTTGCCAAAATTTGGTCCGTATTAAGAGAAACATAACGTTCTCTCGAGGAAAATTTTCCCGATTCACTATCGCGGCTCGTTTTCCAAATTATCTTAGTTTGTAAATCCAAATTAGACTTGTTCTCGTTGAATGATTGATGGAAATATATTTTCTTGTTGATCAATTGGTTGAAGACAATCCAAATTTATTATGAGAATCATTTTGTAATTATCTCTGTTGTAAATTCTCTCTACACTCTACGTATTTAAATGAAAAACGAGAGATTAGAGAAGGGGGGATTTGAATATGGATCAATTGAGAATTAATTCAGATTTTATTATGGGATTGATATGCTCTGATATAAAAGAGCGAAGGTTGTGAATCATACCATATTACATGTTGCATTATGTATCTTTCATTTATGCATCATTTGTAATGGATATAACGCAGCTTCGAAAGGACGAAATTGTGTTGTAATGATTTTGATGATCAGTAAATAAGTTGTGTTGCTTCTAATTCGATTATTCGAAGTAACTTAGCGATGACTCACTGGAAGCTAAGTGCCCGAGCTATGGTGGAGTTCACTCGCATCTTTGTATTATATTTCGATTCTTGCGGTGAGTGAGTGATTTGATTTAACATTTATTTCTTTTAATCGCATTGCTTTACGATTTCTTGTTTTATATCTTGATGTTTCAATATTCTATGAAATCGTTTTATTACATATTCAGTGATTGAACCAAATTGTTGTTCCTTTCCACCATAACAAGATTACTATTCTTTACAACTTACATTGTTATGCTATTCATTTCTATTCAATAGCCTTGTTGTTCATTCCAGATTTTGTTGTTCATCTCTATCAAATAGCTTTGTTGTTCATTTCCATTGGATAGAATTTGATGTTCATTTCAGTTTGTTGTTCATTTTCGAGTAAATAGAACTGTTATTCATTTCTATTAACTAGTTTCATCGTTTACTTCTTTTTTGCAAGAGTCTGGTTTTGCTTTTGAATGTATTACGTAAAGCTTGCTTAGTTTATTTTCATTAGCAGCATTAGCGATTTAGCTTAGTTATCATTTCCATTTAATTTCTTTAGTGTGGAGAGTAAGATCATCAACCGTAAAGGACGTTGGTTATTATTGTCTAAGTTCTCGGATTGAGGATCTTATTTATGTTTGATTTCATTTACATAAGTTTCCGAGAGGAAAGAGCTATTACTACTCGCATGATTTATCGATAATTGCGAGTGAGTGATTGGATTTTAGAACATTTAGTTTCATATTGTTGTAATTAGATTTCATTTTCGAGCATTCGTTTACTTTTTGTATTTGAAAGATCTATAATACATTTTAAGAAAAATTACTCTCTAGGATTATAGCGTGCACTTATTTTGTACAGTCTTTGAAATAAGAGGACTTTCCGGGTTGATAATTAATGTGGGATAAATAGGAGTTTTAAAAGGCACCTTTTAGCACCCAACATTTTGGCGTCATTCTGGGGGAGAGTGTTGCCATTTCCCCGAGAGTGATGTATGTTTGATGTTTTTTCTCGTTGTGAAAGAATTGGTTATTAAAAATAGAAGGTAAGAACCTATGTAAAGACCAAGTAAAATGCTTGTTCCACTCGCCCACTTTTCAGCAAAATTGCTAGGAATTTAACGTAGAAATGAACGTTTGTATTTTAGAGGTAGAATTTTTGAAAGAAATCTTGTAATTCCACTTGAGTGGTGATGTAAGCACCACCTAGTTCACTAAACAATTGACGGGAACATTGGAAGGAGGATCCTTAAAGAAAAAATATGAATAAAATATTCTATTATGGTAAGAAATGGCTCACATTGCAACTTTCGAATTCCCTATCAAAGATCTAGGAGGAGTGACACAAATGCACATAACTCCCCCATCTCCTCTACCAAATTTTCATGGTTTGACAAATTAAGATCCAGATACATTCTTATTTGAGTTTGAAATATTTTGTAGAGGATATGATTATTGTACTAATGATCAAAGGTTGAAAGTGTTTCCTCTTACTCTAAAAGGGAGCAGGCTCTCAGATGGTTCATGAGCCTCAGGTGGAAACTGCATCCAAACATGGGAGGACATGAAGAACATATTCTTGAAGAAGTACCAAGACTACTGCAAATCCAATGAAGATATTTTCAGTATGATACAAGGGGAAAGATGAAAGCTTAGAGGACTATGTAGAGCAATTTCAATATAACCTTCAAAATTCAAAAGCTGGAAAAAGAGATCTTCAAAACACTCCTTCTTAAAGGAATCAAAGATGAATTTTTAGAACTCTTAAATTTGATATGAAAAAGGCGATGTTTTTCAGCTTATCATATGATGATGTTTGTGAATTGTGCATAAGGTATTCAAGAGGAATTTACAAAGTCGGTAAGAATTTGAGAGAAGTTTCTTCTTTCTTTTCCAAATTTACTGCAAGAAAAAGAGACATAAGAGTTTGAAATCAATGTTTTATTTGAAAATTTTGAAATATTATTTTATTAGCTCTCTAAATTCACAATTGAATGTCTTTCAGATTCAAAAAAAATAAAGAATTTGATCAAGTGTTTTGCCCTCGGTACCAAAAAGGAGCATCCCATAGGTAGTTGTTCTTCCTTATCTAGGATGGAAGTAGCATATCAAAGAGATGGGGAAGCTCAAACAAGGTCAAAACCATGGAAATCGTGGCCTACGGTATAGTTCAAAAACACTTTCTCTCAATTCTCTTACTTTCATAATCCATTATGGAATACTCATATGTTAGCGTAGCCATGCCAATCTCAATATAACCACCATCAATCTTGTCTACAAGTTTGGCACGATTCATCTTATGATTGCATGATTACTCTCCCTCATCTTGTAGCACAAACGAGATCCTCCATATTCTCCACCAACTCTTCCACAACATCTTTCTTGTCCATAAAAAATCATCCTTTACTTCTAATAAATTGATGATTATTATGCATGATTTTATCAATGATGATTTACTAATATATTTTGTAACATAACTCACCATTTTAGCCTCCAAGATATTTTCCAGATTGCGATTTGATCTTTAGCTCATCATTCAATATTCCAACTCAAAAATTCGTTGGAATAAGAAGTGTCAATTTTGCATTAGACATTCACGGGCAAATGGAGAAGAATCTAGAAAATATGAAACATGGGTTTTCTCCAAGAACAGACCAGAGTTAACTTTCTTGAAGAACGTTTTGCCAAAATTTTGTCCTTATCGAGAGAAATGGAAGGTTATATGAGGACGATTTTCCCATATTCATTGTTATGGTCGTTTTCCAAATTATCTCAACTGCGAATCTAAATTTGAGTTGTTCCTGTTGAATGATTGATGGAAATATATTTTCTTACTTGATCAATTGGTTAAAGACAATCCAAATTTGTTATGAGAATGATTTTGTAATTATCTCTATTGTAAGTTCTCTCCGCACTCTACGTATTTAAATGGAAAATAGAGATCGAGAAGGGGGATTTGAATATGGATCAATTGAGAATTAATCCTTATTTTATTATGGGATTGATATGCTTTGATATAAAAGAGAAAATATTGTAAATCAGTACCATATTACATGATGCATTATGTATATTTCATTTACGCATCGTTTGTAATGGACATAACGTAATTCTAAAATGACACATTTGTGTTGTAATGATTTCGATGATCAATAAATAAGTTGCGTTATCGCATTCAATTATTCTAAAGTAACTTAGTAGTGCTCACTGGGCAGATAAGGGCCCGACCTCCGGGAGTTTACTCGCATATTTTTATTATATTTCTGATTCTTGCAGTGAGTGAGTGATTTGATTTAACATTTATTTCTTTTGATCGCATTGCTTTACGATTTCCTATTTTATAGCTTGTTGTTTCAATATTGTATGAATTCGTTTTATTAAGTCGTGATTGAACCACATTGTTGTTCCTTTCCACCATAAAAAGATTGCTATTATTTACAACTTACATTGTTATGCTATTCATTTCTATTCAATAGCCTTGCTATTCATTCTAGATTTTGGTGTTCATCTCTATGAAATAGCTTTTCTATTCATTTTCATTAGATAGAATTTTTCTGTTCATTTCCAATTGTTGTTCATTTCCATTAGATGGAATTTTTTTGTTCATTTATGATTGCTTTTCATTTCCATTTCTTTGTTCATTTACGTTAACTAGTTTCTTGTTTATTCCTTTTTGCAAGAGTTTGGTTTTTCTTTTTGAATGTATTATAGAGAGCTTGCTTATTTTATTTTCATTAGAAACACTAGTGATTTAGCTCAGATTATCATTTCCATTTAATTTCTTTAGTGTGGAGTGTAAGATCATAAGCTGTAAAGGACATTGGTTATTAGTGTCTAAGTTCTCGGATTGAGGATCTTGTTTATGTTTGATTTCATTTACATCGGTTTCCCAAAGGAAAGAGTTATTACCATTGCATCCTTGATTGATGATTGTTGAGTGAGTGATTGGATTTTAGAACATTGAGTTTCATATTGTTGTAATTAGATTTCATGTTTAGCATCCGTTTACTTTTGCATTTGAAATATCTATACTAAATTTTAAGAAACATTACTCTCTTGGATTATAGCGTGCACATACTCGTGTACACACTTGAAATAAGAGGACTTGCCCGGGTTGATAATTAATGTGGGATAAATAAGAGTTTTTAAAAGGCACCTTTTAGCACCCAAAAACAATGTCCTTAGGTGGAGCTTACTATTTCTTATGACTGCACAAGGTATACCTCTCGTATACTTTCTTACAAGGAAAATTCATGTTTCTTGTTACTTTAAAAAATTTAGAAATATAGTTTGAAAAGCACACGGAGAAAGTTATTAAATTTCTCCGCTCGGATCAAGGAGTAGAATATAGAATTGGAAAATTCATAAAATATTGCATAGATCATGGAACAACACAACATTTTATAGTTCTCCACACTCCACAATAGAATGGTGTTGGAGAAAGAAAGAAAGGAACTCTGGTGGAGTGTGAACATAGGATTATGAAAGGTAAGAACCTATGTAATGGTTTTTGGGCAAGTAAGAAATTAGTAATTCAGGTTTACTTAGAGAATAAAATTCCAATTATCCTGTCTTGATCTCAAGACTGCGTTTGAGGCTTTGTATGGTTTTAAACTCGTAGTCCATCACTTGAGAGTATTTGGTTCTAGATATTTTTTCACACATTCCTAATGAAGATAGGAAGAAATTGGATTCTAAAGCTATACAATGCATATTTGTAGGGCATTTTTATGATTTCAAAGCATATAAGATGTTTAATCCATCTACTCAAAAGGTATTTACAAGTAGAGTTTTTATTTTCCATGAATAGGTTGATGAAGGTAATAAGGACACAAATTATGAGGAATGACACATGCCTTTAGGGATTGACGACAACAATGGAGAAACCAAAGAGAATAATTTGTAGTAGCAATAGAATGAGGAATCTAGTGATGTGGATACATTCAACGAGTTGAATTCCATTTAGAGGTGAGCAAGAAATCACACAGGAAAAAATTGAGCCAAGTCCGCTACCAAGGAGATCGGGATGTCAGAATCACTTAGTTTGTAAGGTAAAAATATTATGCTCTTATGAGTATATATTTAAGTGTTGTTGGGCCAATGAATTATAATGAAGCAAATCAATATGGTCAATAGAGGTCGGCTATGAAAGAAGAATATGAGTCCATAATCAAATGAAAAGAGTATGTAGAAAATTTAATACAATTATGTATTGCCCTGGATTCTCCCGATCTAACAATTTTGTGTCACTCGTTAAATACAAAATCCTTCTACTAAAATATTTGTGGAAATTTAATTGCCAATTGCAAACACATGAAGAAATATCAATCACACATAACACAAATGTTTTACTAGGAAAGCATAAAACTAAAAAACCCGACTATCATATATTGCATATATATCATGGATCATGAAAAAAAATATCATACAAAACTATAATCCAAGAGCTCTAAGTACAATATACAATCGTCTCACACTTGTCATACAAAAATTGGTAAATACCTTAGCAGCTTTTCTACCTCACAACAAATTGCCTCATTTGTGCAATCCAAGTTGATTACCAAGACCAATTCGATGCAATCATGCCCTCCTTCACTAAGAAATCCTCATGAGCATATCAAATGTGTATTTATCTTGTAAGAGTGTAACCCAATATAGTACAACTGATAGTCATTTGTCCCTTTCACCTACCTCTTAATTGGGTCTCCACTTTGGATCTCGAAATGCATGTAGTTAATAGTAGTAAATCTTTAGTTTCATGTGACATCACTCCATGTGAATTAATTTAATATTTAATTCACTGATCTCTCACTAGTGTATCTTTAATTACAACAAGAATAAGCTGAGTTTAAGTCACTTAATTGAGTTAAACTACTTTACAACTCACATAACTACACATCCAACTCATTTACAACTTCAAATCACTCGAGTTACAACTAAGTCCACTTGCATGTCCCACCAACCAACCTTAAAACTCAAAATTCCTTCACTAATCTGGTTTTCCACTTGAGTTAATTGAAATCAAGTGCTCTAAGAGAATAGATTAATTTTTATTGTCTAGTTATTATGAAGGGCTAATAATAATCGACATGCATTCTATTTTTAGACATGTGATCTCCGAATAGACTTCGCACATGCATTATAAAAATATAACCCCATATATAAATATAATTTTCTCACCATTCTAAAAAATAGACTTCACCTAAAAATAGCACTGTGTGGGCCCCACCTAGTGTAGGTGCTTAATTTTCACTAGGATCAAGGATGTTGTTTGTGGATGCCAATTTCACTGTTTCTTGTTGCAACCTTCAACAAAGCCTATAGGTTGTAAATGGCTATATAAACCTAAGTTCAAAGCGAGATGTTACTGTAGAAAAATATAAAGCTAGTTTGGTGGCCAACGAGTACTCATAGAAAGAAGTGATTGATTATGAGGAGACTTTTTTCTCCCCGTATCTAAGTTAAATAATACTAGGATGTTAATAGTTCTAGCTACAAATTACCATTGGAGCTTACACCAACTAGATGTAAAATATGCTTTTCTAAATGGATATTTCAAGGAAGAAGTATATTTAAAACAACCTCGAAGAGTTCATTAAAAATGGGTAGGAACAATTGGTGTGTAACTTAAAGAAGGAAATGTATGCTGTTAAATAGGCTCCCAAATGTTGGGATGAGAAAATAGACTCTTTCTTCTTACAACATGGTTATAAGAGAAGACATAAAAAATGATCCAAATCATGTATACCACATTTGATTAAAAGGGGCATATTGTGTTGATTTCCTTCTATGTTGATGATTTAAATGTCACTGGAAATTGTGATGAAATGGTTGAAGCAATTAAAGTGAAAATGTCATAGGTATTTGAAATGAAGGACCTTGGAGAACTACATTATTGGTTGGGTCTTGAAGTCTAGAGGGATTCTGGCCGGGATTTGGTTAATCAAGGAAAGTATGTCACAAAATTGTTGAAGAAATTTGGAATGGATCGGTGTAAAGCTGCTTTAGTACCTATATAAAATAACATTAAATTTCAAAGTGATAATATTTCTAAAGAGGTGGATGCTACATTGTATAGAAAACCGGGTTGGAAGTTTGATTTATTTCTGTAACACCTCTACTTCACTACCACTTCAAAACATATATATATATATTTTATAAGTGATATCACCTGGTTTTGCAATGCTATTTCAATTAAGAAAGTGATTGTTCCTATTCTACTTAACTTTTGAATAAGGATAATGTCAATAATTAACCACCATAATAATCTTTCAATTTCCAAGTAGAACTTCCACTCTACTCTCTACAATTTTTCATTTTGATACGAGTAACAATCGTATGGAAATTTTGTCGTTGGGTTAACAATTATTTAAGGACATCTTTTTTATTACACATTAGGCTTACCTTTATAATTATGTTGTATTATCTACCACTCATAATGTACGCAATTTCCATTTTGCAAATATATTGTATTTACTTACCATTATAATCTACTATCTCTATCTCCATGGTTGTACATAATTTCCACCATATTGATATATCTATGTGTTGACGGAAAAATCTCTCCATCCAACAACGAGGATCTCCTCGGTAAAAGGTCCCAATTAGACCTTGAACCGTTTGGAATAGGGATCCCGTCCGAGGTGTGGGTCCGGCTACCGCTGATTTCTCCTTTCCTTGGCTCTGACTTAAACTCTATAAAACAGTGGATACACACCTAATCAAATGATACAATACATATGATTGATGCATTAAATGTACATATAACACTGTGAGTAGCAAGAGGAAATAATAAAGCATGAAGACCGAAGGAAGTGTTATTAACAACACTTCATTAGGGTCATGCTTGTAAACCATTCTGACCACAAAAAAAACAATTCCTCATGGAAAGAACACCCTTCACTTCCTAAAAGTTTTAAATGATAACACAAATGCTAATAAACAAACCAACAGCGTTCGTTAAGAAAGTTAAATGAACTCAACCACCATTAACATACTCAGCAAACTATTATGCAATTGTGATATGAATTAAAGATACAGTTTCCTTAATCTAAGATGTTCAGAAACTGAAAACATAATACTCAATAGCACTCATACATATGACAACACCAGATCCACAAAGGGATTTTTCAAAATGCTTGTATTCATGCTTAAATGTATAATCCTCTGGTAATAAAATGCACTCAGCTCGAGTCCCCAAACAAAATATCCTCTACAAGTTCCCGAAGGAAGCATTTATAGAGCAAAACTTTCCCTTTGGACTCCCTGACTTTTCGCTTTCCCGACTGTTGGGTTGCCTTGCGACCCAGTCTGTTCTACGACCTGCAACCTGAGCCACCATTGCAACCTCCGACCTGACTGGGTTCTGAGATCTTGCAACCTAGTCGCTCAGTCGCTCGATCGCGTCATCAGGCATTTAATAGGGAATGCGACTTAGCGACCTGGAGACCTTTGCGACTTGCGACCTTTGGGCATTTGTGACCTGCGACCTCAAGAAAATCTGCGACTTGCGACCTCAAGCAATTCGCGACCTGCGACCTCAAGCAAATCTGCGACTTACGACCTTTGGGCATTTGCGACCTGAGACCTCAAGCAAATATGTGACTTGCGACCTTGGGAAATTCGTGACCTCCTTTCAACGATCTCGGGGTTTCGTAGCTAGATTTTTTTATCCTTCATCACTGTCTCATGAAAGTGACTAAGTACCTTTGCGGTTCTTTCGAGCTTTGAAAGGATCCACATTGCCCACCAGAGAGGACCCCATCTTCAGCTTTGCGCATCAACCACCTCTACCTGCAAACAACATAACATGGGTCACATGTCTTCAAAATATTGATGCTAAAGTATAGTTAGTTAGCTGAAGGAAAGATTTAGCAAATAATGCACTTAGACCCCTGGGTGGTCCAGTGCTCTCAGATTGTAAAACATGTAGATTCCCGCAGTAATCACTGGTTGCCAGGGAGTCTTCATCCGCTCCTATGGGGGCTCAGCTAATGGATGTAAACCTCGATCCAGATTAACAAATTTCTCTGCCTCTAACTATTTCTTGGTAGGATCCTTTCTTATTTCTGAATATATAATAGCAACTATTTAGGGGAGATGAAGGCTACAAACAATGGCATCTGGGAATTTACAGCCTGATGATTTATGTGCCCCATGAGAACTTGAACGAGCTTCCTCAACAGTTACCCCATGGTACCTTATGTGGTGCCGGCTTGGGCAATGTCCCGGCATAGAAAATATCTTCTTGTTGTATCTTCAAAACAACCCACTTGTACTAGAAATACTAATCTGCCGAAAGCAAAGGGTACCAGTCGTTGTCAAGGCATACAGGCTGAGGTGTTCCTATTGGCAGGCCCGAGGGAGTGCATGCATTTTAAAAGTACGATGCAGAAGGGGTATTGACACAAATGTGCTTTCCCTTTTACTATCAATACTTGCAGGCTTTCCTTCACTGCCTTGCATACTCCTAGCATAGCTAAAACGTGGCGCATTACTATATTTTGACGAGGCTGATATATGTGCAAGCACACATTTTCTTGACACATCATTGGTGTTCTATTAGCAATGTGATTATAAGGTCTCCTACCCAATACTTGATTATTCGTTGTCTTGCAAGACTGGTACCTTCTGCGTCACGCATCCATGCTTCCGTGCATAGCCTACAATATCCTTTCACTCCCCTTTCAAGAACCCACCACCTCTTTTAATGCACGTTCACACTATTTAAGCGTGTGAATTTTGCTTCTAGATAGGCATGGGCGTTGCCTTTGAGGGAGGTCAAACTCTGAGGGGAAATTTTCATTTAGTAATTGGGGTCGCGTGGTCGGAGAATTTCCTTGGGTATATGCGACTTTGCGACCTAAGAAAACATGCAAATCTGCAACCATGGGTTGATGGGGTCGTTGGGTCACAAAAACCGCTGAGTCGCGGCCCTGGGTGATATTTTATCTCTGCGACCTGGCGAATTAAACAATATCGCCATTTCGAGCCATTCGTTATGCTGCCGATTTTGAAAACTGAGCATTATCACGTAAGACCCTCCAGACATACGTCGTTGTGCGAACATCTTTGCCAACACTCCCTGTATTGTTTCTCTAACAGATCTTGAAGCTGTAAGAACAGGTACGATCAGACCAGGCTGTTTTCAGATGCCCTTCTAAGTCACCACTGTCGTCTCTGCTTCTGTTGAGACGTTATCCTCTTTATAATTTTGTGTTGTTCCATCCTCCCCAACATCTCCAATTTGAAACCTTTGTTTGAAACGATCATAATTAATTGGCTCTTTCGACTTGTATGGACACTCACCAAGCACTTGCACTAAATCATCTTGATGCAAAACCTCTCTTTCAAGCAGCAATTTCACCATCTTTTCCACTCCTCCCCTGTGCTGTTCAATTAACTCTAAGGTCCTTGCGTAAGCTTTATTCACCCACTCACATACTTCATTATCAATAATTTCTGATGTTTCATTACTATAAGGCTTAGTCATTTCATAAGAATCTTCCCTTTGAGGAAAAGATAGAAGACCAATTTTTTCACTAAAACCATATAATGCGACTTGTGCATATGTCATCTTCGTCACTTTCTACAAGTCATTTTAAGATCCAGTTGAAATTTTCCCAATAAAACCTGTTCAGCGGGCCGACCTCCAAGTGTCATGCATGTCATGTCAGATAGTTGCTCCCTTGTCATCAGCAAATGCTGATTTGGTAAATATTGAGCAAAGCCCGATGCTGCAGTGCCTCGAGGAACAATAGTTACTTTGAGTTCCAATTTATTTCTCCCAGTGTGATAGCAATATTGTTTGGTACATCATCTGTGGGGTCGACCTACATGCCACATAATAATATTAATTAGTTCAAGTTACCGTTTATAGAACGATTCCCACCCCCTACATAATTTCCTGAGCCTATGATCTGTGGCAGGAGGGTTTATTATGTACATCCTCAATACACAGAAAAGTTTCTATTTGAATGCATGCATGGCGATCCTCCCACACATGGCGTGGCCGCAGCAAAATTATCTCGTCATGAAGGTGAGAGGGTTACGAGGGGCTGGGAATAGGCCATGGGGAATGCCACTGATTACAGGCCGGGTGAAAACCCTAGTGGCTTAAGCGAGCAGAGGGGGAACTTGAAATTTTAAATATACACAAAATTTTGGGTGTTGTTGTAGCGGCTACAAAAAATCGCGAACCACTGGTAGAATCCAGCGTCTCTGTTGATATCGCAACAATACTCTGAGTCCAGATAGTGATGCAAGGGAATATTGAACAAGTTCTTCGGGTACCCTTTGTATTACTTTGGCCTTTACGGGTATGCCCAGTTCTTGTGTCTCAGCTAGATCTCGCTAATCAGAACACATCAAAGAGAAAGCTCACAGACGCTAGTAGCTTGTTGATGATGTGAAGAGCAAGGCAGCGGGTTTATTATTCTCAGGATTTTTTAAAGTAAGTTTCTGGTGTTGCTCTGCTGCCAGTAGGCCTGGACAATACCCCGACGGAGTCACTTCAAGAAATCACAAGCGTTGCTCTGCTGTCAGCGAGCCTGGTCAGTACCCCGGCGAAGTCGGTGCATCACCTCTCTGCGTAGGAAGCCTTTCTCAATCCTTTACACTTATTTTTTTCATGTGCTTGTAGCACTTATTTTGATGTGCTCGTGGCACTTATTTTTTGTGGGAGGATGAGGGATCTTGACTTACATTACGAGCAAGAGAGGTTGTTTCTTGTTTTATAGAAACTGAAAGATATCCTGATTTGGGTTTGCCCTTGTGCCAAAACCTTCACATCCCATCTACCACAATAGGCGAAGCGCACAAAACAGATCATTAAAATGTCCAAGACTATGTTGGGTACAAGGCTTAGGTTACGGGTATAGGCCGTTCAAACTCATTAGGTCTCCCACAAGCAACCGGCTCGTATCTCCCCAGCTAAATAAGTTTATACTCATAAGCATCTTGTTGAGGATGTGACTTCCATGACTTGTCCTAAGAGAAAGATGCCTCTTGAGATAGCCACCGCAACCTCACGCAAACAATGGGGTTACTATTTCAGCAATCGGGGCAAAACAAGACCACAAGGTGGTAGGGTTTCATGAGGGCTCATACGGTGATAGGCGACATGTCGAAAATTTCAAAGCTATATGAATAAAGTATATGACGCAAATGTAATCAATGAGGCTTTAGATGCAATGCAACGCCATGTGTGGAAACGGTCAACCAGTTGTAGGTGGAAAAGGGGATGATACAAGTAGTGATTATTTTGCAGCAACAAGAAACTGAAAAAGAAATGAGTGGAAAATACTTGTAACATGATGGTGCCTAAAATATTAATCATAAACAAAAATAGCAGACCTAATTAAAGACTTTGAACTAACAATTTTTTATCAACAGGTCCTAGCTAGCCTACACCTAAAACCCTAGCTTAACTAATGAGGTGGTCGGGTTATGTAAAATCAGCTTTCCAGTGCAGCCACTGCATTAGTTCCCATCCTGCAACTACAAAAATGCTCGGGATCAGAGCTAGCATCCAAAAAAGTGCAGTAACAACAAAACTTACCTGAAGAGCATGTGCAACGGCAAGAAGATCACGGATACTTACCAAAGAACATGCCAGAATAGATTTTGCAGGCTTAATCCCACTCTCATCCTGATACACAGCAATATGTTCTTGAAACTCAACATTTATAAATGACACACATCCATTCATGCACAATCCTAGGTCTAATGGGCGTTGGGTGATTCATTGCCTATTTGTAGGCACATACACCAAATAGGGTTGGTCAAGTTGACCAGAAATCTCATCATGGTGTTGAGGACCATCAGTTTTATGGAATGGAAAGAACAAGCATGTGCCAAGAGAATTATAGATGCTAGCGCATCCAAGTGCAGAAACCCTAATTTTGAAAACCCTAGTTTGGGATTTCTTCTGGGTTTGGTCAAGGGTATAGGGATCTGAATCCACGTTTAGTGGAGCCTAAAATTCCTTACCGTCTTGAACAAGCTCCGGACCTTCGAGTAGGGGGATTCCCAACTTTGATTACTTGGCGAGACCAACAGGTGGATTGTTGTGATCATGGAATGTGGTGATTTGAACAATGTCAGTGGGCTTTGAATCAATTGGGTAAAAAGTTTCTGCACTGACATATTGGTAATCCAAGGTATCAAATTCTTTAGATTTGCTAGGGTGGGGTGGATTTACCGTAAGGTTTTCAGGCAGCTGAGGGATTTTCCAAAAATCACATGTTAGTGCCTGATTGTAATTGGTACTGGATGGGCAACAACTGGAAATATTAGAGACAATGGCTAGCGTTTCCTTACCACTGAATAAATTGGGATATATCGGTTGTTGCACACCAGCTGTTGGGGGGCAGGAATATGTGCTCAGGGAAACCTTACTAGAATGAAATATCCGCCCAGATGAAATGATACCTGACGTGGTCATGCTGGGAGGAGCATGGTACTTGGGAGTCATTATTTCAGAAACCCTAAGCTGAGAAACCCTAGTTGGAGTTGTTTGAGGGGTCTTGTCAAGATCATAAGGACTAGGGGTAACGGCCGACAGAAGCGGAAGTTCTTTGATTTCCTGATAGGTACTCAGATATTCATAAAGCGGATTATAGTCGGCAGAGAGATGCGATTGACAGTCCTCGGCAGTATGAGTGAATATGTTTTCAGATAAGCAGTGATCGCTGGAACCATCAATTTGATCAAGTTGGGTACCTGGCATGTTAGGCTCCCCGGGAGTTACCAACTAGGATGGATCAATAGAGGGGACATCTTGGGGTTTCCCAGATAGGAAATCGCTCCTATGGCTGTCTAAATATTTCGAGTGAGAAAGATCAAATGTAAAAGATTCATCGATTTTGAACTATGATTGTGAAACATCATCTGCATGCTTATGATTGTCACCAATACCAGTATAAGGAAATTTTGAATGTCTCGAAGAAATTACTGGCATGGCGGACTCGTGAAATAAATCGTGGAATAATGAATGATAAGTTTTAGTCGCAGGGGTATTAACCGTACAAGGTTTTTCAATATGCACATATGTGTCATTCAGGGAAAACAAAGATTTGGCAGGCCTTGTAAGGGAATCAACTTCACCCAGGATAAGAGTTGATTCATAATCAGCATGTGAATCAGATTCAGGACTGTGTCCAGGGAGACATCGAGTGGGCTTTAGGTAGTTTTCATGAACCTGGAGGGATGTTGGGCCTATCTGGTTTTCAAGCTTTGATTCGACAGGGTGCATGAAAGATTCAAAGGTAGTACAATAGGCTTTATCCTCATGCACCCATCTGTCATTTCTCAAAACTTTCGAGTTTACAACTCCACTATTCAAAAACTCAGGAGGAGGAGCGAGAATGTCACAAATAGAAATACTCTCCTCAGAGGCCTGAAAGTGGTCTGGACTCGAGGAGATGGACAAGGAATAATTAGGGACAAATTCTGACCAGCCGGTAACTTGCGGGTCGTCATAGGGAACACTAGGATATAACTGAAATTGTTCAAGGGAAATGAGAATCACATACTTGAGCTGTTCACTTAAACATTTCCAATCAACATCCCTTTCAGGGAACTCAAAACAATAATGAACAAATCTGATAGAGAATTCATCTAGAGGTTCCTGAGGTTCCATTCTGATGTCATTTAGCTTTATCACTACACTTTGAAAATCGTACCTGTGAAAAGCTTGTTGCAATTCACTAGTGAGTTGTTCAAACTAATGGATGGAAGCTTCCGGCAATGTGTGGCACCATTTCTTAGCACGACCTTCGAGAGTGAGGAAGAAAAGCAAACAAATCAAACCTTCATTGTCAATTTCGTAGCACTCACCAAAGTCACAGAAATCTGAAAGGTGTTGGGTTATGGACACTCCGTTTTCACCATTGAATTTTAATTGGGACAAGTGATACATAAGTTCATCGGGGATGAGACATCGAGGCTCATAAAACTCCGACAAACATCTCGGGAGAATGATTTGGGAATGAGCCATTACAGATATGAGATTAACTGCAGGCTCTAAGGGCTCAGCTTGTCATCTGGCCCTCCTTCTAGCACCAATTCTGTTGACGGGAAAATATGTCCGGCCAACAGCAGGGGATCTCCCCGGTAGAAAGTCCCAATTAGACCTTGAACCGTTTGGAATAGGGATCCCGTCTGGTATGTGGGTCTGGCTACCGATGATTTCTCCTTTCTTTGGCTCTCGCTTAAACTCTTTAAAATAGTCGATACACACCTAATCAAATGATACAAGACATATGGTTGATGCATTAAATGTACATATAACACTATGATTAGCAAGAGGAAATAATAAAGCATGAAGACCAAACGAAGTGTTGTTAACAACACTTCATTAGGGTCATGCTTGTAAATCGTTCTGACCACGAAAGAAACAATTCCTCATGGCAAGAACACCCTTCACTTCCTAAAAGTTTTAAATGATAACACAAATGCTAATAAACAAAGCCATCAGCGTTTGTTAAGAAAGTGAAATGAACTCAACCACCATTAACATACTCAGCAAACTGTTACGCAATTGTGATATGAATTAAAGATACAGTTTCCTTAATCTAAGATGTTCAGAAACTAAAAACATAATACTCAATAGTGCTCTTACATATGACAACACTAGATCCACAAAGGGATTTTTCAAAATTCTTGTATTCATGCTCAAATGTATAATCCTCTGGTAATACAATGCACTCAGCTTGAGTCCCCAAACAAAAGATCCTCTACAAGTTCCCGAAGGAAGCATTTAAAGAGCAAAGCTTGCCCTTTGGACTCCCTGACTTTTCGCTTTCCCGACTGTTGGGCTGCCTTGTGACCCAGTCTGTTCTACGACCTACGACCTGAGCCACCATTGTGACCTGTGACCTGACTGGGTTCTACGATCTTGCGACCTAGTCGTTGGGTCACTGGGTCGCACCGTCGGGCATTTAATAGGGGAAGTCACTTAGCGACCTAGAGACCTTTGCGACTTGCAAATCTGTGACTTGCGACCTCAGGAAATTCGCGACCTGCAACCTTAATCAAATCTGTGACTTGTGACCTTTGGGCATTTGCGACCTGCGACCTCAAGAAAATCTGTGACTTGCGACCTTGGGCAATTCGCGACCTCCTTTCAACGATCTCGGGGTTTCGCAACGAGATTTTTTTATCCTTCATCACTGTCTCGTGAAAGTGACTAAGTACCTTTGCGGTTCTTTCGAGCTTTGAAAGGATCCACATTGCCCACCACAGAGGATCCCATCTTCGGCTTTGCGCTTCGACCACCTCTACCTGCAAACAACCTAACATGGGTCACATGTCTTCAAAATATTGATGCTAAAGTATAGTTAGTTAGCTGAAGGAAAGATTTAGCAAATAATGCACTTAGACCCCTGGGTGGTCCAGTGCTCTCAGATTGTAAAACATGTAGATTCCCACAGCAATCATCGGTTGCCAGGGAGTCTTCATCCTCTCCTATGGGGGCTCAGCTAATGGATGTAAACCCCGATCCAGATTAACAGATTTCTCTGCCTCTAACTATTTCTTGGTAGTATCCCTTCTTATTTCTAAATATATAACAGCAAGTCTTTAGGGGAGCTGAAGGCTACAAACAATGGCATCTGGGAATTTACAGCCTGCTGATTTATGTGCCCCATGGGAACCTGAACGAGCCTCCTCAATAGTTACCCCATGGTACCTTATGTGGTGCCGGCTTGGGCAATGTCCCAGCATAGAAAATAGCTTCTTGTTATATCTTCAAAACAACCCACTTGTACTAGAAATACCAATCTCCCAAAAGCAAAGGGTATCAGTCGTTGTCAAGGCATACAGGCTGAGGTGTTCCTATTGGCAGGCCTGAGGGAGTGCATGCATTTTAAAATTATGATGCAGAAGGGGTATTAACACAAATGCACTTTCCCTTTTACTGCCAAAACTTGCAGGCTTTCCTTCACTACCTTGCATACTCCTAGCATAGCTAAAACGTGGCGCATTACTATATTTTGACGAGGTTGATATATGTGCAAGCGTACATTTTCTTGACACATCGTTGGTGTTCTATTAGCAATGTGATTATAGGGTATCCTACCCAATACTTGATTATTCGTTGTCTTTCAAGACTGGTACCTTCTGCGTCACGCGTCCATGCTTCCGTGTGTAGCCTACAATATCCTTTCGCTCCCCTTTCAAGCACCCACCACCTCTTGTAATGCACATTCACACTATTTAAGCGTGTGACTTTTGCTTCTAGATAGGCGTGGGCATTGCCTTTGAGGGAGGTCGAACTCTGAGGGGAAATTTGCATTTCGTAATTAGGGTCGCGTGGTCGGAGAATTTCCTTGGGTCACAGCTTTCCTTGGTCATACCTTTCTGCGACTTTGCGACCTAAGCAAACATGCGACTCTGCGACCATGGGTTGATGGGGTCGCTGGGTCGCAAAAACTGCTGAGTCGCAGCCCTGGGCGATATTTTATCTCTGCGACCTGGCGACTTAAACAATATCGCCATTTCGAGCCATTTGTTATACTGTCGATTTTGAAAACTGAGAATTTTCACGTAAGACCCTCCAGACATATGTCGTTGTGCGAACATCTTCACCCACACTCCCTATATTGTTTCTCTAACAGATCTTGAAGATGTAAGAATAGGTACGATCAGACCAGGCTGTTTCCAGATGCCCTTCTAAGTCACCACTTTCGTCTCTGCTTTTGTTGAGACATTATCCTCTTTATAATTTTGTGATGTTCCATCCTCCCCAACATCTCCAATTTGAAACCTTTGTTTGAAACGATCATAATTAGTTGGCTCTTTCGCCTTGTATGGATGCTCACCAAGCACTTGCACTAAATCATCCTGATGCAAAACCTCTCTTTCAAGTAGCGATTTCGCCATCTTTTCCACTCCTCCCCTGTGCTGTTCAATTAACTCTAAGGTCCTTGCGTAAGCTTTATTCACCCACTCACGTACTTCATTATCAATAATTTCTGTTGTTTCATTACTGTAAGGCTTAGTCGTTTCATAAGAATCTTCCCTTTGAGGAAAAGATAGAAGACCAATTTTTTCACTAAAAACATATAATGTGACTTGTGCATATGTCATTTTTGTCACTTTATCCAAGCCATTTTTAGATCCAGTTGAAATTTTCCCATTAAAACCTATTTAGCGGGCCGACCTACAGGTGTCATGCATGTCATGTCAAATAGCTGCTCCCTTGTCATCAGCAAATTCTCATTTGGTAAATATTGAGCAAAGCCCAATGCTGCAGTGCCCCTGATCCAGGTGGTTATTGGTGTCCACCCGCCTATTCCACTTGGTCCCCCACCATTGTCTCTTTCAGTTTTTTAGTTTTGGCATAACTTACTATTTTTAGCAATTTTTCGAGTTCTGAACTTCCGAAGCCGTTTTGAGGCCCTAAACGACGTTTTTTGAGCATCGCGCCTCCAGTGAATGTCATTTCGTTCTAGAATGATATTTGTGGTGAAATTTTTAGTCCTCAGATAGATATTTCTAATGATGTATCATGTGCGTCAAACAGAGATAGTATGCCAAAGCTACGTCCCTGGGAAGTTGAAACACCAATTTACCTAAACGGGGCCCATATTTTTGGCGCTTCATCTCCTAGGGTTAGTTTTTTGGATGTTTAGGGTTCTCCATTGTTTCTCAATAATAAATAGGCCCTCGAGCCTCATTGTAACTCAGTTCAAAGGCCTGTAGCCGCCACATCTCTTCTCAGAGATAGCTACTAGCGCCCTAGCAAGTTTTATTTCCATTCTGTCTGTAAGAAAATTTCAGTTCTTTGATATTAATGAAATGAAGTGTTATTTCCGCTGCATCTCTGTATTTATGGTTATATGTTTATTCTATTTTGTTCCTACATAAATTCAGATCAGTGGTATCAGAGCAGTCTGCTTTTTCTCGATCCTTCTTTGCATGTCCCCAACCAGGTCGAGGTATAAGGAGCTAGGGCTTGATCTGGTGGAACCTTTGCAAGATCAGCCTCGCAAACCTCGACGGACGCCCATGGGGGACGAAAATAAAGATGAGGGAGCAATATATCCTATCAAAATATTTCTCGAGGAGGCCCTCGAAAAATAAAGGAACGCGATGATGGATAACTTTGCTCAGATCCTTCAACGGCTGCCCACCGGCGGCACATCTACATCCAGCGGCACATCTGCATCTAGCAGCCACTCTGGAGGTGTGACTCCTTTTAAGGTACAAGTAAATTTTGACATTCCATATTTGAGGTTCAAATAGACACAGTTGTCGTAGATAGATGGTTGAATCTATTAAAAGGATATTTATCTGTTCATGACTTTTCAGACCGGGAGAAGATTATTTTTGCACTCCTCAAAGCTACCCCCCATGTTAAGAACTGGTGGGAAACCTACTGTGAGAACAAGGACCAGACAGAACCCTCTCTGTTCTCGGCCGTACCAACTTGGAATTCTTTTCGAGACGCCGTCAAGGAACAGTACTATCCTGTGGGGAGCTATGAGGACAAGTACATACAATGGACCACGCTGCGACAACAAAGGGATCAAGATGTGCACGAGCTGACGAATCTGTTCCATACCCTGCGCACAAAGTTGGGTATCAAAGATTCAGAGAAACATTTAGTGCTAAAGTATCGCAGCTGTCTGCACAGATACATTCAGGAGGAAATGGAGTTCCTCGACATCTCCTCGCTTGGTACGGCATACCGGTATGCTGCCAAGATTGAGCAGAAATTCAAACAGAAGAAGCGAGACTTTGGATCTGCGAATCAAAAGCAAGGAAAAGGTGCTTCCAAACCGCAGAACAAAGGACAGAGCCAAGGCATGGCGGCTAAATACAACCCGTCAAAGCCACAAGAAAAGAACAACACCGTAAAGCCAAAGAAGGACACGGGAAAGTGGTGTGAGTTCCATAAGAGCTCCACTCACAACACAGGTGAGTGTCGGGCCAAGCAGTCGCTAGTGGCCGAGATGAGGGCTTCTGAGTCAGATGCATGCTCTGACTCCGAATCAGAACCTGAAAAGGCGAATGAAAAAGGGAAACAGATTATTGATGCGGAGCCCAATGCCACTATTGCCACTACAAAGATCCAAAAGGAGGAACCGGAAGATCCAGAGGAGGAGGAACGTCTCTTCCACTCCCAGATGTGGGTAAAGGGCTCCCCGGTACAGTTCATTGTCGATAATGGGAGCCAAAAGAACCTCATTTCAGCAGACGCCGTGAAGCGGTTGGGCTTGCCGACCACAACTCACCCACATCCATACACCATCGGGTGGCTTCACCAAGGACGAGATCTCCGCGTCAGCCAGCAGTGCCACCTTCCCTATAGCATCAAGCCCTTCACGGATGAGGTATTATGTGGCGTTGCTCCTATTGATGTTTCTGATGTATTATTAGGACAACCATACTTGTGGAAGCGTCATGCTGTGTATGAGTCTCGACCTCGTGCTGTTATTATTACTTTGGGAAGTAAGTTGTACAGGATACCAGAGGTACCACCTCCTACGACTATCTCTTTGGTTACTGCAAAACAATGTAGTAAGCTCATTTCCCAAACCAGGAAATTCGTTTTCCTGATGATCCGCCCCCGGGGCAAGAAGAAGACTGTGGCCACGACCTCCAGACAGGGCTCCTCTGCACAACAACAACAAATGGATAAGGTTGTGGAGGAGTACGGGGACATATTCACCTCACCCACGGGGGTTCCTCTGCACTGTCAGGTCAAGCACCCGATTGATCTGACCCCCGGTGCGCCGCTACCTAATGGACCGATCTATCGGCGCTCTGTTCTGGAGAATGATGAAATCAAGAGGCAGATTCAGGAGCTGTTGCAGAAAGGTCACATTAGACCAAGTTCATCGCCCTGTGGGAGCCCGATCGTGTTGGTACAGAAGAAGGATGGGACGTGGAGACTCTGTATTGACTATCGGGCGCTGAACAAGATCACTGTCCAGAATAGGTACCCAATCCCATGGATTTATGACCTTCTGGACCAACTCAAAGGTGAAAAATATTTCAGCAAGATTGACCTGAAGTCTGGGTATCACCAGGTACCAATTGAACCCTCTGATGTGTGGAAGACTGCCTTCAAAGCCAAGGAAGGCCTTTTTGAATGGCTAGTCATGCCTTTCGGGTTGAAGAATGCTCCCACAACCTTCATGAGGATGATGGATGACATCTTGCGGCCATTCACCAACTCATTTGTAGTGGTGTACTTGGATGACATTCTGATCTTTAGCAAGACTTGGGAAGAGCACCTTCACCACATCCGACAAGTCCTCCAAACACTGCGGCAACACAAGTTGTGTGCCAATTTGGAGAAGTGCACGTTTGGCATGACCCAGGTTCAATATCTGGGATACATTATTGATGAAATGGGGGTGCATGTGGATCCAGCCAAGATCCAAGTCATTCGGGATTGGCCAGCCCCGACTACTATAACAGAGCTTCGCAGCTTTCTGGGTCTTGCTAATTTCTACCGTAGATTCGTGTTGGGATTCTCTCATATCACTTGGCCCTTGAGTCAAGTCACCAAAGGAGGAGCGAGAGGAAAATTCTTTTGGTCGGAACCTCAACAGAAGGCGTTCAAAGAATTGAAAAATCGCCTCTGTTCTGCCCCAGTGCTCACCTTACCAGACTTGCAGCAGCCATTTGAGATCGAGAAAGATGCCTCTGACTATGCTATTGGGGCAGTTCTTACTCAACAGGGACATCCAGTGGCATATCACAGTGAGACATTGTCTGAGACAGTTCGCAAGTATCCCACCTATGACAAATAAATGTATTCCATTGTGCAAGCCTGTCGACAATGGAAGCATTACATTTTGGGGAAGGAAACAATCATCCACACAGACCACCAGCCCCTGCAGTTCATACAGACACAAGGGAAGTTGCAGAATGATCACCATTAGAAGTGGTCCACATATCTGCAACAGTTTCATTTGAACATCAAGTACAAGAAGGGTAGCACCAATAATTTTGCAGACTGCCTCAGCCGACCACCGATAGTGGCGCTCACAACCGTGCTGAACTCTTGTGGGCACGAGAATTCTGATTGGCCGCTTCTCTATGAGAGTGACCCAGAATTCGGCCACACTTACAAGGCACTCTTGGGGGGTATGCAAGTTCCAAATTTTCACCTCCAAGATGCACTTTTATGTCACCTGGGACACCTTTGTGTTCCTTCAAGCGAGCATGCCAAGATGATATGGGAAGCACACTACAATCAAGTCGCTGGGCATTTTGGGGTCGAGAAAATAGTAGCAATACTACAGAAGTATTTCTATTGGCCGAACCTTCGAAAGGATGTCGAGAAGCACATCATATCCTGCACTTCTTGTGCCATTGCCAAACCGACCATCAAGAAGCAAGGGCTATATACTCCACTACCTACCCCTAGTCGACCTTGGGAATCCATCTCCATGGATTACATGTCAGGCCTGCCTTCTACTAAGAATGGAAATGACTGTGTTTTCATGGTCATTGACATATTCTTGAAGATGGCCATTATGGCGGCCTATAAGAAGAATATCACAGCAGAAGCCACTGCTAAACTCTTCTTTGAACGAGTGTGGGTGCACTTTTGGATCCCACAGTCTATCATATCAGATCGAGATAGCAGGTTCCTCAGCACATTTTTGTCCAGCCTCTGGTCAATGTTGGACACAAAGCTCACCAAGTCCACAGCTTTCCATCCCCAAAAAGATAGCCAGACAGAGGTCATCAACAGAATGATTGTACACATTTTGCGCATGTACAATTAAAATCATCCACGCACATGGGACGAGAGCCTCCCCTATGTACAACATAGTTGTAACCGGGTTCTCCACATGTTAATTGGCCATAGCCCATTTCAGGTGGGCTTGGGATTCCAGCCACTATGTCCCATTGACGTAGCCATGTCATTTGCAGCTGCCCAGGCCGATTCAGCGCATGTCCAGTCTGAATTTGATAAAGCAAGTAGCTTCATCGAGTGCATTCAACACATCCGCCAACATGTTCATGATATATTGGACAAAGCCAATGCGAAGTACAAGCAACGCCATGATCAACACCGGGTGCCACACAACTTCCAGGTGGGTGACAAAGTATGGCTACATTTGCAGAAGGAGCGCCTCACTGGACCCCACCGCAAGCTTCGCCTACTCCGATAAGGGTCGTACACCGTCACCAAGGCTGTAGGGAACAATGCCTTCGAGCTCAGTATTCCACCATTCCTTGGTCTGCACCCAGTCTTCAATGTGGATCGCCTTCGTCCTTACTTCCCACCTCTATTGGACACCTCGGACATTGCAGAACAACTCACACCAACAGAGTTAAACCCAGACTGCATGGAACAGGCCACCACAGATTGTATCATGGACATGCAAATCAAGAATACTCGTCAACAGCAGATCCAACTGTATCGGGTTGTCAAAGCTGGCCAACTCCTGCACCAAGGAAAGTGGTTCACCAGGGACCAAGTTCAGCAGAAATTTCCTCATCTCATGGAGGAACTTAACGCAATGGGGACCATTGCTTCCTAAGGGGGGAGGAATGATCCAGGTGGATATTGGTGGCCTATTCCACTTGGGCCCCCACCATTGTCTCTTTCAGTTTTTCAGTTTTGGCATAACTTACTATTTTTAGCAATTTTTCGGGTCCTGAACTTCCGGAGCCGTTTTGAGGCCCTAAACGACGTTTTTTTAGCATCGCACCTCTAGCTAATATCATTCTATTATAGAATGATATTCATGGTCAAAGTTGTATTCCTCGGATAGATATTTCTAATGATGTATCATGTGCGTCAAACGGAGATAGTATGCCAAAGTTACGTCCTTGGGAAGTTGAAACACCAATTTACCCAAACGGGGCCCATAGTTTTGGCGCTTCATCTCCTAGGGTTAGGTTTTTGGGTTTAGGGTTCTCCATTGTTTCTCAATAATAAATAGGCCCTCGAGCCTCATTGTAACTTAGTTCAGAGGCCTGTAGCTGCCACATCAATTCTCAGAGATAGCTACCAGCGCCCTAGCTAGTTTTATTTCCATTCTGTCTGTAAGCAAATTTCAGTTCTTTGATATTAATGAAATGAAGTGTTATTTCTGCTGCATCTCTGTATTTATGGTTATATGTTTATTCTATTGCATTCCTACATAAATCCGGATCAGCCCCAAGGAACAATAGTTACTTTCAAAAGTGGCTCTGCATGCTCAATGAACCATTCAACTACAGCATGACCTGATTCATGATATGCTACAGTCCTCCTTTGCTCGTTACTAATTACATTATTTTTCTTCTCCAACCCACCAATAACTCTATCAATAGCTGCCTCAAAGTGTGACATATTGATCTCAGTCTTCTCATTCCTCACCGCGATAAGAGCACCCTCGTTGCACATATTTGCAATATCTGCTCCTACAAATCCGGGAGTCAATGTAGCAAGGTGTTGAGAGTAGTATTTTGGATCTTGGTCAAGCTTAATTTTTTCCAGATAAATTTGGAAGATTTTCTCCCGACCAATTATGTCAGGCTTATCAATAGAAATTTGACAATCAAATCGCCCGGTCCTGAGAAGGGCCTTGTCCAAGATGTCAGGTTTGTTAGTGCTTGCAAGCACCACTACACCTGAAGTTGTCCCAAAAACATCCATTTATACTAGCAACTGGTTGAGAGTACTTTCTCTTTCATCATTTGCTCCGGCTAACCCTCCACGACCTCTTTCTCGACCAATTGCATCAATCTCATCAATAAAGATAATACTTGGTGTACACTGCCTCGCTTCAGCAAACAAGCTTCTAACTCTCGAAGGCCCAACACCAACAAACATCTCCATGAAATCTGAGCCACAAATTGAAAGAAAAAAGGGACTCCTGCCTCCCCTGCTGTAGCTTTTTCCAAGAGAGTTTTCCCTGTGCCAGGAGGACCCACTAAAAGGGCACCTTTTTTAATTTTAGCTTTTAGCTCTTGGTACTTTTAGGATTTTAAGAAAATGTACAAACTCCATGATCTCTTGCTTTGCTTCATCACAACCAGCTACATCCTTAAATAATACCTTGTCCTTTGAATTTTTATCTAGCTTCGTCACATTATCTTTGCCAATGTTAAAGATTCCACGACCACCCTTGCCTCCAGGTCCACCTACACCTAAACCACTTTGCATTCTTCGCCCAAAGTAAATAAGAGACCCAAGAATCAATAATGTAGGTGAAAATCTCAACAGCTCTTGGTACCAGACCATTTTTGAAACATATGTTACAGGAACATAATCATGAGGATCAATACCCAACGCTTCTTGTGCATCTTCCAACTTCTGCTCAAAGGATTCAACACTGCCAATATTAAAAGAATACTTATGTTGGCTGCCACCCTCAGAGGAGGTCTGTGTGACATGTATCTCTGCATCACTGCTTTCACTTTGGGTAGAATTATTTGGTGAATTTCGAACATAAACTTTAGCTACAGATTTGTTTGAAACCACAATATGGTACACAAGCCCAGGTTCCAAAAGTTTATTTTTGAATTCCTGAAAACTAATCTCTTCAGATGTAGGAGGCTTAATCTTTTCTGGAGTCCTTCCTCCCCCAATATTTCTCCACAGGAACTCAAAACCCTCCTTGCTGATGAGTGTACATGTTTTCTTTTAGGTTTGGAGCAAGGTTCCACACAGAGTGCTCTGTAGGACAAAGCAATTCAAAGGATGAAGATTCACCATATTCTTCAAAATATAGGTCTGTCAAGGATAATGGAATCTCTACATCATAATCACGTCTTTTCCGCTTTCTTCTAGCCTCTACAATCAGTGGCGAGACACTGCAAACAATTGCAATCTCCTCATCTAAAGCAGACACATACTCACCCATGAAGAAAATATTAGGCACATCTATTTCAGCTTCAAACGTGTCCTCAGGATTTCTGGAGTTCATCTGTTGCGGATTTAAACCACCACTTGCTTTAATAAATAGATACTCATTTGAATCAAGTAACCTTCCCCCTTGAAGAGTGAAGATGCACCTCCGGAAGGATGTGGCTTAATCATGATTAATCATTCCCTTAACTAGTGTGCTCTTGTCATTTGAGTTCCAATTTATTTCTCCCAGTGTGATAGCAATATTGTTTGGTACATCATATGTGGGGTCGACCTGCATGCCACATAATAATATTAATTAGTTCAAGTTACCATTTATAGAACGATTCCCACCCCCTACATAATTTCCTGAGCCTATGAGTTTAAGCGAAGTATCAAAACAAAATGCCTAATGATCTGTGGCGGGAGGGTTTCTAATGTACATCCTCAATACACAAAAAAGTTTCTATTTGAATGCATGCATGGCGATCCTCCCGCACATGGCGTGGCCGCAGCAAAAGTATCTCGTCATGAAGGTGAGAGGGTTTACGAGGGGCTGGGAATAGGCCACGGGGAATGCCACTGATTACAGGCCGGGTGAAAACCCTAGTGGCTTAAGCGAGTAGAGGGGGAACTCGAAATTTTAAATATACACAAAATTTTGGGTGCTGTTGTAGCGGCTACAACAAGAACTTACGAAAAGAGTGAGGAAAATACATCTGCACGGATCTCTGGTGTATACGTTGCCAAGTGTCTGGTCACACAAAGGATCAGTGCCCTTTACTGACTGATTGTATGCAAGTTGGAGGACCTAAACCGTTGCGCCCAAGGGTAAGTAGGGAGCCTATCCTGTTGCGACCAGGATCAAGATGGTCTGCGCTATGGTGTGATGATTGTCAGGTAGCAGGCCTACACAATAAGAACCATTTCCCGTGGTTGGGTGCGTATGTCCCAGAGCTAAAACAACAATGGTGCCAATTCTATCGATCCGTAGGACATGACGAGCAGAATTTTCGAACATATGACTTAATGATGGATCGCATAAACCTATATCGGGTACAATCAAACCCTGCATCGCCTAGACTGACTGTGCACTTTGGAGGATCACCGGCCCGAGGCAG